>WOXC01009967.1:0-287500 GCA_011680675.1 Gymnobelideus leadbeateri | reverse complement strand
TTATGGCATAAAATCTTTGTAAGAGCAATTTAATGTGTCTCATAACATGTATAGAAAATGCTAATATATATTTGTAAGTTGTAGGACAGCTCTAGACAGCAGCATGTAATGGAAATGCAGATTTGAAGATCTTCTCTGCCCCTAGGCCCTTTGATTGGCTTAAGAGACTTTGATTGACTTCAGTGACTCTGAGAACCTTCCTTGATTTGAAAATATACTCTGTCCCCTAATAGGCTGAATGTAGTCACATGGAGCCTGTGGCAGGAGGCTTGGTTTTCAGGAATGACCACACCTTGATGCTGTGTGATTGGGTAGTGGGTCAAGAGGGTGGTTACATTCTCTGAGCTAGGAGAAGACTATTTAGTCCCTGATTTGAGGCTTTGCTTTGGGGCTCACTTTGAGAAGTGTTGTGTGATTTGACCAGATGAGACTCTAGGCAGCCATTGTTGAGAGCCCCCCGGCTTTGAAAACCCAGATGTTGATGCTTCCCTCTCTGGTAACTGTGATTTGGTATTGATATAATGGTTGGACCGTTTGGAAGCCTGTCTGTTTGATCTGTAAGTTCTGTAACTCTGAAGTTTGGGGTGCTGACCTTTTTCCCCTGAACTAGGTAATGTGTGTTTGTTTGATTAAAGTAAGCTTGTTAACTGATTTTGAGTTGCTTTCCTTTACAAAAGCAGATCTAAGAACCTGTGTTGGCAGTCACCGTGGGGATATTGGGGTGCTTGCTGCTACACAGCAAATCTTTAAGTTTGGGAATATTTCATATTCAGGAAGTTAATATATTCTCTCTGAAATTTTGAGGTAACTAATAAAAATAATTTGCAAAATAGCCACATTTTCTAAATTTCTATATCAAGTAATACATAATATTTATTCTGTAAAATTGCTACTGAAGCCATGTAAGTTGCTGATGTTGAATTATGAAAATTCACTGTTCAGGAAAAAGAAACTATTATATAATTCCATTACTAACATCATGGCACCAAATAGTGACTTCTGAATTAATGGTTATTGTATTTTATGAATATTATCAACAGAAAACCACATAATATACTAAAAGTACATGATGGTGAATTTTTCTTTTTAGATATGCCATTTTAAATTTTAGGTTTTGATAACTATCAACTATAGAATTTAATTAATATGAAATTAGATTTTGTTGGGACAAAAATGGAGACTTTCATTCTGTTCTCTCCATCCCCTTTTCTCCTTCCCTTCCTTTCCCCTTTCCTTTTATCTCTTCCCCCCTTCCCTCCTCCTCTTTCCCTGTACATTGTTGCCTATATTGTTTAATAGGCATATATAAAAAGTCTGAATTCCTAATATCTGCCTTAGCATCAGCTTCATAGGACTTATACAAGAATCTTCTTTAGCATCTACCTTGAGGAGCAACTAAGTGGCACAGAGGATAGAGCAATGGTCCTGGAGTGAGGAGGACCTGAATTCAAATCCAGCTCAGACCTTACTAGCTGTGTGACCCTGGACAAGTCACTTAACTCCAATTGCCTCAAAACAACAACAACAACAACAACAACAAAAATCTATCTTGAAATAAATTCCCAGTAAAATACCTTATCAATAAGATACATAAGGAAGGGTCCAAAACCCTTTATTAGTCAACAAAACCCAAATAGTTCCTAAAAATTTATTTTCATGTATACTGTTAGAGAGAGGAAATAAAAATCTTAGTGTTCCATGGTATATTGTAATTTATTTTTCAAATATTCACCAAACGTTTATGGAAGGCTAAATACGTGCCTAGTACTCTGCTTGGTCTATGGCATACAAAAGAAATTTAAACATCTTTTCTTTCAAAAATAAAATTAAATAAACCTGAGTTGGAGGGGACATTAGAGGGAGCTTAGCCCAAGCTTCTTTTCTATATATTCTAATATTACATCAGTAGCTTTCTAAATCATAAAATCAAGTAAAACAGTATTCAGTAGAATATGCTTAATACTTTTTGCATAAAATATGTATCTAGTATCAGGCCAATTCCTCTCTTGTGGGGCCTGAAGGGGCAGACTTTAGAATAGTCATATTATAATAGATATGGGAGATAGATAGAAATTGAAGACTCACCAGTGAGATAGGATGTGGCATCTGTAAATAGAGATAGAGCTACTTTCACTGCCTAAACTAATTGCTAAAAGGATACTGAGAAGAGTAGGAATAGATTGATTTATGCTCTTGGACTATCTCTTTTCTCTCCTCTCAGGGTTTGTGCCTGAGGGAAATTAGGGGATACTAATGACAAACCAGATACATTTATAATACATCCTTAGGTCTAGTAACATATTAGCATGTATTCTTTTTTTTTTTTTAAAGCAATTGGGGTTAAGTAACTTGCTCAAGGTTACTCGGCCAGTTATTTATGTGTGGGTGCTCATTTTCTGAGGCCGGATCCGATCTCAGGTCATCCCAACTCCGAGGCCGGCGCTCTTACTCACTGTGCCACCTAGCCGCCCCGTAAGCATGTATTCTTACCAAATTTACAGTCGCTGCTACTTTGTATTAGCTAAAAACAGAACCAATATTAAAATCATTTTCAGCAATGTGGAGGGTCACTTGAAGTGCTTTTATCTTTTTAAACCAACTAATAAGCAATTAACCCAGTGATTAGATCCTACTGTAGGGCATACTTTGTAATAATGAAGTTTAATACACTCAATTAGATATTTTTCTTGGGAGTCAATTTTGTATCCAGATTTTTTTTTTCCATGAAAACATGGAAATGTCCTTTTTTATGAGGGGCTTGGGGTGGAGAGAAGTACCAAAAATCATGGTGTCTAATTTGGCACTGATTTTACAAACTAGTGTCTGAATCCCATAACTTTTTGATGTTTTGTGGTGTTTAGGGAATAATTATTCAGACAGGGAGACAAACTGTCAGCTTGCTCTGACTGATGGTATTGATGTTTGCCAATCCTAATGTTTTGTCCTGATCTTATCAAATAGAATTAGATATTAATTGTTTTGTTAAATCTAAGGCTAGATTTTTTTTTTCTTTTTGGAGGGCAGTTGGGGTTAAGCAACTTGCCCAAGGCCACACGGCTAGTTTTTGTGTTTTATCTGAAGCTGGATTTGAACTCAGGTCCTCCTGACTCCAGGGCCAGTGCTCTATTCACTGTGCCACCTAGCCGCCCCAAGACTAGATTTAACAGTGATTATCATTTATATAGTCTATCTCAAACAGTCACTTTTCTGCAATTATAAAAAAGTATGCATTTGTAATTTAATTTTTATGGACAAAATATATTAGAAAGTGATTGGTTATTGTTATGATGAATATTTTGATGTGGAATTTTATGGACAAATTACTGTCAAAATTCTCTTCCTCTCCTTTTCACCCCTTGCTCTCCTCAGTATTCAGCTTGATAATTTCATAACTCTGGTCTATTAGTTTTCAACCTCCTTACCCTTCAACTTCATTGAACTTCAGTAGCCACAGGGATCATCACAACTGTGATTGTTTTCCAACCCTCTTGTGGAGGCAGTGTGGTACAGTGAGCAGAGCATTAGGTTTGGAATCAGGAGAGTCCTGGGTTCCAGTTCAATCTCTGAAACTCTCTTAACTGTGTGACCATGGAGAAAACCCTTAACCTCTCAGCTCAGTTTCCTTAGCTGTAAAATTGGAGTATAATATATTTAGTGCAAAACCCAATTAAGGAAATATATGTAAATCACTTAGTAAATGAAGGACCCAGGGTCCTTCAGGATATCTGAGCTCATCTGAACTGAGCCCCATCCTGGCTGCTTTATCCCAACTTTTTCTTTCTTTGTCATGTTGCTCCCACTCAAATTAATCCAGGAAAATATCCAAGATAAGACAGGTAAGGCTTATGATGAAGGTACCGCAAATGAGTTTCACTTTTGACGGGATCCCAAAATTTTGCAAAGGCACCAAACATATAATTATTGAGGATGACACTATCTTTATTTCATTTCACAAAGCATGCACAAGATGCTAAGAACTCACAAGTATCTGTGGACAAAGAAGCATGAGCACTCATATAGCCCATGAGTTTATCTCCTTCTAAATCCCTCCAAAAGGGATTTAGACTTATAATTGCTGTTGAGGCAACCCTCTGTTGTTTCAGTCTCTTTCCTGTAGAATCTTATAGAGTCTCCTGAAAACTTGTACTAGTTCCCTCTCATTTTGGAGCATCCCTCTCCCAAATGGGCATGCTTCAAAGCTTGCTGAAAAAGTAATCCCTTTGTCAAGGAGTAGCACTGGCTTCTTCATAACTCACTGACTTTGCTTGCCAAGAAGGAACCATAAGGATTGTAATATTTCTTCTCCAAGGATCAGGATGCGTCAGATCTTTCTCTATTTCTAAATTTTTGAACTTAGGAACACTAGAACATGAAGTGTTACTCTTAATTAAGGTAGCTTTCAAAGTTAATGTCACCCAGGAAATCTCCTTTCTCTGTTAGAAGGCAAGGTTATGAGATCATGCTGCCTATGGAATTCACAAGTCCATCTCCAGTACAAAAGGAAGTTGAGATGACTTCTTCTATAAGTTAACTGCTTCCTGTGGTGACTGGGTAAGGCTAAAAGAGAGAAATCCCCTTGTTCTGAAGGAAAGGACACTGGCTTATTTGTCAAGAGCTGAAAGCTCCAGAAAGTGAGAGTAGCTTGCTTTTCTATGTAGTAAGGGTGACTGAACTTGTTACCCAATCACAATGAGTTCCTGAGCTCCATAAACTGGCTTCAAATAACTTCTGAAATTCTTCTTTCTTCTTAAAAATCATCACATTCCGGGGAGCCGGGAGGGGCCAGGTGGGGAGCGGGGCGCGGGAGTGGCCGCGGGCCGGGGGTTCGCTGGGGTTCACGGGGCTCCGCGGGAGATGAGGCTCCGGGCCGGGCCGGGCTGAGGCTGTCCGCTCCCAGGTCCGCCGGGAGGCTGGGTGCCGGGGTTGGCCCAGGGAGCTGGGCCGCAGGAGGCGGCGTGCCGGCGGCGGCAGCAGCGCAGCAGCACCAGCAGCAGCAATGGCGGCGGGGAGGAAACCAAGGCTTTTGAGAAAGGTCAGCTCCTGGCCTGCAGATTGTAGGGAGACCAAGCAACCAGTCTGAGGGGTAATTGCTCTTGCTTTAAACTTCTTGGATCTGGACTGTGGTCTGGGGTGGAGGTCCTGGGGTGTGTGACCAGCTTGCCAGAGCGCGAGGAGGCTTCAGGGAGGGCACCCAACTAATACCTAAGGCAGCTGAGAAAACCCCAGCCTTTGGGACAGAAGCTCCCCTGTCTGGTCCTACTGTGGCAACAAGCCCAAAAGTCAAGTAATTGAGTGGCAACATGCCCAGGCAAAGGAAGCAAAACAAACAGAAGAATCTAGCATTCGACTCCTATTTTGGGGGCCGAGAGGATCGAAGCATGGAACAGGAGGAAGACAGTGGGGTCAGAACTCCTGCACTAGAAGCTTCAGATGAAAATGATAGCTGGTTGCAGGCCATAGAGGGCCTTAAGAAGCAGCTAAAAGAAGTGGAGGAAAAAGTGGGAAGAGAAATGAGAATGATGGAAGAAAATTATGAAATGAGCATCAACAGCCTGACTGAGGAAAATAAAACCTTAAAAAAATCGACTAATTCAGATAGTAAGAGAGGCTCAAAAAAAGCAAAAAGGAGAGGAATACCTTAAAAAGCCGAATTTTTCAGATGGAAAAAGAAACTCAGAAGCTCACTGAGAAGAATGTCTCCTTAAGATACAGAATGGAGCAAAGGGAAGCTAATGATTTTATGAGAAATCAAGATGCTGTTAAACAGATCCAAATAAATGAAAGAATAGAAGGCAACGTGAGATATCTCATGAGAAAAACTGCTGACCTGGACAATAGATCCAGGAGAGAGAATCTAAAAATTATTAGGGGTGGCTAGGTGGTGCAGTAAATAGAGCACCAGCCCTGGACTCAGGGAAACCTGAGTTCAAATCAGCTGTGTGACCTTGGGCAAGTCACTTAACCCCAATTACCCTCCAAAAAGCAAAAAAAAAAAAATTATTGGACTACCCGAAAGCCATGATCAAAGAAAGAACCTAGAAATCATCGTCCAAGAAATTCTCAAGGAAAACTGCCCTGTTGTTTTAGAAACAGAAGGCAAAATAGAGGTTGAAGGTAGAATAGAGGACTTTCAAGTATTCTTGAAGAAGGAACCAGTAATAGAAAATTTGACATTCAGACATAAGAAGCAAGAGATACTTGAGAAGGTAAACAGGGAAAAGAAATCAAAAGGAACTTATCAAAGTTGAACTATTTACATTCTTACGTAGAAAAACAATAATTGTAACTGATATAGCTTTTCTCGGTGTGGGGGTAGTATATATATATATAGTCTTTTGGGGAGGGTATATAGGCGTATGAATACATATGGGAATGTGTCTATATATGTTTACAGTTATACATAGAGGGTACAGGACCAATTTAATAGGAAGGGATGATACTTAAAAAGATGAAATTAAGAGGTGAGAGGGGAATATAATGACAGGAGAGGGGGAGAGACAGAATGGGGTAAACTATCTCATATAGAAGAGGCAAGGGAAAATGGTTACAATGGAGGGGAAGAACAGGAAGGCATAAGTGAATGGGTCAACCTTATAATCATTGAATTTGGCTCAGGGAGGGAATGACATACACACGAAATAGGGTATCTCACCCTATAGGAGAATGGGGGGGAAGGACATGAGAGGGGGGGATGATGGAAGGGAGGGCAGGCTGGGGCGGGGGGGGGGCGGAAGGGAAGTTGGAAGCACACACTTTTGAAAAGGGACAGGACCAAAGTAGAGAATAGAACAAGTGGGAGGTGGGATAGGAGGGAGGGAAATATAATCAGTCTTCTACAATATATCTACTATAGTAATGTTATGCATTAGCTACACATGTACAACCTATATTGAATTGCTTATCTTCTTAGTAAGGGTGCATGACAAGGGAGGGAGGGTGGGTGATAAGGGAGGGAGGGTGGGTGACAAGGGAGGGAGGGAATTAATCTGGAATTCAAAGTTTTAAAACTAGATGTTAAAAAAATAAGTATCTCATTATTAATACTATTTTATGTGTAATTGGGAAATAAGAGGAGGGGATATCCTGGGGGACTGCTATTTTGGGGAGGTGGGTAGGAGAAAAAGGGGAAGAAAATTTGTAACACAAAAGCTGGTGGAAATGAATGAAGTAAACCAGAAGTTAATAAAGCATTTGGGGGAAAAAAACAAAAACCTCAAGGCAACCAAAATGTACTTAAGAAAATATGGCAGAGAAAACTTAAAACTTACAGAAGTGAGTGTTGAAAATTAAAAATCAATAAATAAACTCCTTAAAAAACCAAAAAAAAAAAAATCATCACATTCCATAAGCTGATACATTATTTTCTACATTCCAAACATCTCCCATATCGCTCCCTTTTTTTCAAAAAAAATTTTAAGGCCACCAATCTTATTCCCCTTATCTTCCTCTTCTTTTCATCTAGCCTACTATAATTCCCTCTTAACTACTCCCATTGCCTTTAGACTTTTCCTTTCCATAAGGCACACTTTTGCCAAAGTAATTTTCATAAAGTACAGGTCTGATGAAATCACTTGTCTGTTTAAAAGGCTTTATTATTCCAACTACTCACTGGCTGAAAATCAAACTTGGCCTAAGTTTCCCCATCATTTGCTTTAAACCCACATGTATAGTCTTATTTCATATTACTACCCTTTATTTCCTAACCAAAATGAGCTGAAAATTATTCACTAGATAACTTCTTGCACTCTCTGTAAAGCATATGCATGCAGAGTCCCTCAGTTCTGAAATGGATTTCCTACAGAACTCTTTGCCTATTGAAATACTTTTTCTTCAAAGGCCCAGTTCAGGTACTACTCCTTACAAAGCCTTCCCTGATTCTTCAAAGCAAATGTAGATCCTCCCATCCCAACTACACATTTCTATATGTTTGACCTCACCTATTTGTTTCTCCCACCTTCCTTTGCCTTAATTTGTATTTGTAAACTTTCTTGACAAACTTGGGGAAGCTTCAGGGAAAGGACTGCAATTCCCTAGTATCTAGTTTAATGCCTTGCAAATAACTTGTGCTGTTAAAGTCAAATAAATTGACTTCAGCAGAAAAGTGATTTTTGAAAGTAGTTACTAAGCCTTTTAATTATGTGGCTCCAGAGTAGGTTATTTTAAAAAAATACAGCTATGATGCAGGTAGGCAACATGACATACAGGATACAGAACTAGCCTTTAAGCCAAGAAGGCCTGGTTCAGATCCTGCTTCTGACTGATGATTGTTCTGTAACCATGGGAAAGTCCTTTAACCTCTCAATGCCGCAGGCCAGAAGTGTCTGCCCAGAACACTCCCAGAACAACACAGTATATGTTGTGAGTCAGATTAAAATATAATTGGAAAATATTTAGCAAAATAAATAAAATACAGTAAGACATAGACAATCTTATATTTTAAAACTGTCATTATGACCCCACAGAGTTCTTTATGTATTGCTTAGTAGCCCCAGTTTCTATTTGAGTTGGATACTTATTGCCCTAAGCAACTCTAAATTACAGCCAAGTTTTCTATTAATTTATTTGTTTTTATTATCATTATCAACATATTCATAGCCAACATTTACATAACAATTTAAAGTTTTCAAAACACATTACACATATTATCTCATTTATTCCTGACAACTCTGTGAAATAGCTGCTATTTTTATCCCCACTTTACAGATGAGGAAAATTAGTCAGAGAGAGGTTAAATGAGTTCCTCAGGTACACACAGCTATTAAATGTCTGAGGCAAAATTCAGACTTCAAGTATAGCAGTCTCTCCTCTAAGCCACCTGCACAAATGACTATGGATCCTGGTGGGGCTAGGGCACTTTAACTCTTCCTCCTATGAGTCTCACTCAGCTCTGGGACTCCAGGAAAACTTAAGAACCAAGTTCATTCTCGTGAGGTCCTGGCTATAAGAGATGGGAGAGGAACATTCTCATACTTATGCCCTTACCTGGGAACCTCAGAGAAAAATCTCTTAAAGTTTTAGATTTGAACTCATATTTTACTTTATCTTCCAAAAAGGAAATTTTAGAATGGCATTCAGTGTGCCATGTAAATCACACATAGTTCTGCTCTTAATTCCCCTACACAAAAGAAATACTTAACTCAAGAAAACGTATAAGCAGTCAATTAGCAAATGTTTATTTGGGTTTTACTATGTGTTGGGTACTATGCTAAGTACTAGAGGCACATAGACAAAATTATGGTTGTTGTCCTCAAGGAGTTTACATTCTAATGGGAAGAAAAAATAAGTAACTTGGTGCATATTAGATCCCTATCTATCTATCTATCTATCTAGTAGATGGAAGACAGTCTCATAGAGGTATGTCTGAATGTTTGGAAGACTAAAGAGGACCTCTTGTAGAGGGTGCGATTTGAGCTGAGTCTTAAAGCAAACCAGAGAATTTTAAAAGAATAGTTGAAAAGAAGAAACAAAATCATTCTGTACATGAGGAATATCCAGTGTAATCAGGTAGTCATTAAGCACTT
The DNA here is from genome assembly GCA_011680675.1 of Gymnobelideus leadbeateri. Classification (NCBI taxonomy): domain Eukaryota; kingdom Metazoa; phylum Chordata; class Mammalia; order Diprotodontia; family Petauridae; genus Gymnobelideus; species Gymnobelideus leadbeateri. The sequence goes on along the minus strand of WOXC01009967.1, from coordinate 277,979 downwards.
GTGAAGTACTTGCTTTATACCAAATGCCATGCCAAGTGCTGGAGATAAAATGAAAGACAAAAAAAATAGTCCCTGTTCTCAGTCTCTTATCTAATGGGGAAGACAAGATGTAAATAACTAACTTCATACTTGATATATACAGAACTGATTTAGGTTATATGAAGAGGGAAGGTATTAGAATAATGGGAAAAGTTGTCCTGCAAAAGATGGGATTTGAGATTGGTCTTGAAGGAAACCAGGAAAACTGAAAGGTGGAAGTGAGAAGGGAAAACATCCCAGGCATGGAAGACAATCAGTGCCAAAGCATGAAGAAAAGAGATATCGTTATACATGAGGATGCATGTAGGTAAATGTACCTGAATTATAAAGTGTACTGATAGGAATAGTATTAGATGATAGGAAGCAGCCAGGTTTTGATAAGCTTCAAGAAAACTTGGTATTTGGTCCTGGTGGTGAAATGGATCCATTTATATTTATAGTGTATGAGTGTGTGTGGAGGTCAGGAGGTGAGGAAGAGGGAGGTGGTGTGCTGTGGCATGATCAGACCTAGGAAAATCCTAAATCACATTTAGAAAAATCACTTCAGTAGTTGGGTGGAGGGTATACAAGAGTGGGAAAAAACAAGGCAAGGACACAAATCAGCAGACAGTAGTCCAGGTATGAGGTGATGATGGTCTGTACCAGGGGGATGGTAGTAGCATCAGAGAAGAGAAGGGGACAAGAGATGCTATAAAGCACTAAGCAATAAGATTTTGCAATGTGTTCAGCATGTGGGTTGAATGAAAATGAGGAATTAAGGATGACACTGATATTGAATGCCTAGTTGGTTGGGAGGATGATGGTGCCCTTGACAGTAATAGAAAAGTTTGAAATAGGGGATTTGGGAGAGAAAGAAGATTTGTTTTGGACATGTTAAGTTTGAGAATTTGATCTGATTTGAAATATCTAAAGGCCGTTAGAGATGTGTGACTGCAGCTCAGGAAACTGATTAGGAATGGCTATATTTCTCAATGTGTAGGGAGATGGATAGAGAGATAGATAGATGAATGTAAGAATCTTCTGCATAGAGATGACATGTGAAAGTTGATGAGATACTCATGAGATAGTAGAGAGTGAAAAGAGAAGAAAGTCAAAGACAGAGTCTTAGGGGATTCCTACAGTTAGTGAAAGTGACTGGGAAGGAGCGGTCAAAAAAAACAGTAGATGGAGAACCAGGAGAGAGTAGTATCATGAAAAGGGAGGAGAGATTGCATCTAGGAGAATGTGATCAAAAGTATCAAATAGCATATGTTAACCAAGACATAAGGCTAGCAGCAGTAACTGATAACTACTGTAAATCTAAACATCAAAATATAAAGTAGTGTGACAACCTAGTGAAATATCACTTCACCTTCAACTTGGCTCTGCACTGTCTCCCTCAAAGTCCATGTTTTCTGACAAGTCAGGCCAAGGAGTGGGCTCCGTCTCTTATGGACAGACATTTTAGAGTTCTTTTCATGCCACCAGTCAGTTTTGAATGAATAATCCAGGAATTCGACTTCTTGATCTCACAAATTTGTCTCTAAAATTAGAAATATCAGTTTTAGGATATCTTTTCAGTCACCTATATTCAGGAAGGAAGCAAAGCTGAAGAGGCAGCCAGAAGCCTAAGGTCCATCCAATAGCATTTGAGCTAAGTCTTGGCAAATTTTTAAGTACTATATAGATGTCAGTTATTGTTGTTGTAGCAATGTATCCTGTGCTGTTCCAGATCCTCTGCCTCTCATTTGATATGCTTGGGTCAGTCACTGGAGCCCCACACCAAAACAGCAGCCCAAACTTAAATGATTCAACAAGTTTTTACTTTGGTTCCTTTTCTTTGTGTGCAAGATGACATAAAGGATAGGAAGGAGAATGTGACAGAGTTTCTGCTTTCCTTTTTAGGTGTCCTCTTTTGGAATTGAAATACTTTGGGTAGGACCAATTTCTGCCTGACTTAACTAGGTATGCATACCGAGCTTTCACATTGGGCAGTTGTCCTCAGTTGTCAACAGTTTCCCCTAGATGAATGGCCAAAAGTTCTAAGTTGACATGAAGATAAAAGCATATGGATGGACTGATCAAATTTCTAAGTGACTAAGCTGGCATTAGGGAGAACTAGCAATGGACCAGTGCTTACAGATGGTCAGAGCTGATTTTGTATATAGGAAAAGCTATTGTTTTAACCTCTATAACATAAAGAAGTTTTGCCAAATATACTGGTCTTAGGTAATCCTATATTTGAATTAAATTTCAGGAAACATTTGACAAAACTCAGGAAAACAGAAATTAAGTCCTATTAATTATGTCATGGAGAAATGCAACACCTCTACCCCAAACCCTAAAAACATTTCTATCTTATGCCTTCCACAAAATTAAAAGTTAAGGTAGGGTGCCAAAGTTTTCACTACTTATTTTTGTAAAAAAAATCAAGTAAAATCTCCTGTATTTCTTACAAAAATACTGTTTTATTGTGTATTATGAAAATGATAAATATGTAGAAATATGCATGCCTCTTTCTAGCCAATACAGAATTAGCTAGATCAGTACCATGGAGCAGAAAGGTTAGAGGAAGATCCCAGTGAATCCTAAAGTATTATCAAGGCTCTTGTTAAGCCACCACTGAATATGTCCTATAATTCAGGTGGATTTATGGAATTTGGTCGGTTTTAGTTTTTATCAAGTAAAAATGAATCATTCTGCACAGGATTTTAGACATTCTAGGAAAGGAAATACATAACTTGCCTAATGTTCTGTGCTTGTCAAGTAGTAAAATATATGACGGTCAGTCCACATTCCAGTGGTAATAATGTAAATCTGATGGTCTTTGGCTTATATCAGGTCATGCATGACTCTCACATATACTGCACAGCTTAAAATAAGCCATAATTCATAGAATAACCTTTTGAAAAGGGGAAAATAAAAAAGAAGACATCATGTTTCTGCTCTCCAAATTTATGGGAAGATTATTCATAGAAAACAACATGATGCTCTGTTTTTTTACCATACAATTTCCAAGATTGGGGGGAATCATTTGACTAATAATAATATTTAGATTATTAGTAATAGCTACTATGTGCCAGGCACTGTATTAAGTGCTTTACAGATATTATCTCATTTGATTCTCATAAGAACCCAAAGAGGAAGGTGCTATTATCTTTATGAGAAGTGCTTAGTATTAATGACCACTGTTTTAGACAATGAGAGTCTCCCTCCCCATCCTATGCCCCCACTCTTGCCTTGGGCAATTGAACAGTGGAAAACTACTTTATTTGGGGATTATTCAGTATATTTTACATCTGTCAGAATTTTCAAGTATTGATACTCTAATGTATGAGGGGTGTGTGTGTGTATGTGTGTGTATGTTATAATATGAATGATCTACTCAGAGAGTTGAATAGAAAATGAGTGGGAAAAAGGAAGGGATTCCTTCCATTTGGAAATTTTTCAGGTTAAATACTAATTATCTCAGATTCTCTTGAATCAGAACATTTCTAGTTCAATAAACTTTACCTTAATAATACTGGAGCATGAAGGATCTGGGATTTATTATGCGAAAATTCTCTACCAGTGCAGGTCATAACTTCAGTTTCAATCACTCAATCAAAAAGGATTTTTAAAGCAACCATTTTATTCCAGGCACTATGAGAGACACTGGATATATAAATAAAAAAGTCAAAGCAGACCCTATCCTCAAGGAGTTTATAGTCCAGCCAGAAGAGACATTTTACACTTACACATAAATGTATAAACTATATGCAAAATGAATAATAGCTGGTAAGTGAGGTGAAAGGTATTAGCAGTGGGTGGTGAGGTACACATCAGGAAAATCTAAAGGCAGAAGTTGGAACTTGAGCTGAAATTTGAAACTAGGAATTAGGAAAGCTTGATTTGTGGAGGAAGAGATTTCAAGTATGGAGGATAGATAGCTAGAGAGCAAAGGCACAGACAGAGGAGACAGAATGCCAGGTATGAGAAATACTAATGTAGCTGGTTTGATTGAACCATAGTATGTGGAGAAGGGAGTAATGTGCAATAAAGTTGTGAAGAAAGGTTGGAGCTATGTTTTGAAGGACTTTTAATATCAAACAGAGGAGGTTATGTTTAACACTGAATGTAATAGGGAGCCACTGGAGTTTATTGAACCAAGAAAGGGAATAACATGGTCAAATCCTAAGGAACCATTTCAGGAATGTTGAAGTTAAGTGACATTTATCCAGGGTCATACAACTAGCAAATGCCATAGGCGGGATTTGAACCCAGACAGGTTTTCCTGCCTCTAAGCTGAGTTTTTACTACCCCATGGTGTCTTTTCACACGGACAATCATGTTGTTCTGTTATAGGAAAAAAAATTAAGTACTTAACTACATGCAAGGCAGTGCTTTATATGCTAAACATGCAAATAGATAATATGGAACAATTTCTGCCCTCAGAGAATTTGAATTCTATTAGATCAAGGGACAACATACATAGGAGAATAATAGGAAGGAATATGTTTATTTGGAAAATTACAGGAATTATAAGTGGATCCATATGACAGTGACTGATATAACCTTTTAAAAATATATATTTTTTGCTACATCCAAAGCTGTTTTCCTCCATCCTAACCCTTCACTAAAGAAGGTCACATTTGACACAGATAGATATATACATATGTGTGTGTATGTGTGTGTGTGTGTGTGTGAAACTATACAATACATAATTCCATATATCAGTCCTTTCTCTGGAGATAGATAGCATCTTCCTTCATAGGTCTTTTATATTTGCTCTGAATACTTATGTTCAGATTAGCTTAGTCATTCACATTTACTCTTCGAACAATATTCCTCCTACTATATACAATATCTCTTGGTTCTGCTCATGTCACTCTTCATCATGTCATGCAAGTCCTCCTAAAGCTTTCCTAAAATCAACTTGCTTATCATTTCTTACAGTATAGTAACACATCATTTAAAAATGAATATATAAAACCAAAAGCTACAAAAATTTTAAAAGAATATGTTATCTTTAGCAAAATAATGACGTTGGTGTTTACTATGTCACAATTTGCTGTTTTTCTCTCATTGAACATTATTAAATATTGTTACTATTATTTCTTTATATGTATCATATTTATATTATGATTCTTCTTTCTCCACTCTATTATTTAATTTTATATTCCTTGTTAACTCGTGTTAATGTTTTTCATTTATTTTTGATAATAGATTATAATTTTATTTTTAAAAAAATATATTTTATTTTAATATACCAAAACTTATTCAGCCTTTCTTCAATTGATGGGCATTCACTCAATATCCAGTTCTTTGCCAATACAAAGAGAGTTTCTATAAATATTTTGGAAGATCGAAGTTCTTTTCATTTTTCCCTAATCACCTTGGGAAACAGATCTAATAGCAATGGTGATCTTATTTTGGTTACAGTTGTAAAACTGAAGGTGAATAGGTTTGGGGTGAAGGGGTATGTGTGTAGTGTTGAGGTAGATGGCAAGCAGATAAGGGATAAAATAAAGAATGGATAGAACTATCTAGATGGGGAGGGATAGAGTGCCAGGTTGGAAATTTGGATCTGAAAGGGTTAAATCTTCCATGGTCCCTGGTGTCAGAGTATTGTGCCAGGAGGGCTGATGGGAAGATATATCAATGTATTTGTGGCAAGAATATTTTTTAATCATAAAAGTTGGGATATTTTGTAATGCTTCCTCAGATGGATTTTTTTTTAAATAAGGGAAATAAATGATAGAATGTCTATAGTAGAGATTTTCAAAGTTTACACATGGGTGGAGAGGAAAGGCATGTGTCATCATTTCCTAGGAATCAGTCATGTGAAAACTGTGAGGGCTTCACAATCAATCCTTAGGTTAAATGGAATGAATGCTGCCTTGTTCTTCCTGTGGCCTTGAAGACACATTAACTTTACTACCACCCATTCCTCATGTGCTATGTGCTGCATAAGTCTTCTCTTTGCCTACCTCCCTTTTGAATAACATGAACTGTAGAAGACCTTTACCTCTCAGACATTTCTTTCCCAAGGATGAATTAGACTGCTAGGTACCAAATCAAATACCCAGTGACCCAAGCTGGTTGCCCTCTTCAGAGTCGAGAGGACGAAGGATAATAGTGAAGGGCACAAAAGTTTCTTTGGTCTTTGCAGTCAGAAGCTCCAGGTTTCAGAGTAACTTCTAGAGAGTTTTCTACTATTCATTCATTTTCCTACTAGGGTTACCTTGTGAACTCTAATCCTAGAGCTTTGCTTTCCAATATCCTGTTCTATGTATTCTTACTATTATTGGTATTGTTGTTATTATTTTACAACAGGATGAGTGCTGGAGATATGACAACAGAAGTTGGCTCTCAGCTTCAATGACTCAACTGGGTAGTAAAGTAGAATGATTTGGGGAAGCATCACAATGAAGTCCCTACATATATTCCCCCATTGATCTGCTGTGGTCACCCACACCTGCTATATGGTTTTTCATTTATATTGATATCTTCACCTTTCAGGATAGGATGACCAAAGCAGGGACAAAGTTTCTAGGATTCAGTTAAATTCCACATATTTGCAATATAAGAGAGGATAGTTTAGGAATGTCTTTTCCTTTAGTCCTGTCCCACTAGCACAGATTAGTTTCTCAACTTAGTTGACCATCACTAACATACACAGGGCACACCATATTGGATGAATACATTTTTAAGAGGAGGAAAATATGACAATGACAAATTCTGTGTGTTTAGGTATGAAAAAACTTAAGGCACTGGAACAGGGAGAATAACGTCTAGTTATAGAATGCCTGTGGCCTCATCCAAGTAAACTGAGAGAAAAATGGCAGGAATGGACATGAAATGCCAATCTTATACTTGACCTTCTAGTTTTTGCCCAAGCTCACTCCAGTTGTAATGAAACATGTGTCTATTTTCCTACAAATGTTAATTGCTTTTAGAAATATAATGGCCAAGGTTCTGAATAGGTCATGATATTCAAAATACTCTATTCTGCTGCCCAACAAGCCTTGTAGAGAATGGGAAAATTTAATCTTAGTGGATAGTGCCCCTAAAAAGCTTTTAGCTATAGTTCCTTTAATACTAGAAACTGGGCAACATCTAATGGAATGATGAGAGGCCCTTTGTTGGTGTCTAAGAGATCTGTTCCTGGGCCTCCTAGCCCTGGGGTTTTGCTTTAGCCAAGTTCAATTGCTTCAGAAATGTTTAGAAAATGTGGGAATAAGAAAGGCAGCAAATGAGCTTCATTAGAGAAGGATTTACTCAGAAGTAGGTCAAATTTACCTGAAAACTTTTCTTGTTCTCTTATTTGGCCCTTATTAGTTATAATTCTTTGGCAAGTTATAGGGAGAAAAAAAAGTGAAGGGAAATCAGTGTCTATAGAAAGGTCATTTTCATGAAACCATGATGGAGAAGTATAATATTTGTTAGAAATAAAAGGTTTTTGCTTGCTTATTTAAGGAGAATAATTTATGGTACACTTTAAATAACTAAATAGCATTTAAAAATATTTACATTTAAAATGTATTTCTACTTACAGATACTTAAGGTAACTTATCAGTCCGTTACTGTCTCCTTTTGATTTCTACTTCTATCTGTTCAAGCCTTTTCATGTATATATTTTTCTTTTTCATCATAGTATCTATGTATTTTTGAATTTCTAATTTTACTTTACTTTAAAAAATATTATAGGATTTTACATTTCTAAGATTTATTAAGGCAATCTTGAGAGCTGTTTTTTCTTTTTCTTTTGGAAGCTTTTACTTTTTTTCCCCTTCCTCCTCCATCACCCCCACCCCCACCCCCACCAAGATCAGTGTATTTCAGTGCCCCAACCACATCTCTAAAAACAAGATATGGAAAAAAATAACCCTGATGATAAATGCATTTGTGTGTGTTTTTAATATATAGTCAATGTACACTTGAGGCTGGTCTCTGTGAATACCCACGATGTTAGGATAAATAGTGTTCTGGATGAACAGGAAACCAGATGGCAAATTTCAAAAGACTATTCTCTGTGTTCCCAGGGAGTAAGACCATGTATGCCATCAGGCTTTTAAAGGGGCAGGATTACTTTAAAAACTTAGCTGTTTTTGCCAGTACTACCTTAGACAATAGAAATCAAATTTATTTAACTGATGTGAAGTTGTGACTTGATTTGTGTGTACAAGAAATTGCTAAATTGAGTGAGGCAAAGGCAGCTAGGATATATCTGAATTGACTGATAATTGTTCTGCCCTGAGAACCATTTCTCTCAAACAGAGGAGTAGACACCTGTGCTGGAGAAACTAATTCAGCAACTGGATTGCATGTATATACTTTTGTCCTACTTCTAGGTATGAAAGAATAGAGCCAAATACAAAATTATCCAAGTTTTTCCTAGTTAATGCTACTTTTGCACTTTGTTTCATGACAAATTGGACTCTAATTCTTAGGAGTCTGGTGGCAACTTTAGTGTTTGAGAAAGACATAGTGGGCACCTAGTCCCATCCCCTCAATCTACATATGAGGAAACTGAGGTTTACCAAGATTGTATTGTCACCCCATGTTAGATTGTTAACAGAAACTTATTAGCTGGAACTACCTTTCTTTTTTTTCCTCTTCTTTTCCTTTTTTGTATTTGTATCCCCAGTGTTCAGTACAACGCCTAGCAAATAGTAGGTGCTTAATGAATGTTTGTTGACTGATTTGCCCAAGGTAACATAGGCAGTTAGAGATCTGGGGTTTGAACTCAGATCCTCTGACTCGAGAACCACTACTCTTTCTACTGTACTACATTGCCTTAAAAGATAAAAAACATCTGGCTTACCAGTACCAGTTAAAAAGTTTATCCCAAGGGGCAGCTTGGTAGCACAGTAGATAGAGTAGATGGCCCTGGAGTAAAGAAGATCTAGGTTGAAATCTGGCCTCAAACACTAGCTGTGTAACCCTGGGCAAGTCACTTAACCTCAATTGTCTCCAAAAACCCAGCCAAACAAAATGAACGAAAAAACCTGAAAAAACAAACAACATCAAACTATCACAGTAGCCTATGTCTTAGGCTATTAGAGTTTGAGGTGATAGAAGTGAGAATGGAGAGAAAAGGGGCATATGACACTGATGATAGGCACCATCTCAAGGGTAAGCACCCTGTTATATGTAATAAATATAGTTCAACTTCAACAAAAATGGTTAGATATCTAATTAATTCAAGGCATTTGTGCTAGATTCCGAGGATTAAAAAAGAAATAGATCTTTCCCAATAGAAACTTACATTCTATTAAAACATCATCCAACATATGTATAGACACATTGTTATGGGATCAAAGGAGAAATCTAAACAAGATGCACTGGGAAAAATTGAGAAGAGATGAAAACACTTTAAGCTGAAGAGTTCAAGGAAGACTTCATATAGAAAGGGGTTTGTGAGTTGAACCTTAAAAGAAGAGAAGGATTTTTGACAGGAGATAAAAAAAAGTGTACTCGTGATATAGGCATTGGTCTGCAAGAATACATGCAACTGGGGGAATACAAGACAAAATAGAGAAACTGATCCAGTCTGACTAGAATATATAGTATACATAGGGAAATAAGGTTAAGACCAAGGTTATTAAATCAGATATTAGGGGGATTATTTTGCCAATGGTGTGAGGCATGAGTTGGAAAGGGGAGAGACTTGAGTTGGGAAGACCATTTAGGTTACTTTAGTAACTAGAAATGACGGAAACTTTGGGGAAAAGGGACAATCTCTTTTTAGAATTTGTATAGATTGTAGAAAAGCCAGGGATAGTCTGACACATAACCTAGGCTTTGGGAGAGTAGCTTTTTAAAGAATTCAGTGAAAAGATAGGTAGAATACCATGTCCTAAAATTCTATAGGGGAAGTCACACCCAGGAAGGATGGATGGGAAGTTCTCGGTAATGGAGTACTGAGACACGACGACAAAAGTTTTGATGAGGAAGAAATTTACCATCTAAAGAGGTAAATGTCCATGCCCATCAACCAACTTAAATTCCTTTAAGGCTTATGCAGAAGAGTTAAGCAAGGATAGGTAAGAGAGGATGGATGCAAAAGCTTGGTACAGTCCCATACTGAGGACCATACAGTTCCCATAATGAGGAATGTTAAAACACCAAATGAACTGACTGAACAAAAAATCTAAAAGCTACTAAAATTTTTGCTTTTGCTTTTTAAAGTTCTAATGAGGAAAAGAAAATGAAAGAAGAGAGAAGAATGCTGATAAGAGTGGTTGGTATGATACTAAGTTTAATAAGGGGTTGAAATCCAAGCTAGGCATGCAATAACAAAAGAAATCACTTAGTTAACTTTGATCAGTTCAGGTCATTTGACCCAGAAGAACTTTATCCCTTGGTTCCACTAGTCGATATGATTACCAAGTAATTTTCAAGCATTAGGGATGTTTAAGAAAACATGGAAAATCAAAGAGGAACCACAAAACTAGAGAAGGGTTAATGTCCCGATTTCCTCCAAATCAGAGAAAAAGAAAGGAAAAAGTGGATATAACTATAAAAAGTTATAATTATAGGACAATGGATTTAGCTTCCATCCTTGGCAAAGTTCTAGGACATATTATCTAAGCTATGGTTACTCAAGAACTAGGACAGGAAGTGGAAAGCACAAATTTGTGATTCTATGACTTCATACATTGTGCTTGATTAATTTAGGTTCTAATTAGAGAAGAACTTTCTAAAAAACAGGGTTAGATATTATATTAGGATAGAAATTCTTCCATCTGAGAATGTTTTAGGCTTCCTTGGGAAGAAGTATGTCATCCTTCTTTGGAGTTCTGTCAACTTCTTTGTAATTTGTACAAAGATTTTATGACCACTTTTTAGTTTGATCTTAGGGGTCATTCTTTTTTTTCTGGAGAGGGACTCTGAAATCTCTTCTAACTATGAGAGCCAGTGTGATTCTCTGCTTTAAGTATGTAAGCAAACATACACAGAACCATTTAATTTCATATGGAGTCCATTCTTTAAGTTTATAAAATTTGACAGCTAGCTGGTGCAGTGGATGGAGCGCTGCGCCTGGGATCAGGAAGATCTAAGTTCAAATCCAGCTTCAGATATTTACATTAACTATGTGACCCTGGATAGTTCATTTGACCTCTATTTGCCTCAGTTTCCTCACCTGTAAAATGGAGTCAATAATAGCACTTACCTCCCAAGGTTTTTGTGAGGATTACATAAGATAATATTTGAGAAGTGTTCAGCATAGTGCTTGACACATAGTAAGAGTTATATAAATGTTAACTATTGTTATTTTTATTTATACATCTATCTCTGTCTCTGGGACTTCAGGTAGGAGATAGAAAGACAGAAATGTCCTCACTCTCATGAATCTTACTGTATAGCAGGTGAGACAGCATGTATGTAATTTAAAATACATAAAGTAAATACAAGGAAAAAATTTTCAAGGCAGACAGACATAAACAGCTAGTAGAATAAGGAAAGGTTTCATGAGAGGGAGAACATGGAATTAAACTTTATAAGAAAATAGTTACTGTATTCTAAGATGCACAAGGGAAGACTAGACTAAAATAGAGAGTCTACCTATAAAAGCATGGAGGTAGGAGATAGAAGCTCTGGTGGAAGGTATAGAAAGAAAAAAAGTTTGCCTGGACTTCAGAGTGCACAAAGGGGAGTGAAGTGCAGTAACACTGGGCAAGTAGTCTGGAGCCAAGTTGTGGAGGGCAGTAAATACCAAACAGAAGTATGTATTTGATACCTGCATGTATTGAACATGAGAGTGACAAGGTTAGACCTTTGCTTTAGGAAACTCATTCTTTTTACCAATACAGATGACAAACCCTCCAAAACTGATTAGATTATCTTCATAAATTGCTGTGACCAAAAGAGGTAATAATAATAATAAACACCTGGCAATTTGTTTCTTGAAACTGATGTAGAATCTGTATATTTCTAGGCCAATGCTCAAAGCCCTTCTAGCCTGATAGTACTTGCCTGAGTTTCTGCCCTGTTGCTATAGTCTTTGAGAATAAATAACACTAAGGGCTCATGTATAAATTGTTCACTTAAAGTGATTTCCTCACAACCCTGTGAAGTAGGTGATATAAATATCTGCATTTTATCAGTGAAGAAACTGGGGCAGTAGCATTCAAATCCAGTAGGTAGATGATGTGTAGTCAATAGAGGTCTGGGCCTGGAGAGGGCAGACTCATCTTCCTGAGTTTAAATCAGGCCTCAAACAATTACTAGTTGTATGACCCTGGGCAAGTCACTTAACCCTATTTGCCTCAGCTTCCTCATCTGTAAAATGAGCTGGAGAAGAAAATTGCAACCCACTCCAGTACGTTTTCCAAGAAAACCCCAAATGGGGTCACTGAGTCAGACACAGCTAAAAAACACCTGAAAAAAAATTTCAGATCCTACTCTCTTGATGATCAGAGCAGCACTTATTTCTACACAGACTCACTTACAGGCCATGTGTAAAGCCACACATGAGCAGAATTACTTCTGTGCTTGCCATTGCACCATGGGAAGACAGCAGAACAATATTTAGTGAAGGAAGTTTTTATACCCTTCATTCCAAAAGAAAAACTTCAGATTGTTTTGTTTTTAACCATTTTTAACCTCCAAGCCATGCTTTGATTGCACGATTTTTCTATATTATTTAATTTTATTGTATTCTCTGAGTTTTCTCTTGATATCTAATGCTCAAGAGTGGCAAACAGTGTGATGGAATGATGGAGATGGGTTTTCCATTCTTTGAAATTGACAGTGTCTTTACAGTTGTGTCAGCACCTCATCAGGTCAACAGTGGACATACTTCTGTCATCTGAATGTCACATCTGTAGACTGGTTTGATTTCCCATATCATCCAGCTCAACTTTCTTATTCATTTCATTTAATCCTTTAGTGATATGATCGAGCTGAGTATTTACAAAAATTTTTTTTACAAAGTGGGGTCCCAACATTTGAATAAATGAATATGTAATGCTAAGTCTCTATGGAAGAAGGTAAAAAAAGAAATATCTTTTATGGTAGACATTTCTACCCTTTCCTTCCAAAGCAGCCCTAGAACAAGGTACCAGGAAGGAATCTTAGAAGTATTCTTGTTGGTGGGAATTTGGATATTTCTGAGAGAGGGTGGCAGTTAAAATGTGAAACACTGTGAGAGTTTTGGTTTAATGGGAAAACCTACTTTGGAGAGAATGAAGACATAAGAACTTTTTTTGCAAATGAGATTTTCTATAGAGGCCAAAATGCTGGTAGGATTGATTGTAGCTCCCAGCACCATTTCTGTTAGAACTTACTAGGATATCTGTATCCCACAGGGTACAAGTGAAGGAGCTGTCAGAATAGTTCAGAGATTCAGAAATTTATTGAATTAGTTAACTAAATTGCTTCATTAATTAGACAATGACACTGGATTTTAAAATTGATAGCTTAAACATTTCAGTGATATATCTGAAAGTATTTTATAGAGGAGTAATGGTGGAAAAAATATTATCTCTAGAGTTGGAAGGCTTTGGTTAAAATTTTCCTCTACCTGGGCATGGTTGTGCCCTACTACTGAGGAGGCTGAGGTTAGAGATTGATTGAGCTCCGGAGTTTTGAGTTGCAGCAGGGTTAAAGCCAATTAATATCTCTACTAAGTCCAGCACCAACATGACAAACCCAGGGAGTGTGGTTGAAGGGGCAGAGTGGGTGGGTGGGTGTATAAGCTTCCTACAGAAGCATAAACAAAAACAGGTGAAAAACAGAGTGGGTCAGAGCTTCAGTCCTGAGTGACCACTACACTTCTAACCTTGGTGAGATAAGGAAACATAATGTAAAAAAAAAAAATCAAATCTTGTCTCTGATTCTCACTCCCTTTATGACTTTGGGAAAATCAATTTGCCTCTTTGGGTCTCATTTGTAAAATAAGAGTTTGGACTAGGTGGCCTCTGAGGTTCATTTCAACTCTAGATTTTTGATCTCAAGAGCCTATGAACTTTTTCCCAACATAATTTTTACTACTTCTTTTAAAAACTCAATTATGTAGGTCAGGTTGTTGATATTACTAAAGAAAAGAGAATAAAAATGACTTGCTTATTGTAAAGCCAAGCATGAGCAGCTTTCTAGAGGACTGCTGCTGTGAACAGCTTTCAAGGTTCTCGTTACATAGTATAATGAACCCTCTATTCAATAACAACTCAGAGCAAAACATTCACAGAAAATCAAGGTACAGCATTCATAATTTTACAGCTTATCATAGAAAATCAAAATACAACATTCACCATGTCACAACTCAACAACTTATCATTAAAATGGCCACATAGTTTTCATCAAAGTGGTCACACAATTTTCAACAAAGTACAGTCATTTAGTAACTCCATCATTTAGTAAGTCAATCATTCAATCATCCTTAATTCAGTCAGTCTTAAGGAGGAGAGCCTCCTTAATCCTTAACTCATTCATCTTTAAGGAGGCAAAGCCTCCTTAAGGGACACAAAGTTCTCCACCCATGGGGTGCAATTAACTTATAATATTGGTCACTACTCAGTACTCTCTTAAGGGGTAGTGGAAAATATACAGGCCATCCACCCCTCGGTCACAAGTAAGTTACAATTTTATCAGTCACCACTCAGTATACACGGAGAGGTTTTTTCATCTTGACTCGAGTCAGGTAGCTCCTACCTGAATCCACCAAACTGTCACCTGGGTTCAAGGCAGACAGCTTCCAGCTTCTTTCTTGTCCAGCTCTCAGTGCAGTTCCTGCTCCACACTGAAGCTCACAGTGTCCAGTTCATCTTAAATGCTTCACAGTGTCTGTTCCTGGAAAGAGAAAACTTAACAGAGCCACAGACAAAGTACCAACATCACAGTCATGCTTCCTCTGGCAGCCCCAGCTTGCCTTCGGAAGTCCTCAGCAGCTCCATCTGGCCCTTGGAAGTCTTCAGCAGCTCTGTTCTCAAAATCAAAATCACTCTTTTCTGTTCTTAAAATCAAAATCACTTTCTCCTGTTCTCTAAATAAAACTTACTTTCTCCCATTCTCAAAATCAAAATCACTTCTCCATGGAAGTTCCAGTCCAGCAGCAGCCGCATCCCAGCTTTCAGATGCTCATTGAGAGAAATTCTGGCAACAGCTTCTCTGCCTCCAGATGCTGGTCCCAAGAAGTTCTGAGTGTCCAACTTGTGCTCTTCCTTAAATATGGTGTAGCTCTTCCCTGTTCAGCCCCTTCTTGTTACTTCAGCAACAGGGAATCATACCTTCTGTTTCTTTAAACAGAGGCTTAATTTGAAACTAGGTGCTAAGTACCTCTCAGCTTTCCATGACAAAGGAATCTTCAAATTTCATTACTATTACACACATTAACTATGATTTATAAAAACAGTAAGATTTAGAATGAGAATTCCTAGCCTCTGTGGCTCTATTCAGTCACTTTTTTCTTTCTCAAATTTCATTCTTTGCTTCTCCAGTTTTTTTTTTAAATGAACAAATAACTTTGCATACCTGTCATATGCTTGTCCTATATGTATTATAGGGGAGGGCATAACTCCAAAAAATATGTTAATACATTTTTAAAAATACTGCAGTGAAAACACTGAACATTATATAAGTTTTCTTTTGCTTTATGTCAGTGTACAATCTGTCCTCATACCTTGTTATAGTATGCAGAATATAAAGTAATATGACAGAATTTTAAAAACAAACATGAAATATATATCCAAATTCAAGTTGTCTTGCACTGAAACTGTGAGCCCTGTTAAGGCAAAGGCCATATCTTAGTTATGAACCTGTACCTCTCCATCATACCCTAGCACAGTGCCTTCCTCATACATAGGCATGTACTGAATAACAATGTTTACTGAATTTCCTTAAAAATGATCCCTTGGAGATGATTTTGCTTATAACAGTAGTGTCACTAGCACTTACAGCATTTCTAATACCTATTTAAAATAGCAATAGTCAGTTTTTTTCCATCTGAAATGATTTGGAGATAAACTTTCAACTATATACTATTTATCTACAGCAACTTGAACTCGAACATTTTAACAAATAAATGAGATATCAAAGAAGCTTACTTGACCTACAAAATCATTTAGTTACTCATGGATATGGATAAAGTCATTGAGGAGCCCTTCATTTTAACTTTGTAATAGTAAAATTTTAAGCATAGCCCGTAGTTTCCCTACCTATCTCTTCACGACTCTAAAATACATAAAGAATAAAATCCAGAAAATTAGCCTGATATTGTATACAAATAGAAAATGAAACCCAGGAAATTATATTGTAAGCTAATAGGAAGAGGAGTAAGGAAGGCCTGGTTCTAGTCTTGACACTTACAGGTAAGCATTTATTTAGGACCTGTTATGTGCTAGGAATATAATAAAAGAACTCTTACCCTTAGGGATCATACATTCTATAAGGGCAAACAACATTTACATCTGACCTTGGATAAGTTACTTAATCTCTTTGTTAATTTTAAAAGGAAAACCATGTCTGCCTGAAAGGCTTATTGAAAGTTTCAAAAAAGAAAGAGTTTGTAAGGCATTTTTAAAAGCAAAAAGCATCATACAAATGTATGGGATATAGTATTATTGTTATTATTATTATTAACGTTATTATCTCTTCATTATTTCCCAATGGGTTCAACTAGAAACAATTTTAAGAGAAATCACAAACCTGCTATGATTCTTTTGGACATAATGTTATACTGACTATTACCTAGGTAGGTAAAAGTACTGCTTTTATAGTTGACTAAAGTAATGGAGACATCTAGGTGGCATAGTGGATAGAGCATTGGACTTGGAATCAGGAAGACTCATCTTCATGAGTTCAAATCTGACTTCAGACCTTTACTAGCAGTGTGACCCTGGGCAAGTCACTTAGCCTTGTTTGCCTCAGTCCCTCATCTGTAAAATGAGCTAGAGAAGGAAATGGCAAACTGCCCTAGTATCTTTGTCAAGAAAACCCCACAAATGGGGTCAAAAGCATTGAACATGATTGAAACAACTCAACAGCAATGAAAGTATTAGGGTGTATGCCTAATCTGTAGAGTGTCATTGAATCATCCTTGGTAAGGCTTCAGTAAACAGAGTAGTTGTACAGCATATAATCCCCATACAATTTTAATCTCTCCTCCATGTCTTTATATTTTGAAAGTTTGTCTTCAACTTAAACTTGGAACTCTCATCATTATCCTTTTAAGGAGTGGGTGTAGTAATAGTGTGGTCATTTGTAACATTTATACTAAAGAGAATATTTTTGTAAGAGGTTGAGGAAATTGTGGTGGTAATATACCTTAAAAAATTTAAACCACTTGAATATAATTGCTATAAAATGTTCTATTTAAGCCTGCTCCATTATGGGAAAGGAAAAAAAATAAGAAAGACCCGTATCAACTATTTAGCTAAACTTCGAAGTCTGTTTCAAAAATTTTATTATTAAAGGTTAATTAACTTGACTAAGTTAACTAACCTGTTAATTGAAAGTACCTGGGTCCTTCAGAAAAATCTGCTCAAGACTCATTAATTTGCTAACTTCCTATTATGGACAACAAATCTTAATTTCCTCACAGTGAAGACAAACTAGCACAATACACCTTCCCTTCAAGGGTCTCAATAACCATTGTTGATTTTGATAGCTAAAATTAGTAGAGGATTTTTTCTACTCCTTTCCATTGTATTAGAAGCCAACATTGTGTGACTTTGTAAGCCAACATTGTGAGACTTTTCATATCATACTTCTCTGATTTTGGGGAAGGATTGAAATTAGGTTCATCATTCGCAGACAGGAATCATTGTTTATGCTTCTAACAAAAATTATCAGGCATGAGCACTGAGAATTATATTGCATTTTAATTTTGAATGTTCAGTGGGTCTAATGCCTCACATACTAAAAAATAAAATTGTAGAGAACAATGTGTTTTTAATGTATCCAGACATAACTGTTGATCTACTATCAAGAGTCTTATATATTCTGTAATATATATTCAATAGCACTCAGTTTCAGTGTCTAATGATCTGGAATATTAGAGACTAAATATTCTTGGAGTTTAGAATTAAAGGCCTAGGATAGCAATGGCATGGACCATGATCTCCCCAGTCAGCCATTTTGGATCTTACATAAAATTCTGCTTTGGTTCTCTGGGTTCTTTACTTATGCTTCTTACAACTTTTACTATTTTTGTGACCTTGAGCAAGCTGTACAACTGCTCTGGGCCTCAGTTTCCTTACCTATAAAATGAGGGGACTGTACTTGATATTCTTTTTTTTTTTTTTTTTGCTTTTTGGAGGGCAATTGGGGTTAAGTAACTTGCCCAAGGTCACACGGCTAGGTTTTTGTTTGTGTGTGCGTTAAGTGTCTGAGGCCGGATCCGAACTCAGGTCCTTCTGACTCCAGGGCCGACGCTCTACTCACTGCGCCACCTAGCCGCCCCTATACTTGATATTCTTGAAGGACCGTTTCTACTCTAAAATCCCAAGACCTAGAATGCTGATCAGATTTAATGTTATAGTTATACATGCATGTGTCAAGAGACAGTATGGTATAATTAATGGAGAATAGGTCTCAAAGCCAGAAAAAGGTACATGATAACTTTATTATATATTTAAAAGGAATAATAAGTTGTACATAATAGATTTACAGTTTTGTATGCAATAATATTCCCCCCACCATTTTACTATGTTAAAGAAATGCTTGTTTTATTTCTTAAGTTAAAAAAATAAAAACAAAATACAGAAAGGGATTTGGGTTCAAGACCTATTTCTGACATCTATTGGTTATGTGGCCCTGGACAAGGGTCACTCAACCTCTCCTTGTACTGGGCATCTAAGACCATAATTGGCAGAGAAGCTACCAGCTTGTATTGGTAGAGAAGTGGGGGAGAGAATTTCCTTACGAGGGAGTTCCTTCTACCAGGTAAGACATAGTTCTAGTGTCTGTTCTTATCCTTTGTATATGATCCACGATTCCTTTTAATTTCCAGTATGGCCCTGGAGGAAAAGGATTCAGTCTTAGCTAAACTTTGTATTTCACATATAGTACTCTGCACACAGTAGGCAATTAATACGTATTTGTTGTATTTAATTAAAATAGACCTAAGAAATGAAGGTGTTGAGGGATTGCTCAAATAATAGCATTCTTGCTTATGTCTTATCTTTACATGTAAATCAGCCTCTAGTTAGAAAATTCTGTGTAGGCTGCAGAATCCAGGGACAGGCTGATTGAATTCAATTCAGCAAACATTTATTAAGCACTGACTTTATGCATGGTATACTGGGTATTAGAGATGCAAAGACAAAAAGAAAAGAAAAAGACAGCCTCTGTCCTTCTGACAATATTACAACCTGTGCAGTCTCCTTGTCCTATTGATATTGTTTTCACTGTTGAGCTTAGAATAGTGCTGACTTTACAGTGGCCTATAATCTTGTATCTATTTTATATATGTACTCGAGGAACAGAGTCAATAGAATAAAGAAGCTTCTGGATGATTTCTTCAAGGACTTTCAACAAAGAAACATCTTGTTGAGCTGACTTTGCCAGATTTTAAGCTTCTTGTGTTCTTTTTTTTTATTAACGAATGCTTTATTAATTTCTGGTTTATATCATTCATTTCCGCCAGATTTTGAGTTGCAATTTTTTCCCCATCTTTCCCCTATCCACCACCCCGGAATAGCAGTCCCACAAGATATCCCCTCATCCAATTTGCTCTCTCCCATATCTTCTCCCATACCCCCTTCGACTTTACCATTCCCTAATGAGGGTGAGTCTCTGTGCCCCAATGCCTGAACATTTTATCTCCCAATTACATGCAAAATAGTATTAATAATAGTATTTATATATATTTGAGACATTTAATTTTAAAACCTCGAATTTCAGATCCATTTCCTTCCTCCCTTGTCACCCATTCCCTTTGGGAAGATAAGCAATTCAGTATGTGTTGTCCATCTAGAGCTATGCAAAATATTACCATAGTATATATATTGTAAAAGACTGCTTATATTTCCCTCCCCCCATCCCACCCCCCACCGCACCTTGTGTTCTTAAAGAAAATGCAAAAATAAGACATGTCATACAGTTCAGTGTCAACAGTGAATACACCTCAAAAATAATAGAATGAAGTTTTTTTTTATGGCATCACAAAATTTAAGTTTGTGAAATATAGGATTTATTCTTAATGCCAGTTTAGTGGCTCAGTTGGTAAGAGTGCTGGATTTGAAGTCAGGAAGACCTAAGTTTAAATGTCTCAAGTACCTCAGACACTTATTAATTATATGATCCTGGGCCAGGCTCTTTAACCACTTTCAGCCTCATTTTCCTCAACTGTAAAATGGGGATCATAATAGCTACTACTTCACAGTGTTGTGTTGTATAAATGAGGTCACATTTATAGAGCTTTGCAAACCTTAAAGTACTTCTATAAATGCTAGCTATATTATTATTATCACACTAACATAATGATGTAATTTTATTTTAATAATAAGTGACATTAACAATAATAACAATATTCCCACCTAGAGTGCTATGTCTAGATGAAGTTAATCAGTAGTCTCAAAGGATATATTAGCCAAGCATGAGCTCTGATAGGACCTGCCAAAATGGAAATTCTTCTGTACTTAGCAGTTCAGCTGTGTTTAGAGGAACTCACCTCCAAATGATCAGTCACTAGGCAGTGATTGTTATTTTCCCCTAGCAACTAATGAAAATTATATAATAAGGCATTGAAGAGTTTTAACCTGTGTTAGTGAGCTTATCCACACACTGATGAAGTCACAGATCTTACAATTATTGAAACAAGAGAAATCTCTAACTTGATTTATTGTAGCTAGGTGACATAGTAGTTAGAGATGTGGGCCTGCAGTCAGGAGGACTAAATTGAAATCTGTCCTCAGATACTTATTAGCCATGTGACCCTGGACAATTCATCTAATATCTTTTTGCCTTAGTTTTTTTTTTTTTTTATCTGTAAGGGGATAATAACAACACCTAACTCTCAGGGATATTTTGAGAATCAAAGGAGCTAATAATTGTAAAGTGCTTTGACAGTGCCTGGCACATTTACACTATGTAAATATTTGTTGGAGTTATTATTATATTTCATTACTTCCTGAGATTTATGATCTCACTGATAGGAATATTATCTCTAAAGCCCAGATAACCATCCATCCACACCTGGCTATCCTGGGCAACTCAATACTCCATAAAAGATTTATCCCAAATACTGGAGGTCTTCCAGCATTCTACATGATAGGTATATCCATGTGGCCCTCTGGTTGTCCATCTACTCCTAATATTCAATACATGATTGACTCAATTCTTCTTTTTTCTTTTTTTTATCATGCATTTCCTGCTTGTGTTTTAGGTGGGAGTTAGCATTCATAAGATACCTACTATATTAAATATTTGACAAATATTATCTCACTTGAGTTGCAGAACTCTGAGAGGTAGATACTGTTATCTACATTTTACAGTTAAGGAAATGGATACAGAAAGAGGTCAAGTTACTTGCCCAGGGTCACAGTTTCTTAGGCCAGATTTGTTTCAGGCTGAGCACTCCATCTACTGTGCCACTATTTTACTCATTTCTTTCCCAAAAATACTTTTTGGTTATATGCTTTAACTATGATTTACAAGTACATTTCACTAGAAAAATATTGGTGTTGAAATAATGGTTTTTGTTTCAAGAAGTAGCTTCGGGTTGACAATTCATCACAAACAAGTGAAAATTTAATTTTTCACCAAGTTATTCATATAGAGACTGGCAACTAGCTAACTCCTAGACTGCCTTGGAATTCCTGGCATTTCCTGGGATTATAGGTTATAGGATTATGGGGCCATTAGTCTCTATGTGCCACAGTTTTCTTGACTACAAAATGGGAATAATAATAATAACACAATTCCCAGGTCTGTTGTGAGGATCAAATGAGATAATATCTACAAAATGCTTAACATAGTGCTTGGTACATATTAAGTACTTAATAACTGCTCATTTTACCTCTTCCTCCCATCCCCTGTACCATAGGACTAGAGCTTAGAGTCCCCTTGGTAATCAATCATTCAATCTAACCCTTCCCCTTAAAGTTTTTATTTGAAGAAACTGAGGCCAAGGTTTCCACCCAAGTTAATGGAGATATGCCCTTGGAAAGTTAAAACAACAAAAAAGATACCTGCTCTAAGATTTTATTAGCAATGTTATTTGTAATTTTTAAAAAATGAAGCAATCCAAATGCTCAGCAATAGGGAAATAGTTAAATTTTGGTACATGCATGTTTTGTTGTTGATGTTGTTTGTCCTTCATTCTTGCAGAGGACCATAACATCAGGAAGGTAATACCATGATTTGAAAGTGAATTGAATTGAAGTGAGGGGAGGGCTGTGCAAGAGTCACTAGTTTCACGCTCTCTAATGAAATACTAGGGCATCTTTCAGATTGAAGAATATGAAGAATATAAAGAAATCTAGGAAGGCTTTACAAAATATTGGAAATTGAGAATAGAAGAATGAAAATAATAGAATTCGTGTAAATTATGCAAGAGGAAAAATGAATGAGAATGAAACTTGACAGAGTGAGGACCTGGAAAATTTGAACATTTTACACACTGAAATTCATTTATGTAAAGGGAAAAGAGTGACAAAGTAAAAATAATTGCCTATGTTGTTGTTTATAATCTTCCTTTTCAAGTATATCTTCCATAAACATTAAGCCATTAATCTGTTTATGCTCTCAAATAAAATGCATTCTCATGGTGTTACAAAAGATTGGGCCTGTCTGTACTTGTAATATAGAGTCAGATACAGGGATTGCTAAAAAACTGAACTTTTCTCTATACATCATATAGTTTGCTTGTCATATAGTTTTTAGTTCCTATCTCCTTTTTTTATATTAAATTGTCTCCAAAAGTCCCTGTTTATAATGCAGATATTATGCCATCCCATTTCTGTTAATATTACCATGATTCTTCTTGCTTTGTAAGGTAGAAGAGTCATCTTTGTTTTTATTCTAGGGACTGTGCTAGGTTCTGGGGATAGAAAAATGGGGAAAAAAAGGCCCTCAAGGAATCTTCAGTCTATTTGACATCAACGTGCAGAATTTCATTCTTTGATTTTCAGAAATATGTTGTTCCTATATAGTGAGAGATACCAATTTTTATTACAGCCTCTAGCTGAGCTATAGTAAACAACTGTAACCACTTGCTTCCTTGAGACATGGCTACCTAGAGCTGGTGGTTATGATCCTGAAAAGAAAGGAAAAAATTGACCCATATGTACAAAAATGTTTATAGTAGCTCCTTTTGTGGTGGTAAAGAATTGGAAATCAAGGGAATGCCCATCAATTGGGGAATGGCTAAACAAGCTGTGGTAATTGAATGTAATGGAATACTATTGCGGTATGAGAAATGAGGAGTAGACTAATTTCATAATAACATGGAGAAACTTATATAAACTGATGCTGAGTGAGGGGAGCAGAACCAGGAGAACATTGTACACAATTACAGACATACTGTGTCTGTGATGACTGATTAGATAGACTGGGCTCCTCTCCAGCAATGCAATGTTAGAAGACAACTCCAAAGGATTCATGATGGAAAAGGCTATACACATCCAGAGAAAGATTTACAGAATCTGAATGCAGATTGAAGCAAACCACTTGCTCTCTCTATTTTTGTTTTGTTTTGCTCCTTCTTTGTTGTTGTTCATTCCATTGGTTATAATCCATTTTTTACAACTCTACTAATGTTTAATGTGAAGATATTTGTAGAACCTATATTAGATTGAATTGCTGCCATAGGAGGAGGAGAGGGAGGGGAAGAAAATTTGGAACTCAAAAGCTTGTGGAACTGAACATTGTAAACTAAAAGTAAATAAATAATTTTTTTTTTAAAAAGAAGAGAAAAATAAGGTCTAGGAGGCACACCAACCTTGACTTAGCAATACCCCAAAACAGTTCACTTGCCCATTAGGGACAGAGGAAACAAGAATGTTTGCAACTATCCCCATGACCATAGACAGGTTCTGTGAAAATATCATCTCTTAATTGCTAGAGATTTCAGAACCAGAGCACCCTATAGCTGGCAGCTGTTTGGCATCAGATAGGAAGGGGAGATGAGGGATGATCAATATAGCCTCTTGGCACAGAGGACATTTACTACAGGAAAGGCTCTAAGCAAACCAAATTGTGGCTGCTATTTGCCCCTCACACAAAGTCCAGTCTCCTTTGACTAGCATATAAAAGCTATTCAGAATGTGAACTCACCCTATCTATTCACTCTTATCTGGATTCTTCATCTCACATATGCTATCCTTTCTAGTCAAGCTCAAACTCACTCTCTTGAAAAATTAATAATTAATAACCATAGTCATGCTTATTGTTATTCCTCTTACTGCCATTCATGCTGTACTTTAAGGTTTGCAGCATGTTTTATGTATACAGGTTACTCCACAGGTTTTAGTGCAGCTTTCATCTAGCATGGCTTAATATTGCACTGACTTTTGGAACATCCTGCATTTTCTTATTTGATCTAGTTCTGTGAAACAAGTGATATGATTTCCCCCATTTTACAGAAAACAGGCTGAGAGAAACCAAAGGACTTGCCCAGAGTCTCATAGCTATTGAGTGTCTGAGATAGGATTTGAATTCAGGTCTTCTGCCTCTAAGTCCAGCTTTCTATCTACTGTACCATTGTTCTCATTTCCATTCTGTTTTTACTTAAACTATTTCACCCATATGAAATGACCATTCTCTCTCCTTTATTCATAAAAAAATCTACACTTTTAAGGCCAACCTCAAATCACCCTTGTCCGTGAAGTCTTCCTATTACTACAATAGCCATTGATCATCATCTCTGATAATCTCTCTTTACAATTTAGTGATATAGGGTGTCTCAAAGTCTTAGTGTGGTTGAAAGTTATTAAATATCTATTAGCATATTAAATAGCTTTTAATGACTTAAAATTGCACTAAGACTTTTTCAACACCCATATTTTGATTTGTATTGTACACTATTATTTCATGTGTATAACCTTCCCAAGTTCCTCATAATCCTTAAGATCAGAGTCAAATACTTCTGGTATCCCCTAGAGGCAGTATAGTATAATAGATGGAGACCTGGATTCAAGCTCTGCTTCTCACACATAGCTGTGCTATCCTAGGTAAGTCCCTTAGTTTCTCTGTGCCCCAGGTTACTTACCTTTTAAGTCTAAGTTGCATAGTAGTTACAGAACTGCATTGATCACAGGGAGATGTCCACACTATTGAAATCACAGACCTGAATTTCCTTACCCCTCCCCCAAACTCCGCCTCCACCCTCAACTACCACAGGGGCCTGGCAAGGTGACAAACATGAAATCTTAGAATGTTAGAGCTAGGAAGCACCCTTAGTGGCTGGTTCCACGTAGTCTAACCCCTTTAATCTTTTTTTTTTTTTCTGAAAAATAAATTGTATTTATCTCTTTTGTTTCTAGATTACCTAGATTTTTCCCTCAACTGCCTTTTCCTTCCCACTCTCCCAGAGGGCCATCTCTTATAACAAAGAATTTTTTTTTAAAAGTGGAAGAAGACAAACAGTTATCAGTATTGAATAATACATCACCAAAAAAAATCTGACTGTAGTGATGGACTCTCTCTCTGCAAAGAAGGAGTGGGGAAAATACCTCATAGGCTATCTTTAGGGTCAAATTGATTTTTGTATCATTTTGCAACACTAATTTTAGTTCTTTTGTAACCACTTATTTTTATCATTATTATTAATATTAATTATTTTAAATTTAATTAAACTTGTGATTTAATTGGTCTAGGGAACTCTCAGTGAGGAAACTCCCTCCACCAATACAGATCAGCAACTGCCCTGGAATTTCTAGTCTTGGACAGCTGCCTGGGGCACTTGGCAGTAAGTTTCTTCCTTTGGGTCAAGAGGCAGGAATTGAAGTTAGGTCTTTTTGACTTTGAGACTAGCTTGGTGTCCTCTTTGGTGTGCTCCCTCTATTTTTACAGATAAGAAAATATAAAACCTGAAGAGGTTAAATAGTTTCCTTTAGGTTTTATGATAGCTGTGAGTTAAAAAACAAAACAAATAAACAAAAAAACTTTTTGCCTGGACTAAATCAGTAACCTTCTGATTGATCTCCCTGCCTCAAATCTCTTCTCACTCCAGTCCATCCTCCATTCAGCTATCCAAGTGATTATACAGAAGCATGAGATTGACTGAGTAATTTCCCTACTCAATAAATTCTAGTGGCTCCCTCTTATCTCCAGGATCTAAAACAGAATCCTTTCTTTGGCTTTTAAAGTCATTTATTACATAGACTCCTCCTTCCTCTCCAAGTTTTCTTAACCTTTTGTTTCTAACCTTAGTAAATGCTAGTTGACTTGACTTTAATTAAACCTATATCCTGATTCATTCCATACTCTAGGTAGGAGCAAATTATAAAATACATATTGCCTTGTTAATAACATGGTTTTAAAAAAAGAGTCCCCCACAGTGCTTGGCATATTGCTGGGCACACAGTTGTTAAATAAGTACATTTTGACTGATATATTACCTGGAAGAAATCATCAGCTAATATCAGTGATTTATCACCTTAGCACCAGTTAGTTGATCATATAATCTATCATCGGTAAAGAGCTGATCCCTGAAGAAATATGAGATATAGGAAATGAATATTTTTGGACAGATGGGAGCAAAAGCAGAATTTAGATCTGAGGCTTCCGTAGATAATCAGAGGCATACTATAATGCCCCTTCTTCCCATATGGAATAGCACTTGCTACACCAGACCTTCAGAGACCATGTTTCTTGCTTGGGGGAGTTGATCCACTAAGATTCAGATGTCTACTTTGAATCTGAGCTCTTGTGTTTCATGAGTGGGTGAGTGCATTAGCCTCAGACCATGTTTCATATCCCATCTACTCACTTCCCAGGAAACCCAGGCCAACCTTGGAATCTGCCCTGTTTACCATTTGCATTCCATCTCTTAAAATTTTTCTTATTTTTGTCCCTAGTGCTTAGTACAGTACCTGCCTGACACATAGTAGGTACTTAAAAATGTTAATTGAATTGAATTGATCTCCCAGCAGTAATCAAATCAAATTAGTAATACTTTTGCTACTGGAATGTTGAAAATTCTAGGCTTTATGGCTCTGTTTAGAATTCCTCTTATTCTCCAGACCAAAATTCCCTTTCTTAGCCACCAATCCCCTACACTATCAAAATATGTTCTATGTGTTTTCCCTTATTAGAATGTAAGTTTCTTGAAGTAGGGACTGTCATATTTTTGATTTGCATCCCAACACCTAGCACAGTTCCTAGTACATAGTGGTTGCTCAGTAACTGCTTTTCAATTAATTCATTCATAGATATCTAAGGGATGAAGGAGATGGAGATTTGGGGTAGTGGTAGTAGAATTTCCTGAAGAAGTGTATATAACAAAGCAGATTTCAAAAAACTCTTAGCATAATAATTTTGTCTGGCATAAGCTACCTTTTAAGTTGGGGATAAACATTTTCCTTAAGCATTCTGGTCTAGTTTTTAAACACATATAACAAAAAAAACAAACAAACAAGGTATGGAAAGCAAAAATACTTTTAGATTTTGAAGGATGTAGGTGATTTTTCTTTTAAAAAGGAGGAATAAACTACAGTCTCTAATCTAAGGAGATTTTATTGAGATAAAAAGAAATATCCATGCCCCAGTGAAGAATCACAACTTTAACGGACCCATGAAGTCTCTCATATGAATAATTTCTTTATCAGTTCATAGTGTAATGTATCCATGCCCTTTTTGTCCTGTGTAATTTTCACCCAACTCCCTCCATAAACTCTTCCATAAAGGATTTTATCAACATGGTACCACAAGATTACATACTTAGAACTATTTGTATATATACAGAGGTTGTTGAGTCCAACTCCTTCAATTCACAAATATCCTCACCTGAAGATTCATCTAAGGCTTCATGAGGTAAAATTAATTGCCCACAGTTATGGTTAGGATCAAGAGAAAAAATTTATGTAAAATGCTTAACACAATGCCTGGCACACAGTAGAGGCCTAATAAATGCTCCTTCACTTCTCTGTCCTGCCTGGCCTTGCCTTCCCCACACCTTTCCAAGATCACACAGGTAACAAATGCCAGAGCTAGGATCTGAACCAAGTTCCTCCAAAACTCAAGGCCTTCAATAAGGCCCTTTTAAAATACTTTGCAGATGTCTAGGCAACACATAGGCTATTGTAACAGCAAGAATCCTAGCATACCCAGGATGGCTGCTAGCACAAGTTACCTGATCTGCTTCACTAAAGAAAAGTAACTTGAAAGAGGTCAACAATATTTAATCAAAAATATATATATAAGACAGAGAAAATAACACAATTCAACAGACCAGTTTCTAGCTGTCTGACCATTACACACATATATAGTTACTAAAGAGAGAAGCACCAACATCTGGGTTTTCAAAGCCTGGGGGGGCTCAGCAGCTACCCAGAGTCTCATCTGACCAAATCACACAACTCTTCCCATAAGTGAGTCT
This sequence comes from Gymnobelideus leadbeateri, assembly GCA_011680675.1. Classification (NCBI taxonomy): domain Eukaryota; kingdom Metazoa; phylum Chordata; class Mammalia; order Diprotodontia; family Petauridae; genus Gymnobelideus; species Gymnobelideus leadbeateri. The sequence goes on along the minus strand of WOXC01009967.1, from coordinate 249,493 downwards.
CAAAGCAAAATCTCACTTCAGAGTCTATATACCCTTCTTCAGGGTCAGAGGACATCACAACCTTTATGACCCACTGCCTAATTACAAAGTAACAAAAGGTATGGGCCTTCCTGGAAAACAAACCCTTACCCCAATCAAGCCTTTCTGTTGGGTTTCGCTTGAGGCCCATTAAGGGGCAAGGAAGATCTTCAAATTCCCCAGGCCTGTTAAAGGGAAAGGAAGATCTTCAAATTCCCTTACCATTACAGGTATCTAACTGTAATCCTTCAGTTTTTCTGCATTCCTGGTCCATCCCTCATTCTGATTATACTTGCCTTTATAAGTTGTCTTGGATAGAACATTGAGTGCACAAGTCTTCGTTAGTATTATGCTGCAACCTATTTATAACCACCAAGCATCCTTCTATTACCCTTACAGTCACCTGCAATTTTGATTCTTCGGAGATTATGATATTCTATCATTTTTAACTAGATGGGGTTTCACTGGAAGAATATTGGTATTTGCAAAATGTTTTTTTGTATTAGGAACAGTTTGGGATTATATTCCCCCAGATGCAATCCAGTCTGCTTTTGTGACTGAAGTCATAAGGAGGTTAGGGAGGAACATCTAAAGCCTGCCTACTATGATTATATACTCTGATTCCATAATGTTTTAAAACATTTCCAACCTTTAACTTTGTTCATGATAATATTTACCTGACTCAGAAAACAGATTTTCAACAGTATCTCATGCTAAGTGGATGCAGTCTTGTTCTTAAAAGGATAGCAAGACAAGGTCAAGAATATACTAATTAAAGAACACTTAAAGAGTTTCATGCTTATGAGCAAAAATTATGACATTTAAGCATGTCTAAATTATTTTAAAATCATTGAAGGTATAATAACAAGTAGCAGAATGCAGAACAGGTAATTAATAATCTATCATTGCCAGTTCCAGAGGAAATATTAATTGCACTTGAAAGTACAGAAATTGTGTTTGTTATAATTAACCTCTTACAATTATAAAATTACATGTGAAATTTGCATTATTATATACATTTGCATAAATATAAGTTCAGAAAATCCAGCTGAGACATGAATGCACTGTCTACCCTGATGCAAATATATATATATATATATATGTATATATATATATATATATACATACATATATATAATGGAAATTTAACACACTTACAAGATGGATTTTCTGTGAGCTTATTTCATTCTAGAGTTAATAGCTATAGTTCTGTCCAACTGTAGCATGTTATTCTAAAGAAAAATTTTAGACCCCATTATTAGGATGATGATGCACCCTTTTAGTTGAGTCTTTACATTTGGGTCAAAAACAAAGAAATTTAGGTTTTAGGACTTTACTGAAGAATTTTTGTATTTGGACTTTATAGATAAAATAATTTCAAGAGTAAGCCACATATTATCTTTCTTTTTCATTGGCTTCAAAGACCTGTAAGTGAAATCTCTTATATAGCAATGACTGTGAGTCTAGTATACCACTCTAGGAAGCATTAAAGTTGCAGATCATCCCAAAAGAAATGGAGAGGTGCATGGTGAACATGAGTTGACTTGAACATATTGCAAGTGGCAAGTTGCAGTGGAGAAGCATCAAAAAGGATATCATCAGAGCAATATATAGGGAGATAGAAAAAAAAAGAGGTAAGCATTTATATAGTGACTACTGTATGCCAGGCACTGTGCCAAGTGCTTTTTATAGACATTATCTCACTTGATCTTTACAACAACCCTGTAAGGTAGATGCTATTATTTTCTTCATTTTATATTTGAAGAATTAAAGCAAACAGGGGTAAGTGACTTGCCCAGGGTAACACAGCTCCATGCATGTCAATTATGTGCGCCTCCTGAGGCTTTATTTTTGACTCTCTTCCCATTTTGCTCTGTTCTATCTCACTTAGTGTACTCATTAGCTCCCATGGGATTATCAACTCTATGCAGATGATTCTCAGATTTATATATGCAGCCTTAGTCACTCTTCTAAACTATAGTCCTATATCAGTGAATATCTCATAGGCATTTCAAACTTAATGTATCCAAGCAGGGGGGTGCTAGTAAATGTTTAATAAGTAGTTCTCTGGGGGAAAAGATGCACAACAGACTTTTAAGTTTAATTTGCATTTAATTTGCAGTTTCTCTATCACTTTCTCAAGTCTAGACAATTAAAACGATAAATAAAGATCTGATTTGTAGCTGAAATTGCTGCATTTTGCAGCAAATTTGATGATTTATGTGCTGAAAATGCTTACCCTAAAACTTTAACAATCTGCTTGCAAGCCAGTGTGAACCAATCCCAGAAGACTCCTGTGTCCAAAACAGAACTTGACTCCCCTCCTTCTCCAAACTCTCCCCTTTCCTAAACTTTCCTATTATTATCAAGTGCACTATCATTTTCTCAGTCATCCAAGCCTCTAACCTCATTGTAATTGTTGGGTCTTTACTCTCAATCCCATGTGAACAATTCATTCCAAACATTGTTTCTGCCTTCACAATGTCTCTTATATGTAGCCAGACCCAGAATACAGGTCTTATTACTTTTTACCTGGACTATTAGAATAGCCTTCTAATTGCTCTCTCTGCCTCAGGTCTCTCCCTAAACCAATATATCCTCAATTTAACTGCCAAAATGACTTTTCTAAAGCACAAGTATGACCATGTCATCCCTCTTACTCAGTAAGAAGCCATGGCTTCACAGTCCTTTATATGGCATTTCAAGCTCTTTCCACCCTGGTCCCTTCCTACCTTTCCAGTCTTCCTATACTTCACTCTTCTCCCCATGTCATCTGTGATAAAACTATACTGTTGGTCTTGCTGTTCCTTGCACATGACAACACAGTTCCCAATTCTACATTTTTTTCATTGCCCACCCCCTCCCCTTCACCCTTCCCGCCAGTGGCCTGATCTGCCAAAGGTGCTTTCTTACTAGGAAGTGTCAAAGGTGATGCTGGTAGTTTTTAAAACACATATGTATGGGACGGCTAGGTGGCGCAGTGAATAGAGCGCCGGCCCTGGAATCAGAAGGACCTGAGTTCGGAGCCGGCCTCCGACACCTAATCCACACAAACAAAAACCTAGCCGTGTAACCTTGGGCAAGTTACTTAACCCCAATTGCCCTAAAGGGGCGGTGGCGCAGTGAGTAAGAGCGCCGGCCTCGGAGTTTGGATGACCCGAGATCAGATCCGGCCTCAGAAAATGAGCACCCATGCATAAATCAAAATGACTAGCCGTGTAACCTTGAGCAAGTTACTTAACCCCAATTGCTTAAAAAAAAAAAAAATTAAAAAAAAAAAACACATATGCATGAGGCTTGTGGATTTGCTGAAGAATGTGTCATTATTTACTATGAGACCATAGATGTAAGAAGGCTACTAAGTCCTGACTAGATTGTACCTCACTATAGCTGCTTTGATTTGAAACAGAAACACTATTATCTAGACAAAATGTTTTGAATGAAATGCCAGAGGTGCTCTTCCCCCTCACTTCAACCTTATAGTTTTCCTGTTTTTCCTTAAGACTCTGCTCCAATTCTGATTTCTTCATAAGGCCTGCTCTTAACTTCTGCTCCAAGATAATAGTCCATCTCTTTTGCATATGTCTTATACCCAGTTATTTATACATTGTCTCCATTATAATATAAACTACATAAGAGAAAGGACTATTTTGACCTTTCTTAATAGCCACAGTGCTTAGTACACAGTGCTTGGCACATAGTGCTTAACAAAATTTGTTTTCGTTTTTATTTTGTTTAACTGACTGGTTTGAAGGTATAATATGAACTTGTATCCTGGAATTTTCTCTTTTTCCTCATTTTTTTAGTGGAGTATGAGGCAAAGTCCTCGGCTGAGATGGTAGAGGAATGAGGTGTAGAAACATAGTATTCTGATTTTTCAGTGGAGAGCTATTAGATACGGTAATAATGATGCCAGCTCACCTTATGCAGCTCTTTATGATTTAAAGACTGTTTGAGGCAACTTGTAAGGTAGCATTATGCCCATTTTACAGATGAGGGAACTACAGCTAAAAGGTTAATATTTTATCACATTGCGAGTTGATTATCAGAGACAAGTCTTCAATTCAGGTCTCTTGACTCCAAGCCCATTACTCTTTCCTGTTGCCACTTCTATGCTGAATAATTCTGTATTTCTGTTTAACAACTGTGGATTGGCAGCAGCAAAGTATGAAACATTACTTCTTATTTAGAATTGTTGCACAATCACAGATAACTTCAGGGTCGGGTTACATTCCTTCTATCAAATTTATTTAGCATGTAGGAACCCTGAACTGTGTCCCTGGAGGGGAAAGCCCTCTTTTCAATGACTAGACTTCCAGGTTTGATACATTGACCAACACGTGACAGTGCATATGCATAAGCATCATATTTCTCTGCAGCATATAAAATGTATAAACCACTTTCAGATTCCATACTTTTGTGCACACCTCATGGTCTCCATGTAGATTTTTCTCTGCATTACCTACCTGCTCTTGAGTTTTCCCTTTCTTTTGAATCTCCAGTTCTGCTCCATCCAGTGTTCTCAGGTAGAGGCCCTGATTATGGTGCCTACTAAAACAATGTTTTTAAGTAAAGTATGGTTGAGTTGTACATTTGTCTGTGTAGAAAGATTTCCTTTAATCCTTTCTATAGGATTTTGGATTATACAGGTAGATTTGGGAAGATGTGCTAGCAATATTATAGGAATAGAACAGAGATTTAGAATAAAAATAGGCACACAGATTTTATTCTCTGCAGGGGACTTGGATTTTTTTTTAAGTCTCTTTCTTCTCTTGTACATGAGAACTATGCCAGACTGTATAGGCCCTATAACAAATTCGGGACAGAAGAGAATAATTTGTATAGAGAGCAGTGGATCAGCTTTGTTGTTATCATAGAAAGAGAAATTCCTTGTAGAACAAGGAAGTGTATACTTGTAATAATTATTCAGAATTACATATGTATATTATCCATATAATAAAGTATATTGTTTGGAGGAGTTTACACTTTTATTAGGCCTTATATTAACTCCTCCAGAATGACTATCTATTTCTGGTGTTTGAGCAAAACCAAGATTTTTACTATACACTCCAGCACTCTTGAAAATTATGTCCGTTGGCTCTTTAATCACATTTTACAGAATGCTAATTGCAAGTATTTCAGCTTTTACTTTTTTGCTTTAAAGTCAGTGGGAAAATTCATAAAAAGAGTATGCTTCTTTTTCTTGTTGGAGAGTTGATGAAAGAATGAATAGAAATAGCCCTCAACTTAGATTCAGGGAGAGCTGGATTCAAATTCCATCTTTATTCCTTAGTTGCTGGGTCATCATAGATAAGATGATTAAAATCTCTGAGCCTTTATTTTGTTATGAAGTACTTCACAGAGTTGTGAGGATCAAATGTACTAATGTAGGTAAAGTTTTTTGCAAATCCTAGTACTGCATATATGTCAGCTATTATTATTTACCTTGTTTACTGAAGGAGGTGATACTTTTGTGTATTAGAGTCATTTTGGTCATCTTGCATTGTCATCTTTTAGGACTCCATCTTAGAATTTGAAAATGTGATCTTTTTCATCTAAAATGTGGTACTATTTGGAGTGTGATGCCTGGTACCTAGTCATAGTCACAATGTTACTGCAATTTAGAATATTTGTAAATGTTCTTAACCAAAAATGGAATGTCAGTAACATGCTTCATAAGTCATCATACTTATCAACTGGCTTCATTAAGACCAAGCAGAATGTGGGTAGACAGCAGGCTCCCTGGTCTACTCTGGTTAGCACATGCTCCATAAAGTCATATTTATGTAGAAGTGGTCCAGGCTCAGGTTTGACACTCACAGGTGTGTGCTATAGTTGGAGAGACCAGAGAGTCTGCTCTTTAACCACCATTACAAAAGAGTAATGCAACTCTCATGTGATGATGAACATAGGCATCCTTACTTATAGCCATTTGGCTGCATTCCCATGGCAGCTCTGCATTCTTCTTCCAGGGTAAAGTGATCTCCAAATTATTTCCATTTGTCTTACAGTCAAGGAAGAGAGCTAGCTCCTTTGTTAGGTGCTCTTTGCTCCTCTGTGAACTGCCCTTTTTTTCTTACTTTTATTTATTTTTACTTTTTTTGCTTTTTGGAGGGCAATTAGGGTTAAGTAACTTGCCCAAGGTCACAGGGCTAGGTTTTTGTTTGTGTGCATTAAGTGTCTAAGGCCGGATCCGAACTCAGGTCCTTCTGACTCCAGGGCCGACGCTCTACTCACTGCGCCACCTAGCCACACCATCTACTCTTTTATTCTAGCCTCCATTACTTCATGTATCAGAAACAGATTGCATTGAATGCCTTGATATGGGATACTAAAAGGGAAGTAGACCTAAGAAGGATGGGAAGCTCCCAATGGGAAAAAAGTAAAGCATTCTTATAAAGTAGTTACAAGTAGGGTAGTATCTAAAGAGGAGGATGTGGCTACACAGGGAACTCTTTGTTGAACTCAGAATTAAAAAGATGTATAAAAGCAATGGAAATAAGATCATGTAACGAAGGATGAATATGAAAAAATGCACATAGTCTTTTAATCCTTTCAGGAAGGAGAAAGATCCTAAAGAGCCAAAACTTGTAATAAATGCAAAGGGGCAAAAAAGGATGGCTTTTAAAGACACGTTGGGACAAGAGAAAAATCCAGGGATAAATAAGACAACTCAGAATGGATGGAAAGGTGATAAGGAACAATAGAGAGAAGGTAGAATTACTCAATTCAATATTTTCCTTCCTTCTTCTACCAAGCAAAATTCTCTTTAGACTGGGAAGAGTAGAACAAAAATTAAGAGGAACTCAAACTCAAACCCAAGATAAGTGAGGAGATAGGAAGAAGGCCCCTACCCACTCTAAATGTGTTTGGTAAGCTTGCCAAGACAAAATACATCCTGGAGCATTGATAGAATTTGAAGATGTGATTGCTAAACTTCTACCAGGAATATTTGAGAAATCTTGCAGAATGAGGGAGACTCTACAGCATTGTATACAGGGAAGAATAAAAGAAAGTGGAACTATTTGCCAGTAAACAGGATACCAATTTATGAATAATATCCTAGAAGACATTTTTAAAAGGATGCTTTGTGTATACTCAAGAAAATATACAATGCCTATCAAATGGTATATATTCCTTAACAAGTCATGTATCTTTTAAAAATTTTATTATAATACTAGAATGATAGCTCAGGAGAATGTTAAGTAATACACACACACACACACACACACACACACACACACACAATCTCATTTGATGCTCACAACAACCCCAAAAGGGAAGTGCTATTTTTATTCCTGTTTAATATATGAAGACGCTGAAGTAGACATTAAGTGATGTGTCTGAAGACAAATCTGAACTCAGGTCTTCCTGATTCAAGGTCCAACAATCTATCTATTGTACCACCTGTTTGCCTATAGCAGCATAACAGACATATTTTAGTAGGCATATTTTAATATAGGTATCAATTGTATCCTAAAGGTCCCATAGATCAGGTTGGATAGGAAATTTCACAAAATCCCAGAATCCCCTAGAAAGGACCTAAGGAAAGGACCTAAAAGACCATCTATCTTTCTGTAACTCATACCCTTTGCTCAGAGTTATTTCCTCTGGAATCAAGCAGAGCAAATCTGTTACCTGTCACAGCACTGATCACATGCCAAATGCAACAAATAAATGATTTTTGTTTGATTGATAACTAAGCGTCTGGTAAATGGAGGTATTAAAATAATATAAATGTGTAATATGTTTATGTATCGTATTTGTTCTGTACCTGTAATTTTATCAATGTGAAAATCTCCCAGCATGAAAATTCTTTCTATCAGTACATATTGGAAACTCAGTTATATAATTTGTAGCCTTAGAGAATTTTTCTTAGGATTGTGACTTACTTAGGATCATGCAGTCAGTATGCATCAGACATACTGGGTCTCCAAAGTTAGAACATTCTATCTCTTAACTGTAATAGCAACAATAATACACATTTCTACAGTTCTTTAAGATTTAAAAGCCCTTTAATTGCGCTAACTACCAGAGGTAGGTAATAATATCACTCAGTCCTATGATTTTATAGGTGTAGAGGGAAAGCCTTTTGCCAGTGAAGGTCAGTAACTATCCTGAAATTTTTTAGTCTCAAAGAATTGTCAGGAGCAGTGAAAAGTTAAGTAGTTTGCCCAGTGTCACACAGTCAGTATGTATCATGGATAGGACTTGTACTCTTCCCAACTCTGAGACTAGTATCTCTCTGAAGTATTCTGTCTTTCACAGTGGTTGGGATATATATTTTTTATTTTCCCCATCTTAAAATGGAATACATTGGTCCAATGCTCTTTCCATCATACCATCACTGGGAAGCTAATTAAGACCCAAACTAGTGTGTGTGTGTGTGTGTGTGTGTGTGTGTGTGTGTGTACGTGTGCACACATGCTTTAATAGTCGCCCCAGATTGGAAGTCCAGCCAATAGGCAGCCTGTAGAAGCTACAGGGCAGTAGTATATAGTGCTGGCAGCAGTTTCACCCACATGGCTAAAAGTAGTTATTTGTGGTATGGAGTTGTTAGATCTAAAGATCATTTTCCTTGGTAGAAATGTGGTAAAGAAAATGAGAGAGTACAAATTTATTTTAACTACATGAGCCATCAAGCAGCTATAAAAAGTACCCAATAGAAAAGTTATAAAAATGCAAAGGTAACAAGCACAGTTCCCTTAGAAAAGCAGGATCTGAATGCAGGTGCTGCATTGAACCAGGCAGTTAACTTGTCCTAGAAGAGACCGTTGTGTGAGGGCTAAAGGAAGCAAAAAGAATTTGTCCTAATTCACTTCAAATAAACTCAAGGCCTGGGAGTAATTAAGCTAAACCTGAAAGAAAGCAGGGTGGAAAGGAGCAAGAATTTCAATGAGGATTAAACATTGGATCGCAGGCCTAGACCAACACTTCTTTAGTCTACAGATGGCCACTGCCTTTGTATGTACTCTGTCTGATACTAGAAATGGTGGAATAGTCTATTCGCTAAATAGAGTATTTAAAAATAAAACTTGACTTGGCATACTAAAATGTGTGTTGGGGGAACAGAGCAAGGGGAAAGCTGGCACGGTGTCTGTTAACTATTAGGCACAGGGCTGGCCTGAGGGAAGATTGTGAAGGGAGCTAAGGCTGTTTTTCTGAATCCTCCCTTTCCTCCCCATTATTTTTTTGGGTCTCTTTCTCCATCATTCAGATTCCATGAGCAATCCCAAATATACAGCACATCCCCCTGGACTAAGCAATAGGTGTTTTCTGACTTCTCCCTTTATCTCTATTTCTACATTTCCCCTTTCTTATGTCTCCAAATCTGTTTTTTTTTTCTTTTCCCTTCCTATTTCCTTTCCCTTCTATAGCCCACCTCCTCCCCCAAGTCCTGATGACTGTGCCTCATTGAAAGAGTGACTAATACTCTTGCTGCTTAAAAAAAGGGATGTGTTAGGGATAAGTGAATGCTGCTTCTGATTTCTTTTGTACCTCTTTCTCTTTCCACCTTTAGCACCATTTCTAACTCCCCCCCTCCTCTCTCCCCAACCAGGGCTCTCAGGTATCTTTGTATCCTTGAGAAAAGTGATCAAATAAAAATAAAAATAATTCCTGTAAAAGGGTTAGAGAATTAATGTATACCTTTTCCAAGGGAGAGAAAGTGGCATTTTAAAGGAGGGGCCCTAAAGAGAAATACACTCTAACTGCTCTAAAAGGCCATCTAAGCCAGCACCTTCATTTAAAGCTGAGGAAGCTGGGGCCCAGAAAGGGGAAAGTGATTTATCCAAGGTGACTGCTTAGAACAGAGGAATGATTCTCTAATGTTGGAATTTTAAGCTTCCAGGGTGAAATATTTTTGGCCAGGAGTTTTCTTGGCTGCCTTCAAATCATATCATACAAGTTGCTGCCCACTCTGCTTAGGCATAAAGCTAGCCTTGATTAGAGGCTTGGTATAGCAGTAACATGTGGTCTCTAAAGAATTTTTATTTTAGTCATCAGAAGGAATTTTGAAGGTATGTTTGAAATCTAGCCACTTGGGTATACATTCCATTGATATGTGCAAGTGAAGGTAGAACATATTGCATATGACCCTGAAACTGTTCATATTTTGGAATGGGAATTGTTTTGGGGTTTTTGTTTTCCTTCCAAAACATCCTAATGTTGTTATGTTTATTAAAAATCACTGAGTTGGGGTGGCTAGGTGGCGCAGTGAGTAAGAGCACCGGCCTCGGAGTTGGGATGACCCGAGATCGAATCCGGCCTCAGAAAATGAGCACCCACACACAAATAATGACTAGCCATGTAACCTTGAGCAAGTTACTTAACCCCAATTGCTTAAAAAAAAAAATCACTGAGTTACAGGGAACTTGAAAAATTATATTTTTAACAGAATCATAGCATATTAAAACTGTTAAGAGATCTTGGAAATAATCTAGTCTACCCCACTATAGATGAGAAAAGTTAGGTCCAGAGAGATTAAGTAATTGTCCAAGGACATATAGTAGATGTTGGGAAAATAGTATAGCCTAACTTTGTTTCTTGGTTGTGCTAATATGCCAAATGAAACACAGAAACAAAAACAAAATTAATTAATTAGGATTATAAATCATAGTCTGAAAGCATATAGCCTAATTTCTCTCTCCTTTTCCCATCAACTATATTATTTGCTTGTGGTAACTTCTTTGAAGCTAGAGACTAATAGCTTGTTTTCTACCTTCTTCATTTCTTCCATTTGATAAATATTGATTTGTTTCTGTGTTTCTACTGAAGCTTGAAATTAATATGGCTTTATATGCTAAAATGACCAATTCTGCTAACATTATACTAGCTACAGGGTTTTTTTTTTAATTAACTACTGTTGAAGAATTTGGGTTGGTAGTTATGAAGAATAACAATGTTCCTTAAATGAACATAATTTTATTCTTATTCTTGATGATCAAAATAGAATCAGAAAACTGAAGTTAGAATTCAAAACTGGTGTTCCCATTTAACCTGTCCCACCACTTTTACTGTCCTACCAGCTACTGGTCATCAGCTCTGACTTCAGAATCCTTACCTGTCAGTTATACCTTATTTCAGAGCTTCTAGCATTAATTGGATTTAGAACTTTATGGGACCTTAGAGATTATTTTGGTCACATGAAAAGTACTTAATATATTCTTGTTTGGGGCAAGTAGGTAGTACAGGGAATGGTGTGCTGGATCTGGAGTCAGGAAGATACCTCTTTGCAAGTTCAAATCTGGCCTCCAACACTTACTAGTTGTGTGACCCTGGGCAAGTGACTTAACTGTTTGCCTCACTTCCTTATCTGTAAAATTAAATGAAGAAGGAAATGGCAAACTATTCCAGTAAGTTCACAAAGAAAACCCCAAAAGGGATCATGAAGAGTCAGACATGACTGAAGAAATGACTCTACAACAATATGCTTGTTTGACTGATGCATTGAAACTAAGACCAAGGGAGGATAAGTGACTTACTTAAGGTTACAAAGCTGGTCAGTAGCAGAACTAATTTTGAATTTCATATGCAGTCTTCATTTTATGACATTGCCTATAGTCTTATTTAATGGATTCATAGAATTTCAGATTTGGAGAACTTGGAGATCATTCAATTTAATTCAACAAATATTTCTTGAATTAAATTATGGGGCTCACCTAGTGTAATTCATACCCCCTAAGCCTTTCCCTCAACCATTTTAACCTATTCATTCTGTGTTGTCATTACTAGAAATGACAGGGGTGCTCCTCATTGATCCCTATATGGCATCTAGTCATCACAGGGCTGTGTTTATGTTGTAAGCATAGTGATTTGAAAAACAATAGAGGGGCTCCTCTTTACCCTTGTTGAATCCTGAGGTTTAAAATTCTTCCATGAGAGACTTATTTATTTAAAGCAAGGACATTCTGTCCAAATGAAACTATCTCTGGAGATAGAGTTATTAAAATATGTTCACAATTAGTGTGGATTAAGTTAGTCAGTTTTGAGAAGGGAGCAGGAAAAAGTAGAATATGAAGTCTGGAGAACAGAATATAAAGTCATAAGGGTTGGGGATAGGAAGTGGTTTAAGTGAAACATTCTAGTATGAATTAGGAAGGAGGCAATGTGAGGGCATATTTGGGGAAGGAAGAGCCTTCCAGATGGGGTGGGTGAATGACAGTTAAAAGGATGATAAAGGTGGAGGAAGATCAAGTTATTCTAAATACTATTTTGCCTAGAGTTGTGACAGTTATTACTCTTTTCCCCAAGAATGAATGGAGGACCACTCCCAGACAAGGAGGCTCAGATTTATGTATTCAAATATAAACAATGACAACAACAATAGTAAACTGGTTAATGTTAATATAATGCTATAAGCTTTACAGGACACTTTCCATATTTTATTGCATTTGATTGCCACAACAGCTTGGTGAGGTGGGTGCTCTTATGTTCTTAATTTATAGATTTGTAAAAATGAGGTACAGTGACTTACTTAGGGTCAGACAGCTAGTGAGTGTATGATATTGGATTTGAACTCAGGTTTTCCTGACACTAATATGTATTTAAGTATAACTTAAACTTGTTTTTGTTTTAATAGAATAAAAGAAGGCCAGATAGGAATTGGCATGCTAATTAGATGCTAATGTATATTGTACAACCCTGAAAAGGGATATGTAGCTGGAGTGTGGTGGAACATAGTCCATGTGAGTTGACAGGCTTCTGTAAATGAAGCCCATCACTGGCCACCCTTTGTGGAAGGTGGAATTCAGTTATGTAGGAGCAGTTATGTAGCTCTTAGGCGCCATCTGCAGGACATAGCATTGTCCCCAGGTCCACCTTTTCATATACCGATTACTGACTCCATAGTAGTACAAGGTGGATCGTGGACCAATACGTTGGGGAATAGAGTCGTGCCATGTAAACCCTTATCACCTTCCTCAGTGTATCAGAAGCTGGAAGCTCCAACAGCAAACAGCAAACAGAAGAGTGTCAAGGAACAAGATGATACTACTGTCAACAATAATGATGCTAATGGCCTGCACTTGTAAATGCTCCTGTGTTTCTGAAGTGCTTTGCATGTTTAGAAAAGTTGGGATATTTTCTATTAGCTTCTTAATATTTTTCACAAATTTATTATTATGTGATACACCTATGTGGCTTAGTGGGTAGAACATTGACCTGGAGTCAGGAAGACCTCAGATCAAATCTTGCTTTAGATATTCATTAAGTGTGCAACTTTAGATAAATTATTTAATCTCCCTGTTATCCTGAGGATAACAATAGTACTTAACTCACAGGTTTGTTTTGGGAATCAGATGAGATAACATATGTAAAGCACTCTGCAAACCTTAACATGCTATTTAAGTGCTATTCTTCTTCTTATTATTATATGAGCTTTAATGAACATTGACATTTGGTATTTATATACAACTAGAAAAAAAAAAGTTTCCACAAGGAAAAGAAGAAGTGAGATCAAGGGGAAAAAGAACATTTTCATCATAAAAGGAATATATGCAAAGTTGTCACAATCTGGCAAAATTAGAAATAAATATAAGCATCCACTGGTATGTTCAGTTGCCATATCTGGAAATCAAGTTATGGTTTGAGGATCCTAAGCCAAGGGACCATGAAAATGGCCTGAAAGAGACAACAATTAAGAGCATGAAGAAGGTCACAAAAATGTTTTCATGGGTTAGAGGCTAAGATAACGTGGAGATACACTGTTGGTGTTCCCCCTTCCCCCACCATGTGGTAGGTATAGATCAGAAGTTTGAACCTGGGGCCTAAAAAGAAAAAGATCATATTCCTCTGGAGATTGAAAGCAGATTGAAGAAAATCATTCAGTCTTCTGCTGGAGGGTGGAGAATATGAACTACAACACTGAGGGTTTCAACTTAGAAGAAATGACTTGGGGGACTAAAAATATTATTGATCAGGGAGAGTATTTGGAAGGGATTATTTTCTTCCTTTAAAACCGAGCTAAGCTAAGTGAGCAGCACGAGTCTACACCTACACCTCAATTTTATCTAGTTTGTATTCTCAAATATCTCCACATGCTTTAGTAAGGTGCATTTATAGACTTGAACTTGACTGTATTTGTTAGATCATGCAGGGAAGAAATATACCATCAGACAAAAGAAGAGTTTCATACCCAAAGACACAGTCAGAGGGAGAAATCACTCTTCTGTTTCGGCTTTAGGGAAGTGAATAGGGGAAAATGCAGAAAAATAATTAGATGAGGAACCAACTTGGGGGAGAACCTCTAAGTCCAAGTACCTGTATAGTCTTGCCAGCAATGAACTATTTTCTTGACTTTCTTTGTTCTAGTTCTTTTGCTCTTTCCTTCTTTTTTCCCTGTCCCTTCTTGAGGGCAGGAACTATCTTGCATTTCTTTGTATCCCCAGTCTTCAACATATAGTCTGCACTTAAATGGTTATTGATTGACTGTCAGTTCATTTTCACTTTTCCTATGGACTATTCCTGTTTTTTAGAACTTTCTCAAGTACTTATCCTCCGGTTAGTCAAAATCAGTTGAAAAAAGATGACCAATTATCACGGCTGTTGTGGGGAGACTGAATTCTTATGAATGTAAGAATGGATTACAATAGGCTTCTAAATTTGAAACCTCTGGAATTAGCTACAGTAATTATTTTATGTTGTTGTTTGTCCTTCGTTTTTTAAGAGGACCAATAATGCTATAGGTTTATGTCTTGAGTTGTGCTTGAATTGGATTCAAGACCTTCTCAAAAGCAAATTTTATTTTGGAAATGGAAGAAAATCTCACCAGAAAAAAACAACAACCACCTGACTTTAATGTCCTATTTTCCTACTAATTTTAGTTATTAGGAAAAAATTATTTGTGTGTATGTATATATATATATGTATATATATATTTACCACTCATATATATCCTATCACTTCCATATTTTATCAATAGAAAGCAATTTAAAAGATAAAACATCTTTAAGTCCATTGGATAATATAGGTTCTTTTATAATTTTTCCAACAAGAAAGAGTCTAAGGATATGGGCACATAGCCCAGAATACTCTCACCATAGAAGAATATTTCAGAAGTAGGACAAATGTGGAGAAAACTTACTTTACCTAGACAGCATAATTTTTTTGTAACTGAGAGAACTAAGATGCTCATTACTTTATTGCTGTAAAACAATTTAGATGATATAATATATGAATTGACAATATTTTCAATGCTGATATCCCTCCATATAGCTGGCTTTAACTTACTCATGGCATGTACCATAACAGCCGATAATAGCAATAAAGTTCCTGTGTGGCTCTAAATTTTTCTGTCAGGGTTTAAGACATATCTTGCTCAGTTCAGCTGGTACATAGCTTTGTGTCTCCCTCTCTCAATTTCTAAAATCTTTTGGTTATTCACTCCTTTCACTGTAGATGTGCAGTAAGAATGGGTGAGGTCACAGTAACATGACAAGATGTACTAATATATATTGCTTGTTTCTACTGTAAGGTTGTGGTTTTTTGTCCTTTGTTCATAAATCTTTAATATCTTCATATAATTTATTCTTCTATCCTTTGATAAGAAATATGATTGGGTCTAATAAAATCTTTCTGTACCTTAAAGTAATTTGGGGAGTGGGAGAGGGCATAGATAAAGCATTTATCTAATGTTTCCTACATGCCAGACCTGTACAAAAGCTAGGAATACAAATGCAAGCAAAAAGCAAAAAACAATGAAAAACAAACACAACTGTCCTCAGGGAGCTTACCTTCGACTTGAGGAAGACAACACATAAAAGGGAATTAGAAAGTAGGAGACTCTGGAGCTTATAAATCAAAAAAAGTGGTGTCCTTTACAAAGCAGTCACTTTGGGAAATTATACATGCTATGAAGCATTTGTGGCATAATGAGAGGCAATATGGTATAGTGGCCAGAATACAGTCTGAACTTGAACTCAACAAGATCTAGGTTCATCTCTTTCCTCTGACATTAGTTGGATGGCTGTGAGTGAGTCAACCTCTCATTCTTGTAGTACCTATCTTACAGTCATGTTATGAGCATCAATTGAGATCTTATTATGTAAAGTGCTTTGTAAACTTTAAAGTGCCATATAAATGTCTAATATTACTGTTGTTCCAGCGTTGCTAACATTGCTCCATTTTTAGACTTTCTTTTCTGAAATTGCCTTTTGAATTTGTGGTTTTTTCTTTGCTTTTTCTTTTTTGTGTATCCTCACCTTTGACAGAATATTCATACCAAGAGTTGTTGGGATCAAGATTGGTGAATATGGTTGATTAGGAATTTGGTGTTCTTTTAAAAAAGTTTTTTAGTTTTTAAAGTATTTAAGTAGATATATTGTGTGATTTAGAAACTGGCTCTGAGAGAATAAAATAAAGACAAATCACTGGCAGCATTGTTAGATCAAGTATACAGTGATCTAAGATAGCTTTTGTCTGCCACTGTCTGTAATAGCAGCTGCAGAGTATCAGGAAGAGTGGGGGGAGGAGAGAGGGCATATGTTGAGCATACTCTTTAGCTCAAGGGCTGCAGCAGGCAGTCATAAGTTAAATGAAACGTATTTCCCAAATCTACTGATCTCATTAATGAGCTCCTTTTTGATCTGGTACTCATCTTCACTTACTGACATATTATTATAAATTCAGACCTCGATCTAGCCAAATGTTGTTTGTTGTCTTGCGATCAAACTCTCTTGTTAACAAAGTCCCTTCTTGGCTACTGGAAATTTGTTGACCTGTTGCTATTGGCACATGGCTGTATGTACTGACAAAGTTTGGCTTTGTCTCTCTGATACCATTGACATAATCTTTTAGCTCTCCTTCTCACACTCAGAAATGGACTCCTTTTTGTGGAAGGAGTAAAGTGCCTGGCAACCCCAGGCAGGACAGGACAGCTATTATATTTGGAAGGTTGGCAGTCAGTCAGTTGACAAGCATTTATTAAGCATTATGTTCCAGTCAGTATTGGATGTTGGGAATGCAAAGAAAGGCACATGTTTGGGTACATCTCTTTTCACATTTTAACAATTGCCCTTGTTTTTTTTTTTTATGCCTACATTTTGCACATCATATCAAATTCCCCTGCAACTGTAACAAAATATAATGAGGTAATCAGAGATTATTAAGTGTCTGTTAGTCCTATTGTCTGAATTCCTGTAAACCCTATGGGCATCAGCTAATATGGACAGCTGCTCTAAGCCTATTGGACTTTCAATTATGCTTCATTGAACAAATCTGGGAGAGTCAGTGGCTTCAAGAGTTACACTATAAAATCAGCCTTCTTATCATTCATGCTTTAGGCAAGTGAAAACCTGTCAACAGTTTGGTCAAATAATTGCTCATTTATCTCAGAACCTGTCAGCTACACACTTGTCTTTTGTCAAACTTTTTTCATTTGGGGTCAGTATGAAAATTTCAATTCCAGGAAGACCCAAGAAGATAAATTTATACCGATATTGGACTAAGCAGCAGTGGGCATTTGAGAAGGCAACAGAAAAACATGTTCTCTGGGACTATTTTGAGGAGTTCATGCTGTCTGACTGACTCATGGATGAAACTGCCTTGTGAGAAGTTTTGTTTGGTGTTTTCCTACCAAGTCACCTTGAAAAGAGTGCAAGATTTACCCATGTTGTTCTGAATGCCACTCTATAGGGAAGAATGTTATAGAACTCTTAAAGCGTAATCTTAAAACATGTACTTCCCCCTATCATGTTAAAATATGCAATGGGGAAAGTGACTGGCATAACAGTCAGGCAAAGATACAGAGAACTGCTCTTCTTAGAAAATCTAGTAAACACTGGGAATTTTTCCAAAATATGAGTTCATTGTGTTAACCTGTCACAAAACCCATCTCCCTTGTTTCATTTTCTTCCTCCTTTTGTTTCTCCTTCACTGTTGTCATTAGTTTTTTAACTTCCAGCATCCTTCACTGATCAGTGTCCAAGATGCTATGTGATACCTGATGTGTGTTTTATTAGGTATTTTATATACTTTCACATCTGGACTATATATTATGGCTGTTCTTAATTCACTTTTTATTTTAATACCTTTTTTCAGGTACTAGGGAATAAATCTTGAATGTTTCTGGGTACCTGCTTTAAAAAAAAAAGGAAAACAAAGAAGAGATATAATTTGATAGGTCATGGAACAAAACTGCAAAAGCCAATGTGTGTGATAGAGAGATTTAATATTCTACATCAAGGGGATAATAACGTATAGTATAGGTATTCAATGTGAGAAAGACATTTTCAAAGAGACCTGGGGGGCAATATCAAGATTCAAACTGGATATGAATTTTCATCATGTTAGAGCAGCACAGGTACAGACTGAATTATGGCCTTGAGAAGAGATTTCATAAGCTTGGCTTCTTTTTCCCCTGGCTTCACCTCTTGGTGTATAACCTTGGGAATCTCAGGTATTGTGTTCGGTTATGAATGCCACATTTTTAGTAAAGACATCTGTAACCTGGAGCGTGTTCGGAGAGGGTCAACCAGGAAGGAAGGTGAATGGCCTTGAGTGCATGCCAAATCACTGGTAGTTGAAGGAACTAGACATTTTTAGCCAAGGAAAGATAATACATTGGAAGAGGGAAATGAGAACTGACTTCAAGTATTTTCAAAGCTATCATTTGTAAGAGAGATGAATTTACTCTACTTGGACCCAGAGGACAGAACTAGGAATAATGAATGAAAATTGTAAAGAGGCAAACTGAGATGTTCTTTAGAATTAGAGCTACCCCAAAGTGTGAAATAGGATACCCCTAGAAGTATTCCCGTTAACTACAGATCTTGAGAAAAAGCTGAATTAACCACTTTTTAGATAAACTAAAGGGAGATTCTTTCTAGTTCAGTTATGAGTTGGACTAGATTCATGGTGTTGAACTCTTAGGGGGATCCCTAAATCTTACATAAGGATCTCTGTAGGCTGCATGGGGACTTAGAAAACCACATATCAGAATTGTTTAGATTCTATTTTAGGGCATCTAGGTGGCCCAGTGGATATAGAGTGCCTTGCCTGGTGTTAGGAAGACACCTTTTCTTGAGTTCAAACTACACATTTACTAACTGTGTGACCCTGGGCAAGTCACTTAACCTTATTTGCCTCAGTTCCTCATTCATAAAATGAGCTGGAGAAGGAACTGGCAAGCCACTCCAGTATCTTTGCCAAGAAAACCCCCAGTAGGGTCATGAAGAGTCGGACATATCTCAAAAATAACTGAAGAACAACAAAATATTTATTTTATTTTTATTTATTTTGTTAAATATTTCCTGATTAAATTTTCTTCTGGTTCTGCCACATTTGGAAATATTGCCATCAATGCACTCCTGGTCTAGATGACCTTTAAAATACTTTCAAATGCTGAGATTCTGTAATTCTTTGTGAGTCTATGGACATGTGTAACTATGTCAGAATTTAACAAGGAAACATTATCTGGGCAGATGGAGGTTAAACAGTGGAAGGTAGTCTTAACCAAATGGAGCAATATGCATGGTAGCAACTGCAACTATTTTGGGGTCTCTGGATTTGGTCCTGCTTAACTTGTCTCATTTAGGCTACTATACCCTATCTGCTCTTCTCTGGCTTCCCTTTATGTTCTTTTCCATGCAGAGTCTGGTTATATGATCTTGATTCCTGTTTGCTATTACCTATAGGGTCCTTGGAATTAGACTTCTGAGTGGTTGGTCTTGGGTAGTAACCTGACTTTGACTTTTTCCCTCCTAGTGTTTCAGAGAAAGTATGGTATGATGAAAAGAACACTAGATGGTAGTCAGTAGACCTACATTCAAATCTCAGCTCTGTTATTTGCTATATTTGAGATTATGAGTCATTTAAACTCTGTAGACCTCAGTTTCCATCTGTAAAATCAGAAGATTGGTTAGACAACATCATTTATTTTCCCTTTTAGTTCCAAATCCTATGAAACTGAAAAAAACTAAGCCTCATTCTTAGCCAAATTCAATTCCCTAGAGCTACTTAGAGAAAAGAGTACAAGTCTCTTTATCAGAGAACAGTCACTTGATTTGTTAATATGAGTTACATTAGGTCATATGTCATTGAAATTATTTAAATTTGTATAAAATTTAAGATTTCAAAATAAAGAAATCTACTTGTACTCTGTTTCTAGAAGTAGTTAAAATAGTTGGATGAAAAGAGAAAATGTTTACATATTTTTTTCCTATGTTACCAAACATTCATGGAACCTATACTGTGTACCAAAAATATCCATGATGAAATTTTAAATTCATTATTCTACTTTCTCAGTGTCATATAGACAACTATACTTGCTAGTTGAAATGATAATATTTGTTGAATACCTAAGCATACATAGAACACATTTCCCTTAGGCACAAAGGGATAATTATCCCTGCATATCCTGAGGATAATTTATTCAGTTTGGGTAACATATTTGAAATATACATACATACATACATACATACAGCTTATAATCAAAGGAGAACAGCCAAAATGAGCAGTGGAATTGAGAAATTAATTTTTCAAAATAAAAATGTTGACATGTAACAAAGGAGATGACTATAATTTTACAGCTAGAATTAGCTTTAAATGATGATTGTTGAAATAGACCAAAGAAATTTATCCTCCTTTAATGCTTTAAAATGCTTGGCTTTAATGTCAAACTTAAACTATTTTGTAAGAATCCTGATATGGGAAAGGAACCCCTCTTGTGGCTGGATGATAATATCACAGTTTAATTGCATTTGGGGGAATTTGGAATTGTTCCTTCTTTGCATGTAATTTAAATGACAATGTTTTCTTAAGGTCATAATATAACTTATGTTGACAAGTAGAAGAATTTAAATTCTAGTAATAATTTCTAACTACAAATAAAAAAAAAAAACAAACAACAGACCACAAAGATGACTTATTCAAAACACTGATGGAACTACGGTTATAGACTCACATTTATATACCTTCTTAACAGAGCTGATGCTAAATTTAAATGATTCATGAACGTAACATACCCAGTTGTAAAGTTCTATAAACATATCACTTGTTATTTTTGTCATTGCTTACTTATCAATTCTTGCTTTTGGAAGCAAGAGCTATAGAATATGTCTATATATTTGAATTCCCCTGCCACTACTATATCATGCTTCCATGCCTGCTCTTTGAGGATTCCCAAAGTAATCACTTATTTTCACCATCTGTGCATATGGTCTGTGATTAATCTTTTTTGTATCTATTTCATTTCTATAACAGAATCTTAAGATGTTTGATTGTGGGCACAATATCTTCTATAAAATATTATCACCTTTGTCTTAGAATAGTTCCTATTCATAGTAGACTTTGAATAAATGTTTGTTGATGATAATGACTTTCTCATCTACTTTTCTGTTACTATCATTTTGAGACAACTTGGGGAAAGGACTGATTTTTTTTCCTGTTGAATAAAGACTTTTAAGATTTTTATCTTTTCAGTATTCAACCTATAATTTTAACCTCATTAATAGAAATTTAAATGAAACTTAAATAATCAGAGATGCTCCTCAAATAATAATAATAACTACTGACATTTATATCAGGCAGTTAGTTAATAAACATTTATTAAGTGCTACTATGAACCAGGCATTTTACTAAGCACTGAGAACCATCTCCCTTTCCCCAACAACAACAACAAAAAAAAATGAAAAAGAAAGACAGACTCTTATGTCAAGGTACTTAACAATATTATAGGAAAGACAATGAACACAAGTGATCTGAAAAGAGTGAGTCAAGATTCCTGATGAGGGGATGTAATGATGAAGCCCAGAGGAAAGCAGCTTGATGGGAAATGAAGTGATGGATGTACTGGGTACTTTCTTTAAAGTGAGACTCTGAAAGGAGCTCTCTATCATCACTTGTTACAATTAGAATGAAGGGCCACAAGGGTAGGGGGTATTGGGAAGGTATGAAGTCTATGGTTGAAGTAGTCTTACAGGATGATGAGGTTCTTGGGGCAGAAGAATGCAGTCAGATGGGAAATTAATTCTTGGTCATAAACTCACTAACTGAAACTTAGATGAACTGGTATAACCAAACATGCTTCTCAGTGCATAATTGTTGATATTCTATGTAATATTCTGTTATGTCATCATTCTTTTAGAACGTTAGAGGCAGCATAGAGTAGTGGGAAAAGAGATTATCTCAAATCGAGGAACTCTTTTTTCTTCTCTGACTACTGACCTCCATGGCTTCCTTTAAGTCCCAACTAAAACCCCACCTTCTACAGAAAGCTTTCCCTAATCCCTTGCAATGGTAATGGTAATTTAAAGATCTTCCCTGTCCCTTAATAGACCAAAGGGAATTTGAAGATCTTCCCTCAGTCTTAATAGGCCAAATGTAATCCCATGGAGCCTGTGGTGGGAGAATTTTGTTGAACTCATGGAGCAGAGCTGGGAGGAAACTGGGAGTCAGAGCAGTTAAAATAGAGGGAGGAGAGAGGACACAGGCATGGAGACAGCTAGGCTTGTGAGTGTTTGTTTGTGGGAAGGCTTTGGGATGGTGTTTTTCTCTGCAGTGTTATTGTGTACAGATATCTTTGTTCCTATAATGAATTTGGTTTTCTGGTCTTGGGATTTAATTTTCTGGTGTCTGAATAAATGTTTTGCTTCTATCTTTTACGTGGACGGTCTGTTATATTTTTCAGTTCAGAACTATGCTGGCATATTCATTGTGACTGTCAGTTTTGTGAATATTGCCTGGGTGCTACACCCCTCTGTAGCAGCAAGCACCCCATTATCCCCAGGGTGTCTGCCAACATAGGTTCTTAGATCTGCTTTTCTAAAGGAAAGCAATTCAAAATGGGTTAACAAGCTTACTTTAATCAATCAAACATATATCATTTACATAGTTCAGGGGAAAAAGGTCAGCACCCAGAACTTCAGAGTATACAGACAGAAATTACAGGACAGGGAAACAGATCAAGCAGACAGGCTTCCAAACTGTCTGACCATTACATACATCCATACCTAATCACAGTTACCAGAGAGGGAAGCATCAACATCTGGGTTTTCAAAGGGGGGGGGGGGTGTCTCAACGGCTTCCCAGAGTCTCATCTGGTCAAATCACACAACCTTCTCAAAATGAGCCCCAAAACAATGCCTCACATCAGGGATTATACAGCCTTCTCAAGACTCAGAGAATGTAACAACCATCTTGACCCACTGCCCAACCACAAAGCACCAAGGTGTGGGCGTTCCTGAAAAACAAGCCTCCCACCACAGGCTCCAGGTGCACTTAACCTAGGGGCAGGGAAGATCTTAAAAATTTACATTCCTATAACACCCTCTTGATTACAGTGCTTTCTTTCTTTTAATTATTTCCTATTTATCTTGTATATAGATTGCTTTGTAAGCATTTGTTTGTCTGTTGTCTCCATGTTAGATTGTAAATATCTTGCAGGCAGGGACTAATTTTGTGTTAAGTGTCTGAGGCTGGATTTGAACTCAGGTCCTCCTGACTCCAGGGCCAGTGCTCTATTCACTGTGCCACCTAGCCACCCCCCTCTAGTGTTTTTAATAGGAACAGGTGCTGTATTTGTCTGAAGTTTTCCTACATGTATTGAGATAATCACATGAGTTGTTAGTTTTGTTATTCATGTGGTAAATTATGATGATAGTTTTCCTAATATTTAAATTAATTTTGCATATTCGTTTTGCATTTCATAATGTTCTCTAGCTCTTGTTTGTTCATAAATTCTTCCCTTCTCCATAGATCTGTCAGGTAAACTATTCCTTGCCCTCCTAATATGTGCCGTGCTTACCACAATGCCTGACATATAGGAGGTATTTAATAAAGGTTTTTATTGATTGGCTATGTGATCTCTGGGCAAGTTACTTAAACTTTCACTACTCTTGACAAGTCTCTTAAGAATGCAAATGGCGTTTGGGGCGGCTAGGTGGCGCAGTGAATAGAGCGCCGGCCCTGGAGTCAGAAGGACCTGATTTCGGAGCCGGAGCCGGCCTCCGACACTTAATCCGCACAAACAAAAACCTAGTCGTGTAACCTTGGGCAAGTTACTTAACCCCAATTGCCCTAAAGGGGCGGCTAGGTGGCGCAGTGAGTAAGAGCGCCGGCCTCGGAGTTGGGGTGACCCGAGATCAGATCCGGCCTCAGAAAATGAGCACCCACGCATAAATAATAACTAGCCATGTAACCTTGAGCAAGTTACTTAACCCCAATTGCTTTAAAAAAAAAATATAAATGCAATTATTATTATTTAATTTTAATTTATTTCAGTTTTCAACATTCCCTTTTATGAAATTTTGAGTTCCAATTTTTTAATTTCACCCTCCCTCCCTCCCCAATATGGCAAGCAATCTGACATAGGTTATACATATACAATCATAGTAAACGTATTTCCACACTAGTCATGTTGTGCAAGAATAAGAGCAAAAGGGAAAAACCATAAGAAAGAAAAAACAATAAAAAATGAAAACAGTATTCTTCAGTCTCCATTCAGACTCCACATTTCTTTCTCTGGATATAGATAGCATTTTCCATCATGTATTTTTTGGAATCGTCTTAGATCATTATATTGTTAAGAAGTGCTAAGTCTATCATAGTAGATCATAGCACAATGCTGCTGTTACTGTATACAATGTTATCCTCGTTTCATTCAGCATCAGTTCATGTAAGTCTTTCCAGGTTTTTGTGAAATCTTCCTGCTCATCATTTCTTATAGAATAATAGTATTCCATTACATCGATATAGAACAACTTGTTCAGCCATTCCCTAACTAATGGGCAATGCTTAATTTCCAATTCTTTGCCACCACAAAAAGCTGCTATAAATATTTTGGTGTAAGTGGGTCCTTTCCCCTTTTTTATTATCTCTTTGAGATACAAACCTAGTAGTGCTATTGCTGAATCAAAGG
Source organism: Gymnobelideus leadbeateri (assembly GCA_011680675.1). Classification (NCBI taxonomy): domain Eukaryota; kingdom Metazoa; phylum Chordata; class Mammalia; order Diprotodontia; family Petauridae; genus Gymnobelideus; species Gymnobelideus leadbeateri. The sequence continues at coordinate 224,622 of WOXC01009967.1, read as the reverse complement.
CTATGCGCAGTTTTATAGCCCTTTGGGCATAGTTCTAAATTCCTCTCCAAATTGTTGGATCAGTTGACAACTTCACCAACAATGCATTAGTGGATCTTCCCACATCTTCTCAAACACTTATCATTTCCCTTTTCTGTCATATTAGATCATCTTATAGGTATGTAATTCCTCAGAGTTGTTTTAATTTGCATTTTTAAAAATCAATAGTGAGTTAGAGAATTTTTTTTTCATATGACTACAGATAACTTTAGTTTCTGCATCTAAAAACTGCCTCATATCCTTTGACCATTTTTTTAACTGGGGAATGACTTGTATGCTAATACATTTAACTTAGTTTTCTGTATATTTTAGAAATGAGATGTTTATCAGAGAAACTGGTTATAAACTTTTTCTTCCAGCTTTTTGCTTCCCTTCTACTCTTGGTTGCATTCGATTGGTTTGTGCAAAACTTTTTAATTAATGTAATCAAAATCATCCAATTTGTATTTCATAATGTTCTCTAGCTCTTGTTTTGTCATAAATTCTTCCCTTCTTCATAGATCTGTCAGGTAAACTATTTCTTGCTCTCCTAATTTGCTTATAGTGTCACCCTTTTAAATGTTTAAATCATGTATCCATTCTGACCTTACCTCGGTACACCGTGGAAGATGTTGGTCTGTGCCTAATTTCTGTCATACCATTTCTTAGTTTTCCCAGAAGTTTTTCTCTAATAGTGAGTTCTTATCCCAGAATCTGGAGTCTTTGGCTTTATGGACAGTAGATTACTATAGTCATTGTACTGTGTCTTGTTTACCTAACTAATTAGACTGATCCACCTCTTGATCCAACTGTTAGACTGATCCAACTGTTTTACGATTGCAGCTTTATAATACAGTTTTATATCTGATTTGGCTAGGCCACCTTCCCTTGTATTTCTTTTAACTAATTCCCTAGATATTCTGGATCTTTTGTTCGTCTAGGTTAATTTTGTTATTATTTTTTCTAGCTCTATAAAATAATTTTGGTTAGTGTGCCACTGAATAAGTAAATTAATTTAGGTAGAATTGTCATTTTTATTATGCAAACTCAACCTACACATGAGCAAGAGCATGTTTATTTAGGTCTGACTTTATCTGTATGAAAAGTGTTTTGTAATTGTGTTTATATAGTTCCTGGGTTTCTCTTGGCAGGTAGACTCCCAAATATTTTATATTGTCTACAGTTACTTCAAATGGAAATTCTCTTTCTATGTCTTACTGCTGAGCTTTGTTAGAAATGTAGAAATGCCTGATGATTTATGTGGGTTTATTTTATATCCTGCAACTTTGCTAATGTTATTAATTATTTTAAGTAGTTTTTTTTTTTACTTGTTTCTCTAGGATTCTCTAAGTATAGCATCATTTCATCTGCAAAGAATAATACTTCTGTTTCCTCTTGCCCATTCTAATTCCTTCAATTTGTTTTTCTTCTCTTATTGCTAAAACTAACATTTCTAGAACAATATTGAATAATAATGGTGATAAGGCATTCTTTTTTTACCCCTGTTCTTACTGGAAAAGCTTCTAGCTAATCCTTATTACATATAATGCTTGCTGATTTAGATAGATGCCACATATCATTTTAAAGAAAACTCCATTTATTATGCCCTTTAGTGGGTTTTTTTTTTTTTTGGCTTTTTTATTTTTGAGGTGGGGAAGGTAGGGCAATTGGGGTTAAGTGACTTGCCCAAGGTCATATGGCTAATTTTGTGTTAAGTGTCTGAGGCTGGATTTGAACTCAGGTCCTCCTGACTCCAGGGCCAGTGCTCTATTCACTGCACCACCTAGCCAACCCCTCTCTAGTGTTTTTAATAGGAACAGGTACTGTACTTGTCAGAAGTTTTTTGCATCTAAAGAGATAATCATATGAGTTCTGTTAGTTTTGTTATTCATGTGGTAAATTATGCTGATAGTTTTCCTAATATTGGATTCCTGGTATGAATCCCACTGGTCATAGTATATGATCCTTTAATTGAGTTATTGCTATAATATCTTTGCAATGTTTTATTTACAATTTTTGTATTGATAGAGAAATTGTTCTATAATTTTCTTTCTCTGTTTTGGCTCTTTGTAATTTAAATATTAGCACCATATTTGTGTCATAAAAAGAATTGGTAGGACTCCTTTGCCTAGTTTTCCAAATAGTTTATGTAGTATTGGAATTAATTGTTCTTTAAATGTTTGATAGAATTCTCTTGTAAATACATCTGGCCCTGGAAATTTTCCTTAGGGAATTCATTGATGGCTTGTTCAATTTCTTTTTTTTCTAAAATGTGCTTATTTAAGTATTTTACTTCCTCTCTTCATCTGTGCAATTTTTATTTTCTGTAAATAATCATCCATTTCATTTAGATTATTTGAGTTATTGTCATACAGTTGGACAAAATAACTCCTGATTATTGCTTTAATTTCCTCTTCCTTGGTGGTAAATTCACGAGTTTCATTTTTGATACTAGTAATTTCATTTGATTTTCTTCTTTTTTTAAAAATCAAATTAACCAAAGGTTTATCTATTGTTGGGTTTTTTTTGTTTTTGTTTTTGTTTTTGTTTTTTTGGTTTTTTTGGAGGGCAATTGGGGTTAAGTAACTTGCCCAAAGTCACATGGCTAGGTTTTTGTTTGTGTGTGTTAAGTGTCTGGGGCTGGATCCGGATCGGAACTCAGGTCCTTCTGACTCCAGGGCCAATGCTCTACTCACTATGCCACCTAGCCACCCCTGTTGTTTTTTGTTTTTGTTTTTTTAAACCAGCTCTTCCTTTTTTTATTAGTTCAATAGTTTTCTTACTTTCAATTTTAAATTTGTTTTGTTTTTGCTTTTTGGAGGGGGGAAGGTTGGGAAATTGGGGTTAAGTGACTTGCCTAAGGTCACATGGCTAGCAAGTGTTAAGTGTGTTTGGCTAGCTTTTTTTGTGTTAAGTGTCAGAGACTGCATCTGATCTCAGGTCCTCCTGACTCTAAGGCCGGCACTCTACTCTCTGTACCACCTAGCTGCCCCAACCCCATATACTTTAATTTTTATTGAATTCTACTTTGATTTTCAGAATTTCTAATTAGGTATTTAATTGGTGATTTTTAATTTGTTCTTTTTTTTCTAGCTTTTTTAGTTGCATGCCCAATTCATTGATCCGTTCCCTCTTTATTTTATTCCTGTAAGCATTTAGAGAGATAAAATTTCACCTAAGAAAGAACTGCTTTGACTGCCCCAAATTTTGCTATGTTGTCTCATTATCTTCATTCTTTTTGATGAGATTATTGATGGTTTCTGTGATTTTTTGTTTGACCCATTCATTCTTCAGGATTAGCTTATTTAGTTTCCAATTAATTTTAGTCTATATTTTTGTGGCCCTTTATTTCATATAATTTTTTATCACATCATGATCTGAAAAGGATGCATTTATGCCTTTCTGCATTTGATTGTGAGGTTTTTATAATCTAAAACATGTTCAGTACTTGTGTAGGTGGCATATACCACTGAGAAAAAAGTGTATTCCTTCCTGTCTCCATACAGTTTTCTCCAGAGGTCTATCATATCTAAATTTTCTAAAATTCTATTCCCTTCTTAACTTCTTTCTTGTTTATTTTGTGTTTAGACATATCTAGTTCAGAGAGGGGGAGATTGAGGTACCCCAAGAGTATAATTTTGCTGTCTATTTCTTCCTGTTAACTCACTTAACTTTTCCTCTAAGAATTTGGATACTATACCATTTGTTGCATATATATTTAGTATTAATCATACTGCATTTTTTATGATAGCTTTTAGCAAGATTAGTTTCCTTCCTTATCTCTTTTACTTATATGTTTGAGACCAGGTTTGTTACCCCTGCCTTTTTTTCTTTTTTTACTTTGGCTGAAGCATAACTTATTTTTCTCCAGCCTTTTACCTTTACTTGTGTGTATTTCTCTTCTTCAGATACACTTCTTGCAAACAATGTTTTGTAGGGTTTGTGTTTTTAATCTACTCTGCTATCTACTTCCATTTTATAGAAGAGTTCATTCCATTCACATTCACAGTTACGGTTATACTGTGTATTTCTCTACATTCTGTTTCCCCTTTGTTTATGTTTTTCTCTCTCCTTTCACCCTGTCCCTCCTTAACAGTGTTTTGCTTCTGACCACCACCTCCCTCCATCTAACCTCCCTTTTTTTACCCCCCTTTGTTTTCTTTTCCCTTTCCCCTCCTGATTCCCTATAGGGCAAGACAAATTTCTTTACCCAACTGAGTATGTATGTTATTCCCTCTTTGAGCTGAGTCCAATGAGAGTAAGGCTCAAACAATGTTCACCCCCACCCCCTTATTTCCCTTTACTGTTATAGTTCTTTTTTTAACCTTTTCATGTGATATAATGGACCCTATTCTCTATTCCCCTCTCCTCTTCTCCCAGTAAAATCTTTTTTTAACTACTCAATTTATTTTAAGCCAGGACCAAGGGGTCTGTGCTGTGGCTAAGAGTCTCCTGTTGGCTTACCTGGACATTGTCTGCTTTGGGTCATGCTCCCTTTTTCCCAAATGAAACAGACCTTTTCTGAAGTTTGTTTAAGTTTTCTTAAGCTGGAACATGTTTCATGCCATCTTTTTGTAGGGTCTGTCATTCCAGAATCTGTTTAGAGGTTTAATTTAATGTTTCTGAGGGAAAGTAGGGAGAAATTAGGCAACTTCCTGACTTCTCTTGGTCATCTTGGCTCCACCCTCCCTAATATTATTTTTAAAAATCTATTTTGATACTAATATGAATTAAATTAACATGCCATACTTAGAAAATTTTCTTCCTGTCATTTTCTACACCTGTAGTGCATATTAAAGTAGTCTGCACTATTTGAAAATGAGAAGGAAAATATGTTTTCTGATGAATTGATTTGCCACTCCTAGACTTCCCTTAATCAGGTTAAATTATCTTAGAGCATGTGAAATATTATTCTAAGGGCTGCACGGACAAGCTATACTTCTCCACAAAGAACTGAAGAATAGAAAATTGTCTCACATTGTAGAAAGACAGAGTTCAACTAAAAATTAGGGTAGAACTTATTGACTGTAAGGCTTATTAAACACCAGAACAAGATATTAAAAGAGGGTATGAAATGCCTTCTCTGGGTACCTTTAAAAATATAACCATAAATCCTGATTAATGAATTTACTTGGCAGGAGTAAAAGACCAGAGCAGATGACTTCTTTAGGGCTCATTCCACTTCTGTGATTGTAAGATTTTTTTGGTTGTCCAATTCTTTGAGCTCCCTGTATATGATGAATACTTCTAAGCTGTTTTCCAATAACTTTATCTACCCTTCCTCCAGGTATTTGGAAGTCTATTTTAGGAAATGAAGAAAAACATTCTGAGGGGAAAATAAAACACAAATCAGAATTTGTTAACACATTATAATGAAATAATGCCTGTTTTCAAACATTCATTTAATCATCATCAAGTAAATCCATTTTAACAGTCTGATTATTCAGGTGAATACCAGGTCCCAAATAGCTCCTTCTACTGTGTTTCTAGGGAAATAGAACTGAAAACTTTACTATCCATTGCCTCAGAAAATGACAGAAGCTGTCAACATGGAGTACTCCAAGATATTTGTTCATTATCACAGATTTGTCATTTTGCTAGAGAAATCCACATTTAAATTTGATCCCTCTATCTAGCAATTAGAGGTAATGATTTTCTAAAAAGTCTTTATTAATATTGAAAAGTATTTGTTACACTGAACAGATAGTAAATCACTGTCACGATCTCAAGTAATTCAACTGTCATATTGAATTCTCAAGAGTGATTTCTATAAATAAGGTGTGTATGAGAATGTAATATTATTTTTCTGGTCAGCCATAGTGTTTACAAAGAAATTCACTCAGAAGTTGTAAATTTGAACATACTGCAGACTGAATGCACACATCCAGAATACTGTCTTTAAAATCTAAAAGAGAAAAAAAAACACATTGTAAGATGCCTGCTGCAGTGAGAATTTTGGAAACCCTTTATTTCATAAATTAATTTATCTTACCTATATTTATTCACCATCTGTGAAAGGAAAACAATATGTAAAATTAGTTATATATTTTAATGATACTAAATATTATAGTAATAATAAATAGTAACAACAATAATAATAGAGGTCCAAATCTACAAATTTATCTGTGATCTCACTGATACAAATATTCCCTTCAATGATAGAATACAACTCATCCATGCCTCAACATCTTATGTGACTCTTGTCCATATCTGTAAGTTCATCACCAGGGGTCCATTCATCTAATTTTAACCCATATGTGTTTAACACCAGGTTTGAAAAGTGGAGCTATGAGAGCTGAACTGATTTCTGAATTTCCTTTGAATAGCCAACTAGTAAGTTTCTGGAGCAGGGTTTAAACCCAGGGCTTCTGACTTTGAGTGTAGCACTCTTATTTACTCTGCCACAATCTATACTTCCTCATATATTTTCTCAGAATTGCTGTCTATTCTTTTCACATGAACAAGTCTCATATTTCCAGTGAGATAACTTTCTTGAATTCAGAGACTGTATTTGATACATCTTTTGTTTCCTCTGAATTACCAACTCAGTCCTATACACATAGCATATGCTTAGCACGTTTTTGAGAGCTTATGAATATCATCACAATGTGATCTGTGCCCAAGCTATTCATTATACATCTGAGATGATTCTGTGGCTAATGTTAAACTAATGTTAAACCTACCATAATGAAAATGTGTAACATTTAAGTCTAAAATAAGGTAGTTTAATGCCTTACATTGAGATTAATTTGTCTGTTTTCTCTTTTTTTCCTTCCTTACTCTGGCACCATTCTAGTCACTTTGAAGTTTATACTATAGTGATTTCAATATGTGCAACTGTGTATGTTTAAATTGTGAGGATGTATTTTGGTTTCATTTATTGGTGAGAGACTTGTTGACTGGTTGAGATGGAGACTAGTGGGGTATGTTTACCTTGATGGGGAGTCCATCAGTCAGTTCAAGGTCTCGTCCTCAATTTACAGGTTCAAAAAATTCATTTTATCAGTTCACCCAGGCATGTTTAGCATGGAGAGAGATGATCTGTGTTAATCAAATTCTTAAGGTTAGGCCACTTAATCATAGAATTAGAACAAAAAAGGCTTCATTTCATTTATTTTTTAAAATTTAAAAAAAAATTGCTTTTTATGGAGGGAAGAGGGCAGGGCAATTGGGGTTAAATTATTTGCCCAAGGTCACATGGCTAGTAAGTGTTAAGTGTCTGAGGTCAAATTTGAACTCAAGTCCTCCTGACTCCAGGGCTCTTGCTTTATTCATTGTACCACCTAGCCACCCCAGCTTCATTTCATTCCATAGACATTTCAGTCAAGTTGTGGTAATCTGATGGAATGGTCTTCTCTATGCTTGAGAAATGGTGAGACTTCTGTGTGAACAACTGAGAACATTTGAGTAGAACAAGAACACTTTTTTCCCCTGGACAGTGCTGGAGAAATGCTCACAAATTATTTATGGCCCAACTGTCCTTTTTTTTTCCCAGTATTCTTTCAGTCACCAAAAGCTTCTGTAATTATACTACAGCATGCAGCATTAATTAGATTATATTAGTTACAATCTAGAATTATATCTTCCTGATGAGATTTTAGGGAAGCACTCTTGCCTACTTGATGAGATTTGGGAGATACCCAAGTCTCCTAAGCCACACTTACCCATGATCTCTTGGGAAGAATAGACAGCTTCCTGGGAAGAATTACATAATGGCTAATCTCATTCATGTTGTATTGGCTATCATTAGTTTCATATTCATAGGGTTATATTTTCTGCCCTTGTCGTAAATTTCTGTAGGGATCACCTTTTGGGATCTTCAGTAACTGCTGTAATGGAAATGCAGATTTGAAGATCTTCCCTGCCCCTTTGATTGGCTTAAGAGACTTTGATTTAAGTGACTCTGAGGACCTTCCTTGATTTGAAAATATACTCTGCCCCCTAATAGGCTGAATGTGGTCACATGGAGCCTGTGGTAGGAGGCTTGGTTTTCAGGAATGACCACACCTTGATGCTGTGTGATTGGGCAGTGGGTCAAGAGGGTGGTTACATTCTCTGAGCCAGGAGAAGACTATTTAATCCCTGATTTGAGGCTTTGCTTTGGGGCTCACTTTGAGAAGTGTTGTGTGATTTGACCAGATGAGATTCTGGGAAGCCGTTGTTGAGAGCCCCCTGGCTTTGAAAACCCAGATGTTGATGCTTCCTTCTCTGGTAACTGTGATTTGGTATTGATATAATGGTTGGACAGTTTGGAAGCCTGTCTGTTTGATCTGTCTGTATACTCTGAAGTTCAGGGTGCTGACCTTTTCCCCCTGAACTAGGTAATATATGTTTGTTTGATTAAAGTAAGCTTGTTAACCCATTTTGAGTTGCTTTCCTTTTGAAAAGCAGATCTAAGAACCTGTGCTGGCAGCCACCCTGGGGATATTGGGGTGCTTGCTGCTACAACTACAAATGAATATCTACATTATTAAATAATAGAACTGAAGTTTTCCAATGTCTTGAAATGTAAGAAAATCTGTATTAGCCTTCATGAGAGAAACTTTACACAACCAAAACATTCATTATCACTAGGGAAATGAAAATCCTTATTGAATTGTGTTGCCTAGATCATTATCATTAGTGTAGAGGAAGAGGTCATAATGCTGGTGTGTTATAGAGAATGCCTCTATAGATAATCTACACTTTGTGGTGTACTTGTCTTTGTAACTGCTCATTTCATCCTGCCAAAGAAAGACCAGGCCATTAATCAAGATCAAGCACCTACAGTATCGGACACTATACTAGGCACTGGGGATACAAAGACAATGAAGCTGTTCCTATTCAAAGGAACTTGACTTCTAATGAGGAATAACACAAGGACAAATGCAAGTATATACAGAATAAATAGAGAATAAATGGACCTAAATGTAAAATAGTTAAGTATGGAAGGGAAAGTACTAGCAGCTGGGGGAGTCAATAGAGTCTGCATGAAGAAGGTAGGGCTTGAGCTATGTCTTAAAGGAAGAGAAGGACTCTCTGTGATAGGAGTGATGAGGTAATGCTTTCCAACTATATGGGAAGTCCTATGTAAAGGCATGGCAATGGAGTGTCATATGTGAGGATCATAAAAAGACCATTGGGCAGGACTGAAGACTGGATTGTGAGAGGAGGAGTGTACTGTTTTGTCACCTCCCCCCAATTTTTGAATATTTTTATTTATTTTAATATATTATTTTTTCCATGTAGAAACTATTTTTACATTAAAAAAGAATTGTTTTAAATTCCCCTCCTCCCTCCTTCCCCTCCCTTGTCATTGAGAAGGTGAGGAATTTGATATATGTTATACATGTATAGTTCTGCAAAACATATTTCCATATTAGTCATCCTGTAAAAGAAAACAGACCAAAAAAAAAAAGAAACCAAGAAAATAAAGAATTTTAAAAAAATGCTTCAAACTACATACAGACTCTGTAAGTTTTTTCACTGGAGGTGAATAGCATTTTCCACCATAAGCCCTTTATAATTGTCTTGGATCATTATATTGCTGAGGATAGCTAAATTATTCACAGTTGATCACATAATATTGCTGTTACTGTGTACAATGGCCTCCTGGTTCTGCTCTTCACTTTCCTCTGCATCAGCTCATGTAAGTCTTTCCTGGTTTTTCTGAAAGCATCTTGCTTGTCATATTTTATAGCACAATAGTATTCTATTATAATTATATACCACAACTTGTTCAACCATTCCCTAATCAGAAAGCATTCCCTCAATTTCCAGTTCTTGCTACCACAAAAAAAGCTGCCATAAATATTTTTGTATATATAAGTCCTTTTCCTTTAAAATTTCTTTGGCATACCACTAGTAGTATTGCTGGAACAAAGGTTTATAACCCTCTGGGCATAATTCCAATTGTTTTCCAGAATGCTTGTATCTATGAGGAGGTCATTATCCTAAACTTTAGTATTTTCATGCTGCTATTTTCAGAGCTAGTTCTGAGGGTCTATAAGTTTTTAATGTGATTACTTCTCTTTTGACCTGAGTTCTTGTCTATGAGCAACCATAAGCACTTTTTTCTGCCCTAGAACTGTGTCCAGGCTCCCTTCTCCTGCTAGTGTTTCTCCTTGCTTTGGGACTGAAGCCCCAGATGGGCTTGACAACAGAGTCCTGCTTCCATTGCCGGTAAAGGGTCCCCTGAAATCTAATTCTGACCAATAGTCCAGCTATCTCGAGAAGCCATCACTGCTGATTCAATCCTTCCCCTTCCCTCCCCCCCTCCCCCCAGGATTGTAATTGGCTTGCCTGGGAATGGCTAGTTTTTTATTGCACTCCACTCTCACTCCAGTGAGACATACTTTTCTTGCCAACCTTCTAAGTTGTCTTGGGCTGGAAAATCGTTTCACCGTGTTATCCTTTTGTTGGTTTTTCCACTCCAGAATTTGTTTTGAGGTGTTATTTTAGTGTTGTTTGGAGAGGAATTGGAGAGAGCTCAGACAAGCCCCTACTTTACTCAGCCATCTTAGTTCTACTTTCCTTGGGAGTAAGGTTTATTGAAGTTGATGAGATAGGTCAAGTTGAGGTTGTGAAAGATTTTAAGAGTTAAACAGAAAAGTTTTAATTTTATACTGGGGGTAATACAATTGGAAACTGTTCCCCAGTGTCTTGGAAAACAATAAAAAAAAAAAAAACAACCCTGCCTCAGTTTCATAACCTATAGGAAAAAAACTGAAACCAAAATCTAATTCACTAATTCACATGTGAACATGAACAGAAGTTGAAAGCTAAGAACTCTCCTAGTTTCTGATGCTTTTTCTTTCTGCTGCATAAATTATCTAATAAAATGAGGTTGTATACTTCATCTGGCTTCTCTGAATGCTCCTAAGATCTTTGTATATCAATATTCATGGGCCTGTGTTCAACCATTTCAGTCTCTGATAGGAAACATCTACTCCAGTGTAAAATATCCTACTTTTCTATGCTGTTGTTTTTCCTTCATGCTTGAAGAAGACCAAAGAAGACCAAGAAGACCAAAATGACATCACCAAAATGCCAGGGTTAAGACTGTAGCTGATCAGACCAACACAAACTTAGAAGGCTCTACCACAAGTCAGATGCAAATAGTCCATGTGAACATTTTAAATTTGCACATCCCGTGTTCTTTTGAGCTACTACAATTATGCTTTGTTCATAGAACATAGCATCTTCTTTAATGTGAGCATGCCATGCTAGATGAGCCTGTGCCACTGTCTTCTATGTCTCACAGTTAATAATAAAGTTTTTCAGAGAGACCTTGTATCACTTGTCCTTGTATTGTTTCTTCTGACTTTCATGTAAACATTTGCCTTATGTGAGTTTTGCAAAAAACTTTGCAAGGTTTTCAAAGTACTTTTTTCTCAACAACCTTTTGAAGTATAGGTTCACCCGGTGTGTTATTATCTTCATTTAGATAAGGAAATTGAGACTCTTAGAAGCCATGACACTCCTGTAGTAATAAACGTATAAGTATTTGAGGTGGGGATTGAATCCAAATCTCTGAATTCCAAGTTTAGTCACCTACCACTACTCCATATTATCTGTCCATGACTGGTAGAGCTGCTTCTCTGCCTGTTCTTTTACGTTTATATAGCATTAAGGGTATTTATCTCTTACTTTTTCTATACTTTCTTCTCTCTTGGTTACAAAAATTAGGGGCAATCTCTTTCCTCCTTTCTTAGTTGAAAGACAAAATCATATGTGAGTATTCCTCAAGCCTATGTCTTCAGCTCATTTTTTCAATATCTATAATCTTTTCTTTAGCAGGTTTATCTACTCCTATCATTTCAGTGATCACTTCTGTGGAAATGACTTCCAAGTCTGTATCTCCATTTCAAATCCTCAGGATGATTTTTATTCATATATATATATATATATAGATATAGATATAGATATAGATACATATATAGATATATATATAGATATATATATATATATAGATATAGATATAGATATAGATATATATAGATATATATAGATATAAATGTAGATAGATAGATAGATAGATAGATAGATAGATAAATATTCTAATTTTTGGTTTCCTGGATTTGTTCAAATATTTATTGATATAGCTCTGATTTTTTAAGCTTTTTCCTCCATTTCACCTCACAATAATGTAAAAGAAAACAATTCTGACATACTTCATAACTGTTATTAAAACATTGAACAGTCATAGCCTTAAAAGACTGCCTCAGATCTTTTGGCGAAAAGATGATGAACTAACAGTACAGAATGAGACATTCATTTTCATACATTGCTAATGTTTTAACTTATTGTTTGACTGTCACTATATTTACAAAAGAGAGCTCCTCTTTGAGGAACTGAAGTGATTTAGTTGGTATTGATAGAAATGCAAAAAACAACATTCAAATATACAGAAGAAATGAATAAGCATTAATTTTGTAATTATTTTATTAACCTTACTATATACTTAAAACCACACCATATATAGCAGAAGTTCACCATTAATATGATCCTCTTTCTTTTTGTGTGTGTATTGAAATGTTTGTATTTTGTTAAATTTGCAATAAAGGATTTTTTTAAAAGTTCTAATTTTATTCTTATTTCTTGTTTCACTTTTCCATTCATTTCCTTCTAGTCGATCTTCCACTTGTTCCTATACTTTTTGTGCCTTATTCTATTTTATTTAGCGCTTATATGTCCTCTGAATGCACTGCATTTCCCTCTGCTGTTAGATATCTCCAATTGAACATCCCATTGGCCCCTCGCATACAGTATGTTCGAATGAATTCATCATATTCCCTCTAAGACCTACCCCTAAGGATATTCCTTTTTCTACTGACAGCATTCCCATTCTCCAAATCACCTCGGTTTGGAATTTATGGGTCACTTTGGCTATTTCCAATACCTCTACTTCTAGCATATAATTGCATGCCAAGACTTGTAGTTTGTACCACCACCCTTGTGTCCCATCCTTTCCATTCCAACATTCTAGCAGGAGTTATTATGTTTGCTGGATAACTGGCTTCCCTGGAAATAGTCTTTTCTCGATCCATTCTTCACATTGCTACTTAAGTGACCTTCTTTGATGCACAAAAAAGATCCCTTTTCTTCCTTGCTCTAATAACTTCAGTGTCTTCCCATTTTGTCCTAAATAAATAATAAATTCCTTATCATGACATTAAAGATTCCCCCCAATCTGGCTGTATGATTCTAGCCTTTATATTATTCTTCTACTTTTGGCCTCCATTCTGGCCAGTTGAGATACTTATTCATCCCCTACCTCACCCTGTACTCTTCTAACAGAGTAGTCTTTATATCATCCCTGCTACCTTGAACAGAAATACCGCCACTGTCCACTCTCACTCCTCCACCTATTGAAATTGATTCCTTATGATGACTTTTCTGATATCTTTCCACCACTGCTTAGAGTTTACTGTTGCAATGCAGGCAGTGCCTATAGTGGCAGGAGCCTTCCAGCTGAAAGGAAATCAGAGAAAACAGAACTGTAGGGTAGCCACTTCTAACCTATAATAAAAAACCAGCATGTGTCTATAAAACAACTTAGTGCAACAAATTAATACAACTCTCTGGTAGGCTTTGATAGTCTAACGGCAGTTTGCAAAATGTCCATGACCCACTGGGGATCCCTGACACCATTTTAGGGGATCTATGAGGTCAACATTATTTTCATAATAACACCAAGTTTCTATTTGCCTATTAAAATACTCTACCCTTTTTCAATTACATATTAATACAAGGCCAGGTTTTTTTCATATATTTCAGTCAAAACAAATCACAACTAATTGAATGTAAAAACAGATTTAAAAATCCAGCTAACTTTTATTATGTTAGATATTTAAGAGATTTGTATAAAAATATAAAACAGTGTCACTCATTTCTATTTTTGGAAAATATTGTCATTTATTGGTATATTATTTTTATTTTTTGAAGTAAACATTTTAAAATATTAATTAATATAGCAAATATTGATAGATATGTCACATATAAACAAAAGCTCTTTGGTGTTTTTAATAATTTTTAAGCATGTTAAGTGGTCCTGAGACAAAAATTTTTGAGTACTACTGGTTTAAACACAACCTATTTTGTGTGTGTATGTGTGTATGTATTTTTGTTTGTTTGTTTTTTAGTGATAAGTCTTATCTTGAGTTGGTTGCATTGCCTAAAAGTCACTGCCTTAGCCTTGTCCATCAGAGAGAGGGTTTTTTTGTTTGTTTGTTTGTTTTTTTGATGTGGAGGGGTAGGGTTCAGGTCATGGCACTTACTCTTTTTGGTGATCACAGATCAGGCAATTCTTCCAGCAAAGCTGTGACTCTCAGGAACCCTAGTTATGGCCTTGGTCAGTACTCATGAAGGTAAAGGGGGATAAAAGGAGTTCTCTATCACTGAGGCCTTGAATGAGTCTCTCAGTTTTTGTCTTGGAGCCTTGAATCATGGTATCATGGTCATCAAGATTTTAGGGCAGCTGTTGTGGTTGCTAGTATCAGCTTAAGTATGCAATTTATGGATCTAGCAGAATTGAGGAGACCCTCGCACTCGCATTGAACCAAGAAGCTCCCTAGCATGTAGCTTGTTGCAATGTAATCCTATTAGGGTGCCATGTTCACCGTGAGGTTGGGGTGGCTGACTGAGTAGACTCTATTCTTTCTTTTTTTGAGGAGGGAAGGCAAGGCAATTGGGATTAAGTGATTTACCCAAGATCACAGAGCTGGTAAGCGTGTCAAGTGTCTGAGGCTGAATTTGAATTTAGGTCCTCCTGACTCCAGGGCTGGTACTCTGTTCACTGAGCTGCCTAACTTCCAGCCCTTTTTGTAGACCCTATTCCTGAATGGTTCATGAGTGTAAGAGTGGAAGGGGGGAGATATTGTGCTCAGAGGAGTCCCTAGTACTGAGGCACACAGTTCAAAGACCTAGTCATCGCTCTCTCTGGGAAGGAAAGGGTCTGGGGGTAGCAATGGGGCTGGTTGTCCTCCCTGCTCTGGTATGTGGAGCTCCAGTGGCCAGAAAACTTAGAGCTCTGATCAGCAGCTCATGAACCAAAGGAAGAAACTCGTGCCCCTGACGTGACGTATACATCTGGTTTGATTGTATTCTGTCAAAGGGGCAGATTCAGAAAGTCATTGCTTGAAGCTTTATTAGTCACACATTAATACTTACCAACACCAGAAGTTAGGGGTAGGCTCTAAGTGGTTTCAGAAATGAACCTAAAGACAGAAAGAGGAAGGAGAAGGGCAGAATCTGAGAGAGTCCTTTACAAAGAGTTAGATGATCCCTGAGGGACAGAGAAGGTCTCTGGACATCAGTCAAGGGAGGGACACAATCAAGCAGTCTGCAGACCGCCAGTAATTGCTCCACTGTCTGGAATTTGGCATGGAGTTTTTGTAGAGTCTCTCTATGGTGTTCTCTCCAACCATCTGGCTAGGGAGAAGGTCTTCCTGGATATCTGAGTGGTGATGGGCTTACCCTAGACAGGGTAAGGGGAGAATTATGCCATCTTCCAACTTTGGGCTAATTAATGATTTTTTGCCAGGGATGATAGTCAATTAGAGTATATGGTCAGGGGAGATCAAGACAAGTGGGACTTCAGAAAACCAGTTAAGTAAGTTTCTACAGGAAATTAAAACTGTGTCCCGAATCAGCGCAGCAAGATGCCCCATGTAACAAAATGGAGTCCAGAAAGCATCAGAGTATCACAGGAGAACACAGTCATACCACGCCTACTTTGTTTTATTTATTTATGTTTTGATCTTTGACTTTTCACAGACCTGTGTACTTCTCCCATGACTATGTGTTTAAGATCTGTCATGCCTATCAATTGGGGAATGGCTGAACAAGGTGTGGTAGGTGATTGTGATGGAATCCTGCTATGCTATAACAAATCACTAGCTCAACGATTTTAGAAAAAGCACGGAAAGATGCATGAAATAATGAAGAGTGAAATGAACAGAACCAAGAGAACATTGCATGCAGTAACAACAATGTTGATTTAAGAATGACTTTGAATAAGTTATTTTGTCTGTTATAAGTACCTAAATTAACTATAAAGGACATATGAAGAAAGACATTATCTGAATCCAGAGTGGGTGGGGAAACCTGATAAATACAAGTATGTATATAATAATAATTTTGCATATTGTATATATATATATATATATACACACACTATATATATACATATATACATACACACACACACACATACACACACACACACACATATACACACACATACACTTCTATTTGTGTCTAATGGTAGCCATCTCTAGGGTGGGGAGGAGAAAGGAAGAAAAAAAAAAGAAATTTACATGATAATCTTGTGGTGTATTTGAAAAGAATAGCAATTTGTGCACAGTTGATTTGCAGTTTCATGAATAGTCACCTTTTTATTGTGCTATGTTATGAAAATGTTTGTTCTATTCCATAGATTAAGAATAAATTTTTTTAAAGGTTTGTCAATCTCTCTGTGACATCAATGATGAGAAACCAATCAGACACAACTGAGTAGTCACCTTTCTACAAAACCCTGTATTTCACCTTCTTCTTTTACCCATGTTATATCTTTTTCTCCCCTGACCATGATGTGGAGACTCTGATTTAGAAGATGCGTTAGTTCTTGTCTTGTCTTTTCCTCCAAGATGTCTCCTTCATTCTTCCCTTGTGTGAATTTAAACTCAAAGGAGTAAAGGCCTATTGCTTTAGCTATGTATTAGTCCAATTCTTTTTTTTTTAATCCCTTATTTGTATTATATGTAATGAGGATAAGCTAGAAGCATTTCCAATAAGATTGGGGGTGAAATAAGGATGTCCACTATCACCCCTGTTATTCAGTTTGGTTCTAGAAATGTTAATTGTAGCAATAAGGGAAGAAAAAGAAATTGAATGAATCAGATTAGGCAAAGAAGAGACCAAGCCATCACTTTTTGTAGATGATATGATGATATACTTAAAGAATCCTAGAGAATCAAGTAAAAATCTACTTGAGATAAATAAATTTAGTAAAATTGCAGGATATAAAACAAACCCTTAGCATTCCTATATATTTCTAACAAAGCCCAATAGCAAGAAATAGAAAGAGAAATTCCATTTAAAGTTATTGTAGATATTATAAAACATTTGGGAGTCTACCTGCCAAAACAAACTCAGGAAGTATATGAACACAATTACAAAATACTTTTCATACAAATAAAGTCAGATCTAAATAATTGGAAAAACATCAGTTGCTTGTGGTTAGGTTGAGCTAATATAATAAAAATGATAATTTTACCTAAATTAGTTTACCTATTTAGTGCCCTGCTAATCAGTCTACCAAAAATTATTTTATAGAGCTAGAAAAAATAGTAACAAAACTCATCTGGAGGAACAAAAGATCTAGAATATCAAGGGAATTAATTAAAAGAAATCTCAGCAATGCAAGGTTATACGACAACTCCAAAGGACTCATGATGGAAAAAGTTATCCACATCCAGAGAAAGATATAGAGTCTGAATGCAGATTGAAACAAACTACTTGTGTACTTTTTTGTTTTGTTCCTTCTTTCTTGTTGTTCATTCCATTAGTTATATTCCTTCTTTACAACTTGACTAATGTTTAATGTGAAGGTATTTGTAAAACCTCTGCTATGGGAGGGAGGGGGGAGGAGAGGAAGAAGGAGAAAATTTGGAACTCAAAATTTGTGTAACTGAATATTGTAAACTAAAAGTAAATAAATAAATAAAATTTTAAAAAAAGAATACTCCCTTACTTCCTCAACTAGACTGTGAATTAAGGTCAATACCTTGTTGCTTTCCAAAATATAGCCTACCATAGCTTGACTTCTCCCCACCTTTTTTCAGACTTAGTTATGATAATCGTTTTGACCTGAAATCTGCTTAAGATCCTTCTGGACCATCAGCTTCATGAATTGTCTTCCTGAATTTAGATATACAATGCGTCTTTCCCTACCTATCCCACTACTATCAATGCTAGAGCTTCATAGCTGTAATTTCCCCCCCACTGTATATGTACTACTTCATGTTCTTCAAACATGGTTGGAATCATTCAGTACTATAGATTCTATTCAAGAAAAGGATATTCCATATTGTAGTCCCAAACTTACCAGGAGGCAAGGATAATATAGATTAAAATATTTCCCTAATTTAGACACTATCCCTTATTCCTTTAATCTCTTAGGTTGCTCTGGAAGCCAGTTTTCATCAAGTCTTTTTGGCTTTTAAATTATTACCAAGTACCACATATATGTATTTGGGCAAAACTTACGTGATATGCTATTGTTAAAATGGGCATCATAGGGAACATTACTAGAATTGTAAGGGAATTCATAGGCCATTGAGTTCAAACCTCTTATTTAAGAGAAGAGGAAACTGAGGCCCAGGGAAGTTGTGACTTTTCTAAGTTCAACTAGGTAATAAATGTCAGAAGTTAGATTTTTTTTTTTCTCCATTCCTTTGCCTAAAGAACTAGTGTATTGCCACTCTACCACTTCACTTGGTTGAGTTAAATATGTATGTGCTTTACATTTTTGGTCTTCAACAGAGGCATGGACTATATGGTTTGTTTATAATTTTTCACCATTTGTATTTTTCATTAGTCAGCTACCCAGAGATAACACTACACTGGTACATTAACCATGGTTGCTGCTTGTAATCCCTAACCTGTGAATTTTCTAAAATGCACATTCTATAGCACCTAAAGTTGATTTTTATCTTTTAAAACTAAGCTGGTATTTCTCTCTACTTTTTTTTTACAGTCTCCCATTCTGCCCACAGCTAATTGGTATTTTGATTGAACCAACATAAGAATAAAAATACCAATGAATCAAAGGAAATTATTCTCATTAAATGGGAAACCAAGAAAGCAGTGCTTTCTAGAACAAATATTATTCAAAAATATTCTCATTAAAAGAAATTGCCCTCCCTGGTATAATAAAATTCATCTAAAGAGAAGCATCTGGCGAAATCATATAACTTACTGTAGCATAACATTTGGGATGAATTAAGTTACTCCATTGTCAAAGTGCTTTCTCGGCTTCTCAATATTTTCCGTGCATTTAACTTATCAGTGTCTCACAGTCCTCTAGTGTGCTCATATTTTCCTTATTCCTTTCAAGGCATTGTATTATGAAGACTACAAAGTGGCAATAGTTCTTTGAAGGGATAAAACTACTTTCAAATAAGTGAATTTCAAGCCTTTCTCTGGACTCTAGATGTCTATTCTATTCTATGACCCACTTGCCCAATCTGTTATGTGAATAGCTCTGCAGACTGAAGTATGAAGTGCCAAAACAAATGGTCCATGAAAGCATGTGTATTGAGGAGAGGCATATAGGTAGGTTGGGGGAAGGAGGGGGCTGGGACAGAGTGGGCAAAGCAGTAACCTGGGTCCAGATTAGGTTATAGAGAGGGTATTTTTATAGCCTCAAGTGCACTGGCTTTCTCCACTAGAGCACAATCATTTCTTTTCTTTTCAATAGATCTGTACCAGGGGGAATATCTGTAAAACATTACTAAAGTTAAGCTTAGCCAAGAAGCCAGATGATAAATCTTATCCTTCTGTTAAATAAATAGACTAATCTTTCTGAATGCAATATTTAGACAAGGTGGAGTTCTTAAAGTGTTCTGAATTGTTTTTCCTTCAAAAATGGCTCTTTTTTTTTCTGGTTGTGTTTTGGTCCAGACCTATGTTTTCATTGGTGTAGGAAATTCCTGATGAGAAAGCTTTCTTTACTAACTCAGATCAATAACTCTTCTGCAATTTGTAGTCTTGGATAGTTGACAACGCCACTAAGAGGTTAAACAATTTGCCCAGAGTCACACAGACAATATATGTCAGAAGGGAAAACTTGTTCCTTACTCGGGGTCTAGCTCTCTATTCACAGTGCAACCAATATTCTCTAATGTTTAGCTTTATATTCATGTTATAATTACGAAGTGCTGTCACATACATTAGCTTACTTAAGCCCTCCAACAATCCTGTGAACTACCTGGGCAGTTTTTCTGATTCTCTTTTTATAGATAAAACTGAGGCTCAAGGATGAAATGATTTGCTCCAGATTTGCCAGTTGGTAAATGACAAAACTTGAGTGTACACCTAGATTTTCTTATGGGGTTCAGATATTCTCCAGGAAGTTATCAGTGATCTACTTAATCAGTAATGACCTTTATAGCTCAAGACTCAAATAACACTCTTTTGGAACAATGGCCCAAAAGATTTTCTTATACCTTTATTAATGTACCATTTTAATTATGTATTATTTTGAATGAGGTTTCTGTGGTATGATTCTTACCCACTTACTGCAAATTCCATAACGGCTCATTTAAACTTTGGTATCTCCACAAGTGCCTACTGCACAGAGTAGGCATTTAATAATAAATGTTGGAGTAATTAAATCGAATTCTGAAGTCTTATGTCCTTACTATTATGTCATTCTGCCTTAGGCTGATTGCCTTTGAAGTGGCTATGAGATGAACAGAAGTATTAAGAAGATAAAATTGAACTGATTTTTGGACAGTTCTGGAGCTGGAATCTGCTCATTTGATAGATTTTCATTAGAATACTCCAGTCCCTTAGGATTAACACTAAAACCCTGGGAAGAAGTCAATCGCTGTTCTGGGGAACTGCTCAGCTAGTGCAAGTTGCCACTTGCTAGATAAATCTTTCCCAATTCTTCCATTTATTACTGTTGTTTCCATTCTGAAATCACATTGCATTGCTTTCTATAGACTTTGTATTTATTTATGTGTCCATTTGTTGCTGTCCCTTACCTTCCAAACAAATGTATGTTCCTTGAGGGGAGGGACTGTTTCATTTTTGTTTGTTTCTCCTAAATGTCCTGCATGTAATAATAACTGACTTTTATGAACTCTTTAAGATTTACTTTGCTTATGGGTAAATAAGGTGATATAGATTTATTAATCACTTCCTAAATGGCACATGCTGCTAAGTACTAAGCACTTTATAAATAGCTTATTTGATCCTCACAAAGATCCTGTGAAGTAAGTGCTATTATATAAATCTTCATTTTACAATTGAGGAAAGTGAGACAGACAGTGGTTAAGTGACTTGCCCAGGGTCACACAGCTAGTAAATGTCTGAGACAAGCTTCAAACTAAGACTTTTGGACTACAGGCCCAGTGCACTATTCAATATATCACCTTAGCTGCCTGTATAATATCACATTTGATGCTTATAACAACCTTGTGAGGTACATGCTATTACTGTCACCATTTTATAGATGCAGAAACCAAGACTGAGAGGCATTAAATAATTTGTTCAAGGTCTCATAGCTATTTCAGTTTCTTAGACCAGATTATAGCCCAGGTGTTCCTGACTTCAAGTTTAGCACTATATCTACCATATAGTGGTTTCTCTTGCATATGTTTAGTAAATGCTTGTTGAACTTAATTGGAAGAAGAAATAGAGGTCTAGAAAGTTTAAGGATTTGACCCAATTACACAGTCACTTAGATACTAGCCATGTATTTAATACCACTGTTTCCTGGAAGACAAACGGTGCTTTCAGAAATTAAGGATTTAGGTTGATAGAGGTGGAGGCTACAGAGAGGGGAAATATCTTGTTTTAAGGGAAAGGATGCTAAAGATTTGTTGTTTGATTTTTCTGGTGAAATTGCATTTTCTTACTTTACCTTTCCTAAATATGAATAATAACAAAAAAACCCACAGGAGTGAATGAAAAGAGCTTTCTTCATATTTTGACAAAGTTCTATTTGGGGAGGAACTTGAAAAATAATTTTAAATATGACTTCTGGGAAAATGATTTTACTTTATGTGAAGGATCTTTTCTCTTTTATGTTTACCTCCATGTATGCATTTCATTTGCTGAGGTGATGATGATGATGATGATGATGATGATTTCTGTGGGGTCGGGAAGCAAAGTTTGCATCTTTTCTCTGTGCTGCAGAAGCACAGTTAAGCATAACCTAATGGACAGATTATGTGCTAGGGTTTCTAAAACCCCATCATCATAGACACAGAATACAAATCTCAACATCTGACAATCACATCTACAAATCATCATCTTCTCTGTATTACAGGGGACCCAGAGGGTCCAGTGGTTCATTGTAGAGATCCTATATACAATATTTTAAGATACCTGAAAAACAAATGTTGTTTTTTTTTTTTTAATTTAAAATTGCTTCTGTGGAGTAGCAAAGGAGAAAAGCTTCATTTTCTTTTTGATGTAATTCTGTGCTGCTTCACTTTTGGCCTTTTAGGAAACTGATGGACACTGATGACTAGACTAGGTTCTGTCTTTTATGCTATGCATTTTTAGACAACACACTGAGTTTTGTTTGGTCCCAGTAACTCTAGCCACAACTTAGGAATATTGGCTAAAGAAATTTGGGCTGTTGGATAATATTTAATATTAATAAAAATAACTATCATTTATATGGCACCTACTACGTGCCAGGCAATGTGATACATTTCACAAATGTTATTTCAGTTGATTCTCACAACAAACTGTGGATTAGCATCAAAAAGAATAACTTGTGAGGGCGGAGCCAAGATGGCGGGGTAGAAACAGCACTTTCAAGGTGCTCCCCCCCACACCACTTCCAAACAATGTAAAAGGTGGACTCTGAACAACTTCTGGAGCTCCAGCACCCACAGAACGACACAGAGAAGCTAACCTCCTGCTGAGGACAGCCCAGCAGCCCTGCAGGAAGTGGCCAGCACAGCACAGCACAACACTCTGGGAGCCGAAAGCAACGCTCTGGGAGCTGAGAGGCCTGCTTGAGCCAAGGTTTGAGCCCCAGGGCAGCTGGGCCAGCAGCCCACTGGAGGGACCCCAGAACTCCAGCAGCTGTGGTGATTCCAGAATCATCAACACAGATATTTCTAGGACAAAATGAGAGGTTAGTGCTCTATGGACTTTGGGACCAGTATTTGGGCAACGTGTCGGCTTCCTCCCCTGAGGGCAAGAAGCAGCTGAGGAGCCTTGGCACAGAGACCGTTTTGCAGCTTCAGTGGCAGCTTCAGCTCCTGGTCTGTGAGACTGTAGGGAGATCCAGCAATTGGTCTAGGGGTCAATCACTCTTGATTTAACCTGCTTGGATCTGGATTGTGCTCTTGGGGGGAGGTCTGGGGTGGGAATCCAGCCTCCCAGAGTTTGTGGAGGCTTTACAGAGGCAACCCAACTAATATTTCCAGAAGTTGTGAAGACCCCAACGTTTGGGATGGAAGCTCCCCTGTCTGGTGGCAGAGTCCTACTGTGGCAACAAGCCCCAAAGTCAAGTAATTAAGTAGGAAACAAAATAAACAGAAAAGTGCAACATTAGACTCCTATTTTGGATGATCGAAGCATGGAACAGGAGGAGATCTGTGAGGTCAGAACTCCTGCACCAAAATCCCCAAATGAAAATATGAGTGGGTTACAGGCCATAGAGGACCTTAAGAAGGATTTTAAAAACCAAATAAGAGAAGTGGAGGAAAAATTGGGAAGAAAAATGAGAAGGATGCAGGAAAAGTATGAAATGAGAGTCAACAGCCTGACTGAGGAAAACAACACCTTAAAAAATAGACTAGCTCAAATGGCAAAGGAGGCTCAAAAGGGCAATGAGGAGAAGAATGCCTTAAAAAGCTGACTTTGCCAGATGGAAAAAGAATCTCAAAAGTTCACTGAGGAGATTCATTCCTTCAGAGTTAGACTGGAGCAAATGGAAACTAATGACTTTATGAGAAATCAAGATGCTGTTAAGCAGATCCAAACAAATGAAAGATTAGAAGGCAATGTGAAATATCTCATGGGGAAAACCACTGACTTGGAAAATAGATCCAGGAGAGATAATTTAAAAATCATTGGATTACCTGAAAGCCCTGATCAAAGAAAGAACCTAGAAATCATCCTTCAAGAAATTCTCAAGGAAAGTTGCCCTGATGTTTTAGACCCAGAGGGGGAAATACAGGTTGAAAGACTCCAGTGATCACCTCCTGAAAAAGATCCCAAAAAGAAAACTCCTAGGAATATTATAGCCAGGTTCCAGAATTCCTAGATCAAGGAGAAAATACTATAAGCAGCTAGGAAGAAACAATTTCAATATTGTGGAAACACAGTCAGAATAGCCCAGGACCTGGCAGCTTCTACACTGAGGGATCAAAGGACATGGAATATGATATTCCAGAGGTCAGAAGAGCTGGGATTAAAACCAAGAATCACCTACCCAGCAAACCTGAGTATCTTGTTTCAGGGGAAAATATGGTCATTCAGTGGAATAGAGGACTTTCAAGCATTCTTGAGGAAAAAACCAGAGTTGAATAGAAAATTTGACACTCAGACACAAGAAGCAAGAGATGCTTGAGAAGGTAATCAGGGAAAAGAAATCAAAAGGAACTTGTCCAAGTTGAACTATTTACATTCCTACATGGAAAAACAATAACTGTGACTGATGAAACCTTCCTCATTATGAAAATAATTGAAGAAGGGTATATGGGTATATGAATACATATGTGAATGTGTGGTATATATGTTTACAGGTATACATGGATAGAGGGCACAGGTTGAATTTGGTGGGAAGGGATGATACTTAAGGGGTGAAGTTAAGAAGTGAGAGAGGAAAGTGGCAAGAGGAGATGGGGAGAGACAGGGTAGGGTAAACTATCTCATGTAGAAGAAGCAAGGGGAAGTAGTTGCAGAGGAGGGGCAGAACAGGAAGGCAAGAAGGCAAAAAGGCAAAACCTTATTCTCGTTGAATTTGGCTCAGGGAGAGAATCACATACATACTAAATGGGATATCTCACCCTGCAGGAGAGTAGGGGGAAGGGAGATGAGAGGGGGGATGATGGAGGGGAGGACATTGTAGGGGGAGGGGAGGTTGGAAGTACCCACTTTTGATGAGGGACAGGATCAAAGTAGGAATGGACCAGGTGGGGGTGGGATGGGTGGGAGGAAATATAAGCAACCTTGTACAATATATCTACTATGGTAATGTTTTGCATAGCTAGACATGTAGAACACATACTGAATTGCTTATCTTCCCAGAGGGAGTGGGTGACAAGGGATGAAGGGAAAGGATCTGAAATTCGAAGTTTTAAAATTAAATGTTTCAAATGTAAAAAAAAAAAAAAAATATATATATATATATATATATATATATATATATATATATATATATATATATATAAAAGAAAAAAAAGAAGAAGAATGTGTCCTATCAGTAACTCAAAATCTAGGTTCCTTAAAAAAACAATATAGTGCATACAGTTTTTCAAGGATTATCTTTGCAGCTTGATCTCTACATTTGCTCTCCTAACCCCAAGTTGTGTTGATAGTTTGGGTCACCAGAATGGTAGTTGACAGCTTTTCAAGGTTTTAAGATTAATCCCAAGAGCCTGGGTTATTCTAATGATATCATTGACAAGATCTTGTCAATTTCAGTTAATATCTCACTAATATCAATCAGCCATTTGAATTAATTTAGCTTTTACAAAATGATATTTAATGAGAAGATATAGCAAGGAATTAAGTTTAAAAAAAATCTCTCCCAAGTGAGAGGTGTGCTCTTCCTGCTGTACACTGTTCCTGGGAAGAGCTCAAATGTAAAGTATTTAGGACAAAACATTATTCACTTCTTATCCTAGGGCTGTGCATGCACTCACACACACACACACACACACACACATATGCACTCACACAAACACAATGTGCACACACACGCACACACACACACACACACACACATACACACTCCAACCTTGGGAAGAATAAATTCAAACTTGGACAAAATTAATGAAATATACATATAAGAAATATATGGGACTCAAGGGAACCTCCATATTCCTGGTCCCAGAAGTAGTTTTTTCTCTCTTCAGGATCACTACCAAGTTCACATTAGGGCAAGGTGCTCCCTGTTCAATAAGACTGGCTCCTTCCAGGATGTGGTGTCTCAGATGGATAGGCATAATCCAATTCTGGTCTGGGTCTAACTAATCACTTGCGTGCTACAAGTATTCTTCCACAGACTCAGCATTATGGTTACTGGCAATCTCTGCCACCCACTCCAGTTGCTGTATCTCTAATGGCTCTTCCAACTTTTTCAAGCTCGTAAAGTTGCAATCTGTTCATTTCTATCTCTGAATACTCATTAACCTACGATTGAGAAGAATAAACATAGGCGATGAAAGAAACAGAGGTGCCATATGTTCACAAATACATGATGGTCAGGTAAGGGAATCACTTCCCCAACCATAAGATCATAGCAAGTAGACCTCCTCCCTTGAAAATAGCAGGACAATTACTTAACCCCAATTGCTCTCCAAAAAGCAAAAGAAAAAAAGAGAAAAAAGAAAAAAAAAAGAAAATTGCAGGATGTAGGGTGAGAAGGGTAGGAAAGACAGACAGAAACGAGAGACGTGAAAGACAAAGACAGAAATCATCTGCTCAAACTTTTTGTATGTACCCTGAGTTCTAGCTCTGTCTCTATTGATCTATTAGTTCTTTTTCTTCTCAATGAAGCAGAAGACCTTTTACTAATATGGACAACCAGGGTCCAGTACATGCTTTATTGGCAGCATGGCAAAGAATATTGTGTGTGCTTTGTATAACCCACCACGAAGGGCAACTACATATATGCTCTAAGGAATAGTTTCTCATTGGCCAGGCCCCCATTACACTGTATTAATAAGGTGATATTTTCAAAAGACAACATATATGTGTGTATATATATATATATATATATATATATATATATATATATATATATATATATATATAAACAAACCCAAATGGTATATGTGTTCTGTGAAATTATTCTTTCATAGATTATGAAAGTGTGGAAAACTATAATAGTTTCACTTTCATTGGATAAATAAGCTCATAGGAGATACATTATGATTATATACTAATATGATACTGTAATTTTACATATCTGTCATCTTTATAAAATCATAGGATTTGAGAGCTCAGAGGAATTTTTGATGTTAACTTCTCTAATACTCTTATAAATGAGGAAATGGAAGCTCAAAGAGTTCAAATGGAGGAAGTATGATATAGGGGAAAGCACCTTGATTTAGAATCAAAGGACCAGATTTCAAATCTTTAATTCTGTCACATGGTACCTGTAAGACCTTTAGTGAGTCACAACTCTGCTTGGCATTAGTTTTCTTATCTTTAAAATAAGAGAATTTAACTAAATGGCCTCTTAAGTTACTTTTATGTTCTGTATCTTTTGTCTTATCACTTATCCAAGATTACATACTTAATGATATAGCTAGGACTGTAACACATCTCCTACTTTTTTTTTTTTTTAAAGCAATTGGGGTTAAGTAACTTGCTCAAGGTTACACGGCTAGTCATTATTTATGCGTGGGTGCTCATTTTCTGAGGCCGGATCTGATCTCGGGTCATCCAAACTCCGAGGCCGGCACTCTTACTCACTGCTCCACCTAGTCGCCCCTTTAGGGCAATTGGGGTTAAGTAACTTGCCCAAGGTTACACGGCTAGGTTTTTGTTTGTTTGGATTAAGTGTTGGAGGCCGGCTCCGAACTCAGGTCCTTCTGATTCCAGGGCTGGCGCTCTATTCACTGCGCCACCTAGCCGCCCCATCTCCTACTTTTTTTAATCTTGTGATTTTTTATATTAGCTCACAGTTTTTTGAGGTGATTTTGCTATATGATGTTAAGACATTACTTTAAACCTAATCTCCCTCTAGTTTCTTTCTAGCTTTCCCAGAAGTTCTTCTCAAATAGAATTCTCTCTCAAGAAAATTTTTTCTTGGGTTTATCAAACATAAGTTATTGAGTTAATTTTTTTCTGATTCTCCCATCTGTTCTGTTTTATTGAGAAACTTTTCTTTCAAAAGTGCACATGGAATATTTTAAAATAATTATTCTTTATAATATAATTTATCATCTACAAGTTCTATTGCTAATTCATTTTTACTTTTTAAATGGGACCATCTGGAAAACCCTAGCCTATGGACCTGTAATCTGTAAGTTTCTCAGGTAAACCTGCTGTTTGGGCTTATGCCAGAACAATGTAGGCAGTTTAGAATTACTCAAAAGTATAAAAAACCCAGCTCCCATAGAATGTTCTTGACGAGTAGCTGGTTTCTAATTCTAGGGAAGTAGCTTCTTACCACTTATATCAACTTCCATACTCATGATGGGCACAACAGTATAACAGAAATCAGAAAACACACTGAGAAAATGACTTTCTAATTATGGTCTGAAAAGAAAAGACAATATCAGTTTTTCCTCCAGTGAATGCTTGCAATACTAGGGCAAACAAGAAGGAGTGTCCCAAATGGTGGATATTTCCAGTGGATCCTCCTTCAAGATGGAGACAATAGGTTGGAGGATTTTTCTGGTCTACAGTTTTCTAATTTTTTCTAAACATTGGACATATTTAATTTATATATAGTTTCACTTTTTAAAAAGTGATTTAAAATTAGCAAAGTCTTTTAAGGCATATAAAGTGAAAATTATTCCACTGTTGAAAAGCTATGATTCTGTCAAATTAATACATAATTTAAAATGATGTGCTTAACAGCACATATTTAGTCAACATTAAATACATGCTATATTCCAGACACTGTGCTATGTACTGAACATAAAATGTCCAAAATAAACAAAACTTCTCAGGGAGTTTGCATTCTGCTGGGGGATAGGGAACAGAGGAGGTTGGTGGCAACTTAGGTAACAACATGGACCCTGATAATATAAGAAGATGGAAGAGGGAGAGAACATTAACAGAACTGAATGAAAGTCTCAAGAGAAGTTGTAGGTGAAGGAAATTTTCATTTCATTAGGACATATTGTCAACCACAAGTATTAAGGCATCAAGAGATATGAATTTGCTAGTCGTGGAGTGGAGGAAGTACTAGTTATAAAAAAAAAAAATTATTGAATGCCTGCCATTCTTTGTGTACTTGAGCAACTGTCTGAATGCATTTTTGTAAGCACTTAAATTGAAGTTAAGGT
This sequence comes from Gymnobelideus leadbeateri, assembly GCA_011680675.1. Classification (NCBI taxonomy): domain Eukaryota; kingdom Metazoa; phylum Chordata; class Mammalia; order Diprotodontia; family Petauridae; genus Gymnobelideus; species Gymnobelideus leadbeateri. Next base: position 195,679 of record WOXC01009967.1, on the reverse strand, counting down.
AATATTTTGTCTTCTGGATATTCATTGTCCTTAACATTATCTGAAACTTAATTCATGGTTACTCTAGATTTTGATCAAAATTATAAAATTAAGGAACATCAGAGACAGTTACTAGAACATTTAATTCTTAGGGCAGAGTCTGATTTGGGTGCTTTTAATTGTTAACCTATGTTTTATATGGATATACTAAGCTTTATTTCTGAAAGCTCAAATTTTGGCTGTGATAAAAACATTGAATATGGCTGAAACATGGTCTTAAATTCTGTTTCTGATAGCCACTATTTGTATGACCTAAGGCATGTCACTTAAATGCTTAGAGATTCAGTTTCCTTATTTGTAAAATTAAATTGAACTAGATCAAGGATTCCCAATCTGAGCTTTGTAAAGTTTTCTTTTCAAAAAAAATGATTTGATGGCTATTTTAATAGAATGAGTTTCCATGGTAATCTTGTGACTTTTATGCATTTAAAAACATTGTTTCTGAGAAGGAATCCATAGACTTGACCATATTGCCAAATGGATCCATTACTCACAAAAAAAGTTAAGAACTCCTGACCTAGGAGTATAAAGTCCTTAAAAATCCAAGTTCAGGATTCTAGTATTTTTTTCCAAGTTATATTTTATTGCTGGCTCTAGAATGCTTGAAAACTGGGCAAAAATAAGATGATAGACATTGAACCCCTAGGGACCTAATCTCAAGGTTAAGATTTTTGATCTTCAGATTCTTTTCTTAACAAAGAGACAAAGAAGACTTGATTATCTGCAGTGTGGGTAGTTGTAAGAACAGGAACTCTGGAAACCCTACTACGTCATAGCTTAGGTACCTCAAGTTGGGTTATTAAATCCTGCCAATAAGCCTGTTTTTGATGTCTCTGGATATTTCTTTTTGACTCATAGAATCTGATCGATATGTTTGAAACATTCATTGCTGGTTATTTTTTAAACTAATTTTAAAAAATGCTTTTGCATTCATTGTTGAACAGTCACAATTTAATAACAAAACCAAAACTGCTATCAGGCACTGAGATAGATGTTGGTCTTCCAAAGACAAAAATAAGTTTTGTTCCTGCACTTAATTTCAAGTTCATTTAGGGAGGTTTTATTTGACATTTTGTGCTTCTAGTATTTTCAGAATTATTTTCTAATAATTGAATTATTTTAATTTTGGTTGAATTAGTTTTTCTTTTTCTAAGTAGGGTATAAGTTATAAATGTGCTTTATTTCAAAATTTTTAAAATGGGGTTAATTTTAATTTTTTTCTTAAAAATTCATATCTCTCCCAAAATGGGTTAATTTCTCAGTGTCCCCAGGCAACACTCCAAACCAATCAATGGAAGAGAAGGGGCTGGCTGGATATTCATTGTCAGATGGAGCTACTCCCTGGGAGTTTTCCTTTACCAATGAACTCAAAGGTCCAGTCTAAAAAAAGAAGGAAAAAAAATCACATCTAGAACCTAGAAATATTTCATAAGAACTGTATTTTGTAAATTGTTGCTATTAGTTGTTTTTTTTCTTAACTAGACCTGTGATTTTATTGTCGAAGATAACTCTTTCTACCAATGCGGTTAGTTAGTATTTGCTCTAAAATTTACACATTTAGAAGGTTGACTGGGGACTAAGCAGTTTAGTGACTTGTCCAAAGTCACAAAGCAACTTATCAAAATTGTAACTTGAACCGATGACTACCAGACACCAAGACAGGCTCTCTATCTACTGTCACATTGCCTCTCATTGTTATTGTAACCCTATGCTTGATAGTACTTATTAAGCTGAGAGTCATTCTTGGCACACCTCCCAGAAGATTCAATAAAGCAGCAAAAGAACTGAGATGTGGTTGTTTCCCCTGTAGTACATAACAACTCATAAGCTTATAACCTGCCAGCTCAGGACAGCATTATTATGAGGTTCCATCCAATGTATTTTGTTTTCATTATGCCAGCACTACCTCTCTTTTCTTCCAGAATGTTTAGAAGGTGATCTTATTTCAGAAAATAATGTTTTCAGGTTAGCATGGTTCAGGTAATTTAGAAAAATTAGGTCTTAAACCTCCCTTCAGGAAGATTTTTTTTTCCTTTGGAGGAGGCTTTAAATTATTTTTCATCTGATAAATGAATATATATTTTTTCATAGTAGCTTTGATCAGGCTCCTCTCATTTTCTTACAGGGTTAGATAAAGAGAAAAGTAGGATGCTGACAAAATAGATCTCACATATAGCTATGTTTATCTGTACATTTACTTATTTATTTGAGAAAACATGTCAGAAGAGATATTTCCAGCTTGTAAGCCTATTCTCAGGCAATAAATACATCTGTGTAAACTGTGATCAGACACTGGTTCACTCCAGGTTCCCCTTTTCCACAGTAGTGTGTGTGTGTGTGTGTGTGTGTTGTACAAATTATAGACAATATGTACACAATACACATGTGTGCATGCACAAACACATATATACGCATGTTGACTGTCACTCTATCCCTCTCTCTTTCCCACGTCTCCTCTCTCTGCGCCTCCAACACAAACTGTTTTATTTTGTCTTTGTATCCCCATCACTGAATATAGTATCTAGCATATAGCACTTAAATGCTTATTGAATTGAAGGCACTGTGTAGAACATTGTTGAATGTACAAATATGAATATACATAGTGTCTGAAATAAAAGAATTTACAGATTGTTGGGAAGATTATACATGTATATAATTAACTATACAGGCAGTTCTGCTGTAACTCAGCATATGTGTTCCTGAAAATCACAATGCCATATACATTTGCACAATGAAAACCTGAAGATTTAAGGAAAATGTGGGGTTGGACCAAAACACTCAAAAACTTCATCCATACCACATTAAAAAAAAGAACATAATAAAAAAGGTAGTACAGTTTTATACATTTTAATTGTTTCAGAAATTCATGCATATCCTACAGTAAATGCTGGCAGAGTCTGCTATCTACTACCTCTAACCATGGAGGTAGCATGAAGATAGGAGTGGGGATGGAGTGAGGGGTGAGGACAAACTCTTCTCCACCCAAACTGATCCAACAGAAGATATACAATAACTATGTCCATTTTACCTTGAAAAAGTACTGTTTTGATTGTGGAAGTAAAATTTGGAGGGATTACAGCTTGTGAGTTATTGAGAAGAGATGAGATTTTCTTTGTTCTCAACCATTTTTCACAGCTGAAATCGTGCATAGGCAAGTGTGAAATTTGAGTTCTGCTTGGATCATTCCCTAACATATCAATCTCATTGGAACAGATACAAAATTTCAAAACAAGTGTTTTAGCAGAAGTTACTGTAATTTAAGGTAGCATGTGACCCTGCCATAAGAAAACTTTCTTTCAATATGCTGTAGGCTCAGATTATTGCAGAGAAAACACGTTTTTATTTTTCTGGGGGTAAGGAGTTAGAAATGTTTTCATTAAAGAGATTGCATTGACACTGGGCCTTGAATGATGGGTTAGAAATTATACAAGCAAGGTTCTGGGGAAGATAACAGTGTGTAAGTGATAAAAAGCCCAGTGTTCCTCTATAACCTTTTATTCCACTCTCCCCTTCAAACAATATTATATTAGATAAAACATTTATCAAAATTTACTATGTATTGGACACTGTGCTAAGTATGTGCAATATGAGTATGAATTAAAAAAAAAAGATAGTTCTTACCTTCAAAGGGTTTATATTTTTATAGGGGAAGACAACACATAAAAGAGAGTCCAAAGGAAGGGGGAGGAGAAAGGAGGCAAGGTAGGAAGTCTAGAAAGCTAGGAACTAAGTAAGCCTTGTTTGACGTGAGCTTGACTGGGGTGGGTACTTCCTCGAATGGAGGTTGTAGAGAAGAATTCCTTCAAGGGAAGAGACCAATGGCTATATTCATACATAAATGGGAGGAAAAGATGGCAATTAAATGGTCACCAGGTAACTAAAATTGACATATGCGGTTCTCTTTTAGCAGCCCTATTGGACTTTTTGGTAATTTTCACTTATTCTCAATAGCATACCTCCATTTGTACACCATGCCTTTCTCAGCAAGAGTCTTCTAAACTTGCACAGTGATTGCTGACAAAATATTTACCAAATTATAATTAACTCAGTAAGGAGAGAACTGATTTTGGGATCAAAGGACCTGAGTTCAAAATCTGTCTCTAATGCTTACCACCTATATGACCTTGGGGAAGTCAACTAATTTCTCTGAGCTTCAGTTTCTTCATTGGAAAAATAAGAATTTGTACTAGGCCTCAAAAGTCCCTTTCTGACATAGACCTAGGATATGGGAAGAATATCCTTAATTACTCCTAGAAATATTGTCACATCTGTCACATACTGTTTTCCAGTATTTGTAGTGGTGCATTTCCTAAGCACAGGTGTAGAAACACAGTAGGAGGCAGTAAAAGGGGTAGGGCATACCTTATTGTATTTCACATCCAACCTAAAGGCTTCTTGTTCAGTGCAGTTGAAACCAGGCAGAGGAGTACATGTAAAGTGGAGTGAACTGAGTCCAGTTTCTTCCCACTATAAATAAAGGCCTTTGGAAGAGAATAGTGCTCTGCTTTCTAGCCCATCAATCAGAGGGGAGAGCTTATCCTTGGAGGAGCATCTTGTTCCCCATAGTTGAAACCCAGCAGAGCAGTAGATGAATTTAAGTTTTAAAGGCTGGGTGTGAGTTTACAAAAGCAAAGCTGGGGAAGGAGGATATTCCAGGGTTGGAAATCAATGTGAGCAGTAGCATAGAATTTAGAAAACAGAGGATGTGCTCAAAGGATCAGTTGGGCTGGAGTATGTAGTCTGTAGTAGAGAATAGTGAGAAATGAGATCAGAAAAGGTAAGATTGGTGCCAAGTTATGCAGGGTCTTGAATGCCATACAAAGGAGTTTGTACTTTATTCAATATATAAAAAGAAGCCACTGAAAATCTTTGAGTAGAGGACTTACGTGGAATATTAAGGCAAGACAATAATAATTTAGAATAACAAGGTGCTCCTGGTTGGCCATTTCCAGATATTGTATAGAGAAATTTAAATATAAGGAAAACTTTAGATGGTTTGACTTTGTTTTAATAATTCCAATGAAAGCAATAACATGGGAAATATGTACCACAGATTTTAAACACTGCTGTGGACCACTGTCAATAAGTGGTAAAGAAAAACAAACAATCTACTTGAAAATGTAAAAATCTGGCAGGGCCAAATAGTTAGCATACATTGATTAACTACTGTTCTACACCATTGGCTTTATAAAGCACAGCAGTGTAATATTTCCAAATGACAGTGGTTAAACAAACAATGTAGTATTATTAGTTGATGAGTAGAAGTCTCACTCCTGCATTGTAATTGCAAATGCATGAGGGAGCCCTGCCAGCTGCACTTGCAATGCAAAGCAGGACAGATCTGTAGGCTGGGGCTAGTTATCAACATTAGACTTTTCAGTGCAGAGTGCAGAGGAAGATTGAGCTGCAAATGTGAAACACTCTGACAGCTACCTGATGTCTCATTTTGTTAATGTAGGTAGAAAAGGAACTGATCATAGTAAAACACAGGAAGGCCACAAACAAATGTCAATTTGGTGAACTTTTCACAGGATGAATGTTGTTATATTTGAAGTATATGTGAGAGGGGGCCTGAATCTTCATTTATTTACCAAATTGTTTGGAATGTAAAAATGAGTTGGTTTTTTTTTTTTTCTATCCTATTCTTAACTGAGACTTTTAGCTTAGTGCTACCTCTGACTTTCATATCTTTTCCTGAATTATGAGCAGGGGGATTTACACACATTGAAAACAATACATTTATGCTTTATTATTATTTATCACTATTTAACCAAAGATTTTAAGACTTGAATTCATTGGTCTTTAAAGCCCTATTGGGGTTGAAACACTGGTAATTTAGTTTTGCGAATATCTGCCTTTAGCAGAGATCAGTAATTGATTCATAGACATTCAGAAGCAATAAAAAAACAATTAAGTTAAAGTTAAGTGTTAGGAATTTCTGGACTGCTAAAACTTTCCTGGTTTCTGAGTGGAAATCATCACTGATCAATTGTGTTAACTGATGCCAAAGGTATATGAAACTCCTAATACTCATATAGGAATGCTTTAATGAGTAGGATCTTCTTCAAGTAATCTATATGGGGCCAAATAAGGCCTGTAGGAAGAACACTACTTTCATGACCCTGGGCAAGTCACTTAACCTTGTTTGCCTCAGTTCCTTCTCTGTAAAATCAGCTGGAGAAGGAAATGGCAACCACTCCAGTATGTTTGCCAAGAAAACCTCAAATGGAGTCATGAAGAGTAAGACAAAACTGAAACGACTGAGCAACAAGAAAAAATGTGTCAGGAACTGTCCTAAGCATTAAGGATAAAAATACAAGCAAGACAATAGTCTGCCCTCAAACATCCCAGCTGTGAAATGTCATAGTTTCTGTTTTGGGTCAGCCTTTCTTGGAAGGAAATACAATTGTTCAGATCGCCAATGTCAGAGTTCCCCATGAGTGTAAGCCAATGTGAACTCAGTTTTACCTATGCCACCTATAAACTGATCTCTGCCTTGGACCAGTGTTCCGTCATTCTTTGTTGGCTATAATTCATACATTATATGTGTGTGTTGAGGTGGGGTTGTTGTCAAACTTGCGAAAATTTTTTGTTTCTGTCTTCAAGCCCCAGAGTAGTTTCCTTGTTTTAATCTCTTTAATGTCAGATTTGGAGAATAGGGAGGATAATAATTTCACTGACATAGATGAGCGAGTTGAGACGTCTTAGTTTTGTTGAAAAGATGAATGGGATTTTCTCTAATAAAGAATCAATGTGTAAACATTAGAAACTATTGAGCCAGCACTATCTCTAGCTGCTTCTATTGTCAGTACCTTAGTAATCATTGTTTTGCTGTTAGATATTTGCTACAATCAGTAATTTTGAGTGTGCAGGTACCACATTTTTATCAGCTCTCACGGTGATGCCAAGTTGATAGCATGTGTTTCACAGTGAAATGTGAAATACTTCAGTGGCTGTTCAGAATTCCCTAGAGAGTCAAAGACTGAAGCATGATTATCTATCCTGGTACTGTTGACAGTTCTGAGAAATGAAATGGCTACATTTAACATTGTTTGAACATCTTTACCGTTGTGTTGAAACTGATAGTTTCTTTCCCAGTTCCTCAATCCTGAAGACAGGAGAAATGCAATAAGATAACCATAGGAATAGCCTCTATTTATATCATTTAATGTTTTTTTCTTCCATATTTCCATTGATAAACAAAGAAATCCCAGCCCTACTCATTGAAGATAATTAGAATTAACTTGGGCATCCTTAATTATCTTTAAATGTGATGTGTGACACAATTATTAAATTTTGGCTCAAGTTGACAGATCTAATATTCAGTAATTAAATTGATTAGCTTTATCAATATATGTTCTGACTGATATAATTTATGCTAAAGCCAAGGGAATTATTTAATATTTTAAAGCTTATTTCTCATTCATTGTAGCATCTCCCAAGTACAAAGTTCAAATGAGTCTTAGAAATAGAATTGTCAAGATCCATAATTCAATGGAAATTATCATCAAATAATATTCTCAAAGTGCCCATGGGTGTATGGAGCCATATAAAGATTCATTTGAAGGACAGAGAGACTATGCCTTCAACACAAAGACAAAGAAAAAGGTTTGGCAAGATTAAACTTAATTTCATCAGTGCAGAGAAACAAGTTTGATGTTCAAGCCAAGAAAACAAACCCATTTTGTGACTTTATGTGACCCGACTTTCTACACTGACCAAATTAACCATGTCAGTTAATTGAATGTTAGTTAATCCCCTAGTCTTACCATCATTGTAGAGGAATTTGCTATTCAGATATGATTTGGACCAGAAGACTGTGCCGTTCCAACTCTGAGATTCTGGATTACAATGATTCAGTGAAATGCAACTACATAGCTAGGCTATCTGTGGGTAGACATATGTATTTCTAAGAATAATAATAGTTGGCATACATGTCATATGCTCCAAAAGCCATGGTATAGATCATTCAATATTTAATGTCTTTTGATCCTCACAAAATCATCATGAATTAGGGAAGAGGGAGAGTTTTGCTAACAAACCTCTATAGCAGCCTATGTCTTCATAGGTATACAAGTGACTGAAAAGTTGAAGGAATGTGGGATTCCACTGAATTTATTGTTTATCATAAAAATAGCATTTGACTAACAAGAGGAAAGCCATACCCTTAAGGGAAACTTCCACCTAATATTAACTCATTTTTGTTAAGATCATATAAGATCCCTTGAGAAATATCACTATCGAGATAACTATGCAAATTATCTGTGATTATTAATGATGTCAGCAGAAGGGAAAACAAAAACCTATTTGCCATTGCAAAGAAGAATGCCTTGTGTAAGCTTCAGAGGGAAAAGAGATTTATTATGTATAGTAAGGGTTTCTATATGCTCCTATTTGTGGAAGATACTATGCTAATTAGATACAACCCCAAGACATGAAATGGCTTCTCCATGAAGAGCCTAACAATTCATATAAGAAAAACTAAATGGATGTAAAATATTTGACTTTTAAAGTCCTCTATTACCTGGTCTCTATATTTACAGCATTCTTTTAAAAAACTTTCTTAATATGTTTTTTTTCCAATTTACATGTAAAAACAATTTTAACATTCTTGTTTTTTTTCAAATTTTGAATTCCATATTCTCTGTCTCCTTCCTATTTCCCCCCATTGAGAAGGCAACCAATTGGTTATACATATGTAGTCATGTAGTCATGCAAAACATATTTCCATGTAAATAATTCTGTAAAAGAAAACAGACAAAAAACACCAAGAAAAAAGAGGAACTGAAGAAAAAGTATATTTGATCTGCATTTAGGCTCTACCCATCCTTTCTCTGGAGATGAACAGCACTTTTCATCATAAGTCCTACAGAACTGTCTTGGATCATTGTATTGCTGAGAATAGCTAAGTTATTCATAACAGACAATCATACAATATTGCTTTACAGTGTACAGTGTTCTGCTGATTTTGTGCATTTTACTTTGCATCAGTTAATTTAAGTCGTTCCATTTTTTTTTCCTGAGAGCATCCTACCTATCATTTTTTTTTTTTTAAAGCAATTGGGGTTAAGTAACTTGCTCAAGGTTACACGGCTAGTCATTTGATTTATGCGTGGGTGCTCATTTTCTGAGGCCGGATCTGATCTCGGGTCATCCAAACTCCGAGGCCGGTGCTCTTACTCACTGCGCCACCTAGCCGCCCCTTTAGGGCAATTGGGGTTAAGTAACTTGCCCAAGGTTACACGGCTAGGTTTTTGTTTGTGCGGATTAAGTGTCGGAGGCCGGCTCCGAACTCAGGGCCTTCTGATTCCAGGGCCGGCGCTCTATTCACTGCGCCACCTTGCCGCCCCCTATCATTTCTTTTTTTTTTTTTTTTTTTTAAGCAATGGGGTTAAGTAACTTGCTCAAGGTTACACGGCTAGTCATTTGATTTATGCGTGGGTGCTCATTTTCTGAGGCCGGATCTGATCTCGGGTCATCAACTCCGAGGCCGGTGCTCTTACTCACTGCGCCACCTAGCCGCCCCTTTAGGGCAATTGGGGTTAAGTAACTTGCCCAAGGTTACACGGCTAGGTTTTTGTTTGTGCGGATTAAGTGTCGGAGGCCGGCTCCGAACTCAGGTCCTTCTGATTCCAGGGCCGGCGCTCTATTCACTGCGCCACCTAGCCGCCCCCCTATCATTTCTTAAAGCACAATAGTGTTCACAATCATATACTCTTTTAACTATTCTCCCATTGATGGACATGCCCTCAATTTTCAATTCTTTGCCACCACTAAAAGAGCTGCTAAAATATTTTTGTACACACAGGTCCTTTTTCTTTTGGTTCTTTTTTTTGGGGGGGGACACACAGAACTAGCAATGGCTCGGTCAAAAGATGTGCATGGTTTTATAACCCCTTTGGGCATAATTCCAAAGAATTCTCCAGAATGGTTGAATCAGTATACAACTTCACCAATAATCCATTAGTGTTTTAAATTTCACATATCCTCTCAAACATTTGTCATCTTCCTTTTCTGTCATATTAGCAAATCTGACAGGTATGAGGTAGTATTTTAGGGCTGTTTAAATTTGCATTTCTCTCATCAATAGTGATTTAGATCCTTTTTTTAAAATATGACTATAGATAGCTATGATTACTTTGGCTGAAAATTACCTCTTCATATTCTTTTACCATTTATCAATTGAGAAATGGCTCTTATTTCTATAAATCTGACTCAGTTTCCTATATTTTTGAGAAATTAAATCTTTATCAGAAAAACTGACTGTATTTGTTTTTTACCATATTGATTGCTAGCTATGTATTTTCCTCCATCCTATTTTTATCCTGTTCATTCTACCCTCTCCTTTTATCCTGTCCATTCTCAAAAGTGCTTTCCTTCTGAATTTTACCTCCCTGAAACTGCCCTCCTTTCTATCAGCTCCCCCATCCTCTTCCATTTCTACTTTCCTGAATGGTTAAGATAGATTTCTACACCAAACTAAGTGTGTATATTATTCCCTCTTTGAACCAATTCCAGTAAAAATAAGGTTCATGTGCTTCCCTTTCCACTTTCCCCATTTCCCCCTCCACTATAAAATTTCTTTCAGGCATCTTTTATGTCAGATAATTTATCCCATTCTACCTCTCCTTTTCCCCTTCTCCCAGTACATTATTCTTTCTCATCTATTAATTTTATTTTTTCAGTAATTATACCATCACATTCAACTTACACCTCTGCTTTCTGTCTATGTATACTTCTTCTAATTGCCCTAATAATAAGAAAAATTTTAGGACTTATAAGAAATATAAAAAGCTTAACCTTATCAAATCCCTCATAATTTCTCTTTACTGTTCACCTTTTTATGCTTCTTTAGCATCTTGTATTTGAAAGGCAGTTTTTCTATTTTTTTTCCTATTTTTCTATTTAGCTCTGGTCTTCTCATCAGGAATGCCTGAAATTCTTCCATTTCACTGAATGTTTATTTTTTTCCCTTTAAGGATCATACTCAGTTTTGCTGGATAGATTATTCTTGGTTGTAATCCTAGCTCCTTTTCCCTCTGGAATATTATATTCCCAATCCTATGATCCATTGAGAAGAACCTGCTAAATCTTATGTTATTTTCCCGGCTCCAGGATATTTACATTGTTTCTTTTTGGTTCCTTGCAGTATTTTTTCCTTGATCTGGCAGGTCTGGAATTTATCCTGGGAGTTTTCATTTTGGGATCTCTTTCAGGAGGTGATTGGTGGATTTTTTCAACTTCTATTCTGCCTTTTTATTCTAGGATATTAGAGAAATTTTCCTTGATAACTTCTTAAAAGATGATATATAGGCTCCTTCTTTGATCATGACTTTCAAGTAGTACAATAATTCTCAAATTATCTCTCCTGAAGCTATTTTCCAGGTCAGTTGTTTTTCCAACAAGATATTTCATTCACATTGTCTTCTTTTTTTTAGTCTTTTAATTTTGTTTGACTGTTTCTTGATGTTCCATAATCTCATTAGCTTCCACTTGTTCAATTCTAATTTGTAAGGAACTATTTTCTTCAGGGAACTTGTTTGCTTCCTTTTCTATTTGAGCAATTCTACTTTTTAAGTCATTCTTCTCTTCATTGGACTTTTGTACCTCTTTGACCAGTTGGCCTATTCTGTTTTGTAGGTGTTATTTTCTTCAGGTTGGTTTTTTTTTTTTTTTTTGGTGCATCCTTTACCATACTGTTGACTCATTTTTCATGATTTCCTTGCATCACTCTCATTTCCCTTATCAATTTTTCCTCTACCTGTCTTCCTTGATTTTTTTTTGAGGAGGAAAGGCAATTGGGATTAAGTGACTTACCCGAGGTCACATAGTTAAGTGTCAAGTGTCTGAGTCTGGATTTGAACTCAGGTCCTCTTGACCCCAGGACTGGTGCTCTATTCACTGCACCACCTAGATGCCTTTCTTCCTTGATTTTTAAAAACTTTTTGAGCTCCTCCATGGCCTGAGACAAATTCACATTTTTATTTGAGACTTTGGATGCAGGAATTTTGGCTTTGTTTTCTTCTGAGTATATCTTTTGATCTTCCCTGTCACCATAGTATCTTTCTATGGTCAGATTATTTCCTGTTGTTTACATATTTCCTAGGTAATTTCTTGACGTTTAACTCTGTGCTAAAGTGGGGTTCTGCTTCTCAAGTGGAGGGAGACTGTCCCATATTTCAGGGTTTTTTGGTAGCTATTTTCAGAGATAATTATGAGGACTTGTAAGATTTTTGGCTCTTCCAAGGTGGTATAAACTAGGGAGTGTTATTATCTAGGGCTGAGATGCAACAAAGTATGAATCAATTCTGTTGCTTGTGATAATTTTGGCCTAACAATCAACACCAAGAAAACACAGGTATTCCATCAGCTAAAACTACACCATACATATGTGAAACCATTGGTTAAAGCAAATGGAGAAGTTTTATGCTGTAGGTAAGTTCATTAACCTTGATAGTGTACTTTCCAGGGATGTACATATTGATGATGAGGTTGATGCACACATTGCCAGAGCTAGCTTCGTGTTTGGGAGGCTCTGAAGGAAGTATGGAAGAGAAGAGGTATTAGACTGACTACCAAACTGAAGCTCTATGGAGCCATTGTACTGACTTTGCTGTATTGCCTGTAAAACCTGGATAGTCTACAATGCCATGCCAGGAATTGCTTCCATTTTAATTGTCTTAGGAAGATTCTGAAGATCACCTGGCAGGATAAGGTACCAGACACTGAGGTCCTTACTCAAACTAAACAGCCAACCATTCAAACTCTACTTCAGAGAGTGCAACTCCGATTGGCTGGCCACATTTGAATGCAAAATGTATGTTTGCCAAAAAGACAGTTTTACAGAGAACTCACACAGGGCAAGCGTTCACATGGTAGTCAGAAGAAGCAATGCCAGAACAGCCTCAAGGTCTCTCTCAAGAACTTTGAAATTGCTTGTGTGACATGGGACACTGACACAGGACCACTCAGCATGGTGTGCCCTCCTCACTGAAGGTTCTATGCTCTATGAGCAAAACAGAATGAAACAGCTCAAAGGAAATGCAGGATGTGCAAATTTGGAAAATCCACCCTAAATGTTCACACAAATTATTTGTGCCTTACCTGTGGTAGAGCATTCGGACACACTGAAACTTCACTTTAGCCTAGTAATATCATTTTGGTCCTCTTTGAGAACGAAGGACAACAAGCATACTAATCATACCATATCTAAAGTCTATTGACGTGTTACCACTTTTACCTATAGTTTCTACCTTCTCACCTGGATCTGGATAATATTGTTTTATGAAATCCCTGATTCAGTGGATTTTCTCTTTTTTTATCCTGAATATAGGATCCTAAAGTTCTCGTACCCTAGAAGGCAACTATGTTGGGGAACCCGATCCTTTTTCTCTGTCACATCCTGATTGTCAATAGACTTTATTACTCCCTTGATCAGAAAATTCCTTCTGACCAGCTTGAATATGTTATCATAGAATCAATAGCATATTAAACTTAAAATCAGAAAGACTATATATAGTTCAAATCCTGTCTCACACTAGTTGCATGACTATGAGCAAATTATTTAACCTTCTTAAGCCTATTTCCTCATATGTAAAATGGATATAAAATACCTATAGTAAGTACCTTTTGTGAGATTTAAATGTTTAAATGCAATTATGGTTATAAAATGCCTTGCAAACTTTAAAGTGCTTCATGACATTTATCATTATTAAGATCTTATCTGGTCCACTCATCTGTTGCACCATAGCAAAAACTAAGCTCATAACATTCCTGGTGTTCTATAATCTCAGTGATTTTGGTCCCTATTGGCATGAAAATGCTTATGTTTGGGAGATTAATGCTCAGCTATTTTCACAAGGTAAAATACACATTTTTCTCTTGTAGTCAGAACAATCACAGACCTTGGCATTTTGTTGTTGTTTGTTGTTTAGTAATTTTTTAGGTTTTGTTATGTCTTCATGACTCCTTTTAGGGTTTTCTTGGCAAAGATATTGCAGTGGTTGCCATTTCCTACTCTAGCTCATTTTACAGAGGTAAACAAGGTAAAGTGACTTCCCCAGCATCAAACAGATAGCAAATGTCAGAGGCCAGATTTGAACTCAAGACCAATCTTTCTGACTTCAGGCCTGGCACTCTATCCCCTGTAGTGTCTCCTATTTCAATCACAGAACTTGGTGCTAGGATCTATTAATTTAGTCAGTTCTGCAAGAATGAAATGACACACGAACTGATCCTTTAATTCCTCTTCTAAACCCCTGCTACAGAGCTCAGCCATCACTGCCTCTTCCCAATGTGAACTATCTCATAACTGTCAAAATTCATTAATATAAGCTGCCAGCAACCACCCTCCTTGTTGGATGTCTGACATAGAGGTTACTGTGTCATTGTTCTGATTTGGTAAGAATTTCCCTTAAGGCAAGTGTAATCTCCAAGCTGTAGTCTCCTTTTCCCTATGTGGAGAAATATTCATTCATGAGCAACTACTTATAATTTTCCTGTCATACAAATCTTAAAAACCTAATCTATAAAAAAATTAGTCTAAATTGTAAATACTACTTCACACTTATTAAAAGAAGTGTTCCAGGCCACAGTTCTGTGGTAAGCTTAGGGCAAGAGTGAAAAATGCAGGGAGAAAGACAAATATATGGCAGTCTAGGGGCATTAATTGTATCATTCTCCCCCCATTTAATATAAGGCAGCTTCTTACTTACTTGAATTTTAAAAAAAACCCGCTTTGTAAATATAAAATAAAAAATGTATGGATAGGTAGCTGTTCTGTAAAAATTAGAAAAGGAGGACTATATCACTGCAGTAAAATCTCACCATGAACCAGCAGTAGGATATGGCAGATTGAAAATCTAATGCAAGTTTTTGTTGCTTTATGAAGGTTTTATCTTCTAGTAAAAGAGAGTTGAGGGTGTCACTGGACTCTGATCTTCTCCAAACTCATCTGAAGTAGAAGTGTCAAACACAGCTTATAGGCCCCTGGAACTAGCTGAAGGTGTCCAGAATATTCAGAGATGGGTAAGCAATATGGTGAAAGGCCCTGAATCCAATTAAAGGAACTGGACATGTATAGCTTGGAGAAAAGAAGATTTGGAGAAGATATGATAGCCGTCTGTGTTCAAATGTTGAGAGTCTATTACGGAGGGAGTAGTAGACACGTTCTGTTTGACTCTCTGTGGTGGAACCATAAGCTATGGAAAGAAGTGACAAAAATGCCAATTTGGATTTGATATTGAGAAAAACCTTCCAGACAATTAGAGTCATCTAAAACTGTAATGTGATGCTTTGGGACATGGTGGATACCCCTTCAAAAAGTATTCCAGGCAGAGGAGCAGATGACTGTTTCTGCATTATGTAGAAATGAAAAAAAAAAACTATACTTCTATTGGTGTAACTAATTCCTTTTTCTAACTCTTTGGTGCCTCACTGGAATATTTGAATATCAGAATATCAAAATATTTGAATACCAGAAAATTCTGACCTCACTTTTCAACTGAAACTGCTCTCTCCAAAGTTACCAATGATTTCTTAATTGCCAACTATAATTGTCTTTTCTTAGTCCTCATTGTTCTTGACCTCTCTGAATCCTTTGATGCCATCACTGACCCTTTTCTGGACACTTCTTGCTTGTTTTTTGTTCCATTGTTCTCTGCTGGTTCTTCTCCTACCTGTCTGGCCACTCCTCAGTCTCCTTTTGTTGGATCTTCATCCAGGTCATGCCTTAGTAACTTTGGTTATCTCCCAAGGATTTGTCTTGGGACCTCTTCTTTTCCTCTAAATGATCATTCCTTGAATACTCATCAGCACCCATAGATTCAATTATCCTCTCCATATAGATGATTCTCACATCTATTTATCTAGTCCTAACCCTTTCCCCAATATCCATTTTCATATTACAAGCTGCCTTTTAGACATCTTGAAATTGATTTCCTGTAGATATCTTAAACACGTCCAAAATAGAACTCATCTTTTCCCCATGTCAGCTTCCAAATGGCCTGTTACTGTAGTGGCCACTATAATTCTATCAGGTTCCCAGGTTTACAACCTTCCTATCAAGGGAGCTGGGTGGGGTAGTGGATAGATCCCTGGGCTTAGAGTCAGGAAGACCTAAGTTCAGTCTAGTCTCAGATGCTTACTTGCTGTGTGATTTTGGGCAAGTCACTTAACCTCTGTCTGTCTCATTTTCCTCTACTGTAAGATGAGGAAAATAATAATACCTATTTCTGAGGTTTGTTGATCAAATGAGAGACTGTCTGTAAAGTACTTAGCACAATGCCCTGTATCAATAAATACTTAATATATGCTTGTTTTCTTCCTTCCTTATCCATAACTCCTTACTCATACTCACCCTGCATATATGTTCTATGGCCAAATTTTGCCCTTTCTACTTTTATAATACCTCTCATATAGCCCTTTCTCCATAATCATGTACAACCACCACCTAGACCTCATTACTTCATGTCTGCACTATTGTAATAGATTTTTGGTTTGTCTACTTGTCTCAAATCTCTCCCTTATCAAGACCATGGGCCATTTAACTTCAATAAGGATCATCCCAAAGCGCACATCTGACTTGTGTGTGACCTCTGGGTGATATCTGAGCATCCCTTCTACACAAAAAACTACAATGTCTCCCTTTTATCCAGTATCCAATATAAAATCTGCTGGACTTTTAAAGTCTTTCACAACCCACCAATCCTACGTTCTTAGGAGTTTTACACACTAGGTGTTTCAGTGGATAGAGCTCTAGACCTGGAGTCAGAAAAACCTGAGTTCAAATTTGACTTCACACACTGGGTAAATCACTTAGTCTCTGTTACCCTAATTTCTATATGAGTAAAATGCAGTTAATAACAGAACCTATCTCCCTGTTCCTTGTTGTGTCAGCCATTGACTCTGTTCTTTGTTTCTCCTATTGTCTGGAATACTCTTCCTCCTCATCTCTATCCCCTGGCTTCCTTCAAGACCATATCCTGCCTTCTGCATGAGACCTTATCTGGTTTAACATTTCCCACTTCCTCAGTAGTTTCCTTCTGAAATTGCTTCCCAAATACACTACATAAATCTTGTATATGTATAGTTATTTGCATATGTGTATATGTATAGTTATTTGCAGTATTACCTTTCCTGTTATGAGCTCTTTGAGGGCAGAGACTATGTTTTCTGCCTTTCCTTATATGTCTGGCACTTAGCACAATGCCTCCTGACACATAGTAAGAGCTTAGTAAATGTTTCTTAACTGACTGTCTGAATTAGCTGGACTACAGGGTACTGTCATACTTTGAAATTTGATGATTCTCTAATCTTTGTTGACCACGTATACATATTAAAGGGAGCAATGCTTCAAGGAATGAATAGGCAGAGGGAAGAATATGACCTTTTCCCAAATGGGCTTGCATTTGCTTCTGAGCATTTTCTTCCTCCCCTTTCTTAAACCACAAAGAATTTTTACCTTGATAAACTTAATATAGTAGGAAATATTTTAACCCTCACAATCCTTGACCTACTAATCAGAAATTAAGAAGGAAGCCACAAGACATGTCTAAGACTAACTTGGAGTGAGACCACTGACAAAGATTTTGCTTTTGATCACCAGAAATGAGCATTAAAGAACTGGTTAGGTGAAGTAGTTCTCTCTTCCAAAGGTCTTGGCACTTGTAACAACGAATCTCTTCTATGAGCTCAAACATTTTAAGCTAAGGCTTGAAGGAAAATACAGACAATTTCTACTCCTCCTCCATCCTCTGGTTAATCAGAGGAAAAAGGACTGAAGATTGTTTAGTTTGTTCTTTCAAAAAAAAAAAAGCTTTAAAAAAGAGACCTCCATACTTAAATCTAAAAGAACGATGAGTGAGCCACCCTCCTACCTATGAGAAGGGGCAGCGGATCACACATCAGCTGAAATATCAAGCTAAAGTTATGAGCAAAGAGAACTTTATCTTAACCAAAGTTATACCTGGCTGTAAACAGTAGAGCAACACTGATCAGCAACCACCATTCAGTAATAACAGGGAGCAGTAACAGGCATAAACTAAGTATCCAGCAGAAACTATAAGCCACATGCCATCAAAGGGGAGCAAGATTGGTAGAAACATTAGACTGACACCACCAAGAATTAGCTGTATCCCTGTAGTTGTTAGAGACATTGATTACCCCTCCATATGTATACACCAGCTACATGAATTTCCTATGTGTGTGCCTATATACCCTGATCATTCATATTCCATGTGTTTATGTCATTACACATGTTTGTTTTGGACATACATGTTCCTTATGTGCGTAGTCTTTTGTCTATGTTCCTTACATGTGTTCAGTCTTCCCACTGATGCAATGTTTTCCTTGTGCCCCAAATTTATAGGGGGAATATTTTATTGCCACTTTTTGCTATGCTGTTTCATTAAGTAGTTTTGCTTTGTGCAAATTGTGTCTTCTGGCTTATTAATGAAAAGAAATGCATTGTAGGCTCTCATGAACTATTAATTTGAGTGGATGCAGCACCACAGATGACTTTTTTCTAGGGTACTGTCACAAGCACAAACTGTGTTATTTGGTATGTGTGTGTGGGGGCGTCCTCTTAAGTACGAGCAAGCACTTTTCTTGGAATTTCTTAAAAGAATAGTATTGCAATAAATAGATATTATAAACATCAGATGCAATTTAACATACAAGAGTGAAGAGAGTGACCCTACAACCAAATGAGTCTAAGAAATTATAGTTGAGAAAACACTCATTTCCTAATCATGCCAGACAGAAATAAAAGCCATCATTCCCATGGTAATTAAAAGAATCCTTCACATGAGTGATACAGTTCCTTTCCCTTCCATCATTGCTATTTTCTGATTTTGGAACAATAGAATAAAATCCATTCATCTCTCAGACAGATGCACCTGACTAATATTTCTCCTCATTAAAAATAACCCCAAACCAAACAGGCATTCATTAAGGCAGACATTTGACTGAGTGACTATCTTTTTAGTCCTTAGTCTTGGATATTTTCGTGGTTCTGTGCTCTTACTGATGTGGGTACTCAATGTAGTTATTCTCCAACCAAGCCGATAGTGACACATTCATTCAGGCAGGTGAATTTCATCACTTTTCCTCCCAATATGGTTAGAGTATTTTAGATCATTGGGGGCAGGAGACATTTCTTCTTCTTCTTCTTCTTCTTCTTCTTCTTCTTCTTCTTCTTCTTCTTCTTCTTCTTCTTCTTCTTCTTCTCCTTCTCCTTCTCCTTCTCCTCCTCCTCCTCCTCCTCCTCCTCCTCCTCCTCCTCCTCCTCCTCCTCCTCCTCCTCCTCCTCCTCCTCCTCTTCTTTTCTCTTCTCATTCTTACTGTTCCTCTTCTTTTTCTCTTACTCTTCCATTTTCTCCTCCCTTTCTTCCTCCTTCCTTTCAATCCCTAGTAGAGTCATTTATTTGTACATAGCTTGTAGCACAGATATCAATATATATATTTATATACTACTTTCTGACAAAAAACACTTTACATGCAGATTCAGAGAGACTTGTCTGTAAACAATAGTCTTAAAGTATTGTGAGGGGCATTTTGAGTGAGTGAACATAGTCACAGAGACAGTGTGTCAGAGATGGACTCAAAGATCCTGGACCCTTTGTGGCTTTCCTGATCTTTCAGAGCTTACAATGTCACAACGTAGTCTATTTCTAAAACATCTCCCAGAAGTAGTTAAGAATAAGCAAATAGACAAAAAGAAAAAGACATCATGTATTCAGAGCTATATGTAGTACCAGGTTGTTGGCCCCAGTGCTCCCTCACACCTAGAGGCTTAAGAGCAGGTATTGCCTTGTTCACCACAAGGAAAAAAAAAAACAGTGTGGCCCACTGATGCATTTGGAAAACTTTTTCTTCACTGAGCAGTAAAATGCCAGGGTATGCTGAGTAGTAGAGCAGTCCCCTCCATTCTTACTTAGCTGACACTGAGAAGCAGGTTCACCAGAATTAACCTCCATCAGGAAGACAGCCCTCTTTGGACAGGGTCCCGTTGCAATTCTAAGGGTAAGTTCTCAGAGGCAAGAACAAAGGAACATTGGAAAAGAATAGGTTATGTGAAGATGATACAAATAAAACTTTATTTTAAAAAGCAATATAACTTTGAGGGTGACAGTTATATTGATTTTTATATGTGTGAGTCCTAGCCCTAGCATTCATAAACCAGGCATTTCATCCGTGGTAGACTTGTGACTTGGTAGGCTTATTGTGCCTTAGAACAAAGCCACTCCCTTCCCCCACTATGTACTCCATTATCCAAGGGTGTCAACTTCCTCAAACAAGACATTACATTTCAGTGGGCATTTCCTCTGGCTGCCTCCATTCTTGGAATGCTCTCCTTCATCACCTCTTGGCTTAAAGTCCTAGGTGAAGCCCCACCCACATGAAATCTTCCCCAATCCCTCAACTCTAGTGCCTTCCCTCCACTGATTATCTACAATTTATCCTGCATATATCTTGTTTGTACGTGGTTGTTTACATGTCTCCCCTTTGACTGTGTGCTCCTTGAGGGCAGACACGTTCCTTTTTCTTTCTTTGTATGTCTAATACTTGGCATGGTTTCTGGCCCATAAGAATCACTTAATAAATGTTTGTTGACTGATGGCTGATTCACTGACAAGTATGCCAGTCTATATTGATAGAAAGAGTTTTGTATGCCAATGATTTATACATAGATATAATTTCTATTATAGATCAGGTAAAAACTATATTTTGTACATACTTATATGTGGAGATATGATTTTTCTTCAGTATACTGAATATCAATGTAAGATCTTGAAAGGCAGATTTTCATTTTTATCTTTGTATTCCTAACACTGAACCTAATACATAGTAGGCAGTCCAGTTGAATTCACTTCTATGACCTCTTTGCAGATTGATTTGCCAGACCACAGTGATGTGAACTAGCTTTTAGTGCTTCTTTCCTGTGTGATCTCAAGTCACAACTTCCCCATCTCTAAATAAAGGAGTTTAACACAAAAAAAAAAGAATTCATGATGGTAAATAGTTTGCAACAAACCTATAAAAGCTGTTTGGGGGCAGATTCAATGTCTAGTTAAAAAGTTTAATTTTTGTGATCGTTAGGTGGCACAGTGAATAGAGCACTGGCCCTGGAGTCCGGAGGACCTGAGTTCAAATTTGAACTCAGACACTTAACCTTACTAGCCATGTGACCTTGGGCAAGTCAGTTAACCCTAATTGCCCTGTCTTCCCCCCTCCAAAAAAAAAAAAAGCAAAAAAAAAGTTTATTTTTTTCCTCTAGTAAACAATAGCAAGCTACTAAAGATTTTTTTTTAAATAAAGGACTAGTAATAATGATCAGATATCTGATCATAGCCTTAGAGTATTTATTTTATGGAAAAGGAAATTGAAACCATGGAAGATTAAGATATTTGACCAAGGTCATTCAGGTGGTAAAATCAGAGGCAGGATTTGAATTCAGGTCCTCTGATCCCAAAGTGATAGGGAAAAATAAATATTCCCACTGAGTTCTTTGTGAATAGGTAATTACTGCAGCATAATACTATCACAACACAGAGTTTTCAGAGATTGAAACCCAGCTTTTATTATACATAAGCACAGGTTCACAACTCAAAAGAATTACTATGAACCCCAATCAGGGTTCTAACAAGACGTTTATTGTTTTCAGTTATTTCAGAGAGACAGAGAAATACTTTTTGATTGTACAGAAATCTGGTATATCCTGTTGGATGATAAAAGTTAAACAGAATTAGCTAAACAGAATCATAATCTCATATACACTCTAAGGAAGAGACTTAGTAAAATTGATTTAGTTTTAGAGTTTATAAACATGAAAACTAAGTTTGCAATATTTAGAGTTTGCAATGGGCTATTTGAGGGAAAAGGTTTACATATCACAAATACAGCTATAAGTTTGGAGCAAGTTAGGCTCATTCCACAAATAAAGTTGTTACTTTGGGAAATTTTGCTCTCTTTGGGCTTCTTATCTCATGAATATCTCCGGTCTTTGCTTGATATTGCTATCCCATGAGCAGGCTTCAGTCATTCCATACAGTAAAGATTAATAAAAAGAAATAATAATTTTCTTACGACAAGAGCCAGTTCCCCCACACTGTGCCATGCAACATGTATTAGAAAGCTTATTCTTATGTTATCATGAAGGCAATACTGAAGAGAGGGGCAAAGAGGGAGAAAGTAGAATCACAAATAATTATAAATTTCTAGATAATTTCATCAAAATTGTTAGGGCCTGAGGGAGATATAAAAACCAGATAAGATGCAGTCATTGTTCTTTTGGAGCTTACAATCTAATAAATAGCTTTCAATATAGTTAAGACTTATACCGTCCTGAGGGCAGCTAGGTGGTGCAGTGAATAGAGCACCAGCCCTGGAGTCAGGAGGTCCTGAGTTCAAATTTGACCTCAGATGCTTGGCACTCTTACTAGTTGTGTGACCTTGGGCAAGTCATTTAACCTCAATTGCCTTCCAAAAAAGACTATAGCGTCCTGCCCAGAAAGTGGCTTATGATAGAGTATGTCACCTTCCATTCTTAATTGTAGAAATGGAGGACTATGAGTATATAGTATTATATGTACTATCAGACATACTTGGTTTTAATTTTGTTGAACTACTAAACTTGACTTTTATGTGTGCCAGCACAATGCAACTTCTACCTCCTGCTGCTCCTGATCCCTCTTGTCAATATGGAAAGCCTCCAGTGAAAAGAGGATCAGCATTCCTTCCCACCTTGGATTTTATCTCCTGCTACTTCTGTTCCCTGAGGGAAGAGAATCTCTTGCATAATCTCCGGCCTTTTCTGGGAAAGAGAAATGATGTCTTCTACTCAATGACGAACATACTCACTTCTGCTCATACTCAACACATCCCAGTAATTTTGAACTCCTAGAGATTACCGTCCAAACCTCTTTCCATCAACACCCAATTCCTTATTCCTCCAACTCTCCCACCCCCAAACTCCAGCCTAATGTAACCTAACGTTTCTACTGTGAGCTCCAGAATGCTTGTACCATAAGGTAACAAGTTTCATTTCTTCTCCCACTATTTCCATCTTCTAACTATTAATGAAATCTGGTTCCCCATTATTTACTCTTTTTCTCTATAGATTTTGAGGAAACTGCACTTTCCTGGTTCTCTTCCTACCTATCAGATCATTCCTTCTCAGTCTCCTTTGCTAGATCCTTATCCAGGTCATACCCACTAACTATAGATGTCCCTCAGGATTCTGTTCTGAGCCCTCTTCTGTTCTCCCTCTATATTACTTCACTTGGTGGTCTCATCAGCTCCCATGGACTTAGTTAATCACCTGTATATTGATGATTCTCAAATCTACCTATCCTGCCCTCTTTGCTGACCTCCAGCCTTCCATCGCTAACTGCCTTTTAGATATCCTAAACTGGCTATCTAGAAGACATATTAAACTTTACTTGTCCAAAACTGAACTCAATATCTTTTTCTCTAAACTAGGGGTGGGGAACCTGTGGCTTCAAGGCCACATGTGGCCTTCTAGGTCCTTGTGTATGGCCTTTTGACTGAGTTCAAGTTTTTACAGAACAAATCAATTGTTCTTTGAAGTTTGCATTCAGTCAGAGGGCCACAGTTGGGGACCTAGAGGGCCAGATGTGGCCTTAAGACTGCCAGTTTCCCACCCCACTAAACTTTGCCCCATCCAAACATCCCTACTACCTTTGAGGGGACCACCACCCTCTCAGTTCTCCAGACTTGCGATCAGGGTGCCATCTTTGATTCCTCACTCTCTCTTACTTTCCATATTCAACCTTTGGCTAAGGCCTATCAATTTTGTAACATCTCTCAGATATATTCCCTAATCTCCTCTGATAATATCACAATGCTAGTACAGGCTGTCATCACCTCATGCTTGTACTATTGCAGTAGCCTACTGGTGGGTCTGCCAGCCTCACATTTTTCCTCACTCCAGTCCATCCTCCAGCTACCAGAATGATTTTCCTAAGTACCAGGTCAGACTATATCACCCCATTCCCCTATGCAAAGTCACCTTCATTCCACTCTGAAGCACTGCAATGGGCTTTGGGAATGGTATTTTGAAATACTACAACAATTTAAGAAGATCACAAAGCTGGGGCTTAGATGAAGTAGTCCAGCACCAAGGAATTATGAAGTTATTCTTCCACTAATACCTCTTGTTGACTAGAACCTAATGTGGCCCAGGTTTGAATGACTGGAAAATATATGAATTTTTCTCGTATACTATAATCAGTAGAGGAGGAGGAGAGGAAGGAGAGGGAGAAGAAGAAGGAGAAGAAGAAGAAGGAGAAGAAGAAGAAGAAGAAGAAGAAGAAGAAGAAGAAGAAGAAGAAGAAGAAGAAGAAGAAGAAGAAGAAGGAGGAGGAGGAGGAGGAGGAGGAGGAGGAGGAGGAGGAGGAGGAGGAGAAGGAAGAGAAGGAGGAGAAGGAGAAGGAGAAGGAGAAGAAGGAGGAGAAGAAGGAGAAGGAGAAGAAGGAGAAGGAGAAGAAGGAGAAGAAGGAGAAGAAGAAGAAGAAGAAGAAGAGGGAGGAGGAAGAGGAGGAGGAGGAGAGGAGGAGAAATAGGATTTAAACTTCTGTACACATGGCTGAAAACCAGATGTAATGGTCATCAATTCAAAAAAACATTTGTTAATTGCCTACTATGTACTAAACCTTGGGTATTTAACAAAAAAGCAATAACCAAACAAAAAAAATAACACTTCCTGCCTTCATATATAACAGAGGAGAAAACATGCAAATAAGTATGTAACAGACAAGATATAGACAGGGTATGTTTTCTAAGAATTATTAATCTTTGGAATTAGTTACTGAGAGGTATTACAGGAACTCCTTTGTGGATTTTTCAGAATAGGAGAGAGACTCATCTGTTTTAGAGATAATGTTTTTCTAACTGAATAAAGGGGGATAGACTAGATGACCTTTCGAATTTTCTTCCATCCTGCCATGCTGACATCCCCAAGCCCCTTACTCTTGGGCTGTTAAATTAAAATGATAAGATTCTGTACTCATTATAAAAATCCTTCAAGCAAAGGGCAGTAAGTCTTTTCCCTCCCTTTTTTTGGAGATAAATACACATTCATAATGAAAAGCCGGATTATTCCTAAATCTGGTTCTCTACACCGTCTTCAGAAGCACCCTGTATTTACCAAAGAGAATACATTAGACAAGAAAATCACATTCCTATGCTTTTCTAAACCTATCCAGTTGGAGTTTCAACAATGTTAGCTCCTAGTCCCTAGATCCAGTAGCTAGATGTTAGGTTTTGTAGTTTTCACAAATAATTGTTACAAAACGTTCATTCTCCTTGTGACTATGTCAGTGTCAAAACATTTCCTGATAACATCCATGAAAGCTGGAATGGTTCTTGGAATAAAACTGTATTTTCTTGTTGTGATTGATTTTGTGCTTTATAGCCCATTTCTATAATCAGATTTTTGCTGAAGGTATTGTGATTTTTCCTTCTGCTATTTGGAAGGAATGTAATGGTCTAAATTATTGCCCAACTTCTGAGAGTTCCTCTCTTGTCAGGTTAGAAACAGAGTATTTGTTAAACTGTCTGTAACTTCAGAGTGAATCTTTACAATTCATTTCACACTCTGTTCACTGTTTTGTAACTCTCCAACACACTCAAATATAAGATTTGTTATTATGGTCCAGCAGACCCATAGCCCTTCTGTCAGGAATATATACCCCTTTTCCTAGCCTCTGGCCCATGGCGTTGTAAAGCAAATAGAGAATATATTGGACATCCAAACTATTCCACACATCAGTACAGTAGGGAAGGGGGGACCCAGTAGCACAGTGGTTAGTGAGTGCCATTCTGTGAAATTTCTTCTACAACCCTGTGATGAAACAAGTGAATGCAATGAATGCTGATTGATCCTTCTGAAGGATTTCCATTAGTCTCAGAGCTCCTTGAAATCATGGAGACTTTCTTTGCCCTTCTTCATAGCCCCAGAACTAGTCATAGTACCTGGCACCAAATATATGCTTAATAAATGCTTGTTGATTTGACTTGACTAGAATTTGTGAATTTGACTGGTATATCTGAGATTGGACCGGCCAATAAGTGATGGCAAACAGAACCTGTTTGTAAGAACACATGTGAGAGCACCATAGAATTTTTTAGAACAGACTTACTCTATGTCCAATACAAGCGAACTTTTAATAAACTTTACTTTTCTTTGGCTGAGAAGACTTGAGTCGAATTCATTCGGCAGGACCTGAAGTGTTGGTATTTTGGGGTTTCGAGCACCCCTCACCCTTAACCTCTTCATTTTTATGGTGTCATGAAGCAGTTGGTTTAGGCTAAAAGGAGCAGTGTAGATATGGTCTATGTGGTCTATATAATATACTCTAGATATATACATGCACATAATATAGATATACCATAGATATATACACATGCATATATATATGTATACACATAAACACACATATATAATGTGTTTGTGTGTGTCAGAGGAATAAATAATAATGAATCTCTGTATCATATGCAACTTCAGAATTGTCCATGTGAATTAGCCTAGCTGAGTTTTCCCCCTTAATTCCACATCCCTAGAGAAGACAATGCCTGGTAGCAGGCAGCATGATGTAATACCATGAGACATTTTAACCAGACCTAGCTCTGGGAAAGATTATGAGATAGGTTAAATTGTTTTTAGAACCTCCGAATTTCCCTATTCACTAGGGTCCTAATTCATTTATATTGTCTTTTGGCTGCTTGGGCTCCCAGTCAATCCCTATTATGATGCCTCACCTATATGTAACTTTCCTAAGATGATAGCTCCAGGTGCCATTTGATTTTGTTTCACATTTCTGAAACACAGGATGAGCCAGTGTTGGGAGGCCAGTCTTGGAGGTTCTGATCCACTTGGAAACATTCTACAAAGTTCTTCTTAGTTTGGACACAAAGGCACCATCATTGAACAAATGCATTATTCCATATGAACATCTAGATGTCTTTCTGCTATCCAACTCCAGTCTGCACCTAAAAGAGATTACCCAAGGTATTTTGAACCTGGTATACTTTTCCTGGGCCCAGTCTCTTTCATACCTATATCCCGTACAACTTATTGTTTCCCTGTCCTCTAAGTTATTTGCTGGAAGGTTGGAGTGGCCCAGAGGGAACCAGAGTGGGATGGAACCATGGTATTTGTGTCTCTTATTTTAAGTCAGCTTTTCATTTCCAGAAGTGTTGAATTGCTCAAATGCAACTGAGCATGAAATGTGAGTTAAAGAATTTTTAGTCTGTGTCCAACTGGAATATTTATTCATCATTAAAGAGGCAATAGAGACAAGAAAATTAGCCTTCATATTATAATGCCATTTGGCAGCCAAACATGCCAGAAATCATGAGACCAGGGAGATATTATGAGACTCATTCTATAAATCACTAGTTCTAAGTAAAAACAAATACAAACCAAAAAAACCTCCCTTAGAAAATGACAATTAAAAATGATTTTACCAAAAATAAGAATGGTCAACAGTCTAGAGGGATATGCTGCCAGGAGAAAACCTGAAATAACTGAATTTGATGACAAAGGAAAATAAAATACCTACAAATAATAAGAGTACAAACATTTGGAAAAGAAATTTTTAGGTCATTGATAATTTTTGTAGCATAACCAGTAGAAATAGTTTGTGCAATATAACTAATAGAATAGGACAAACTAGGGAAGAGGGAGAGGGAATATTTATTAATTGCTTACTATAGGAAATAGGAGAAATTTTATGAAAAGAACCAGTGGAGGCAAGAATTTCAAGAGTACATTACAATTCTAATCATTCACATTTATGAAATGATTTCCAATTTGCCCTCATTGAAGTCTTATTCATAGTGTGAAGACAATTATGAATTTTTGAAGGCTATTCCAACAACATATAAGCTCAGAGGGGTCCTATAAAGGTGGAGAGGCTAAGGTTAAAGGCTTGGTGATGGATTTTAAAATAAGTTTAAAATAAGAAAAGCTGAGCTGGAAAGGCTCAGAACTAGCTTTGCTGAAGGCCATGTACCTCTCAGAGACAACCTCTACATCATACACTCTTTGAAGTTGCTCTGGGCCCTACCATACCATTACAGTTTTCATCCATTTGGTATATATTTGTTTTCTGACCCTCATACTGTCATTCACACCATTGTCTACAAATGAAATGACCTTTACTTGCATTTCTGTCTTTTGTATCCTATTTATCTTCTGCTACTTGGCACAGATGTCAACATCATTTCTTCTATGAAACTTTCCTTAATTATATCATTTAGAAGTGAGCTTTTCTTCTTTAGACATAGCATAATACATTATATTTTTGTGTTGTCATTCTTTGCATATGTGCCATTTATCCCTTACTAAATCACAAATTCCACGAGGACAGGAAATGTGTCTCCTCCACTTTTCTCTCTTCCTTTGCACTTAAAAGAGTGATCAATGTACACAGTAAACATTTATTACATGTTTATTAAATTTAATTGGAGGAGAAACTGTGATAATATGTAATGAAAAGTAGGGACATAGATTTATAACTTCTCCATAAAACAACTTTTCTGTGCAGAGGGGCAAATCGAATTTTAAGTATAAACTGTCCAGGAAAAGATAAAGGAATAATAAATCATTTGCTTAAATATCATTTAGTCCAATTGCTTCTTTTTAAAAATGAAGAAGCTAAGATCCACAGAGATCAAGTGACTTGTCCAAAGTTATAAAGGTTTTAAGTAGTAGAATTGTAAAAATCTTGTCTTCTGAGTTCAAATCTGTCATTCCAATTTGTCTTTTACTGATAAAATATAGATTTTTGTGTTAAGGTAATGTTTTAGGGGCAAAAAGGTACCAATTGAAGTTGAATATTTGAAGATGTTACGAAGGGGTTATTTTTGCAAAAAATAAAACATGAACATGGTAAAAGAAACAGTGGATTTAGAGTAAAAAAAATCATCTATGTCATTTACTAGTGATGTGGTCTTGAGTTAATAATTTGACTTCTCTGAGCTTTTGTTTTCTAATCTACAAAAATAGGATAATTCATCTTTAAAGGGTTGCTATGAAATAGGGTATAGTTTCATCAACTTAATATTCTTTTTTTAAAAACTCAACTACAAGCTTCATGCAGGCAGAAATCATCTCCTAACTTTGTATTTCCCACAGTGGCTAGAAGAATTTAAACTCTGCACACAGTATATCTATAATAAATAGTGGTTGAATTGAATTAGGTAAAGAAAGAGCTCTGTGTGATCTTGGCTAAGTCACTTGACCCCACTTACCTTGTCTTCCCCCCTTGAAAAAATAAAAACAAAAAAGAAAGACAGACAGTTCTTTATAATTACTAAATTGTTTAGTCTTTTTTTTTAATAAACTGTAAAATTGTTTATCTTGGGTACATAAGAAGATTCCTTTTCAAACAGAGTTATATTACCCTAAGTTATGAAGAAACTAGCCAAGTTGGCAGCTTTTAATTCTTATTATCTGATCTGTGGACATTTGGGGGAACAGGATTGATTTTAGACACAATAGTTAAAACGACCTTGCTGTTTTTCAGATGCTCTAAAATCATACAAAGTTAGTAGCTCTAAATGGGTGAATCAAAAAGATATCCTGAGTGTGTACATGGGGGACCAAACCACACACACCCCCGGCATGCCAAACATGAAAGATTATTTTGCCACATAACGGTGTCCTGGCAGACTGTCAGAGACTGTCATTGCTGTATTAATGATCACTACATTAAAAGAGTTCGGTTATAGATTGATTGCCCCTACACCATTTATTTTGTACTGATGACTCATTCTTGAAGAGTAAGATTATAAATTGCACAGTGCAGTCTTTAAAAGAATGGAGAGAAAAGTTTCCTCATACTTTGTCAGCAAGTGTCATTCTGCTTTGACAGGGAGAATGAAACAAGCCAGGATGCGCTTAAGAAAGCATTTACATATCTCATGGGGTGGCCAATGTTATTCCTGTGGCAGAAATCTGAAAGGGAAACTCTGATAATTTGAATCCTAACAACTTCAGAGAAGCTCAGTGAAATCATGACTTGCAACTGGTCACAAGAATTTCTCATTGTGTTTTTATTAAAACAATTCAGGGAATCATTCCTTGGTTCAGGGCAACAGTAATGAATGTTATTACATTTTTCATTTAAACATGTAAATCTAATTCTAAAAAGAACACCAGGAGAAAACACAGTAGGTTACTAATTCTTAAAAGAACAAAGCTTCTTTATGCAGAGAGGCAAATAGAGTTTTTGGTATATACTGTCTACAAAAGGACAAGGGAGTAATAAATCATTTGCTGACATTCTTTGTTGAATGCCCTGTGGATTTGCAGGGCACAGAAATGTTAATTCAACCTGGAAAACTTCTCTTCAGTTGAGAAATACATTGTACAATCTATTGATTATCTATAGTCTTTGTAATTTATTCTTTTATGCATGTTCAATCTCAGCACTTAACTTTAATATAGTGTGACCTTAAATTGTAACAGGCATTTTGTATCTTATAATTTTTGTCTTTCAGAAAGAAACAAAAAAAATGAAAACAGTGATAAAATTCCTGTTCATGTCATGCTAAAGAGGTTACTCTAACATTGTTATTTCAGTAACATTACCTATTGAAATAGCTTTTATCTTTAAAGTGATGGCAAGATCCCTGTGGGGATAGAACTTCTCTCACTCTAAAATAGCTAGAAGAAACTTCAATTGATTTTGCAGTTTGTTAAATTTCACAGTCTAAGTTGGCATCATCTGGCATAATTTATTTTCTGTAGGTTTTATGTAAGACCTTGATCTCAGGGTAAGTTGGAGCATTCAGAGGGAAAATAAGATGTCCCTAAACAGGTGCATTGGGAAGTAGGGGTGAGTAGTAATAATGGTAAACCTGAAGCAGTAGTGGTAATAGGGATTATGGTGCTTTTCTTTATGTATAAAATATTTAAAAATATTATTTAAATTGCCCAGTTAGACTGTCAGTTTCTTGAGAGCATGGACTGTCTCCTTTTTTTTGAGGTGGGGGGATGTCAGGATGTCAGGCAGTTAGAATTAAGTGGGGGGGGATGTCAGGATGTCAGGCAGTTAGAATTAAGTGACTTGCCCAAGGTCACACAGCTAGTTAAGTGTCAAGTGTTTGAGGCTGGATACTTTGTGACTTGTTTCAGCTATTCAAGTGCCTTTGAGCCTTTCTTTGATTGTATCAAAGGCGTTTGTTGGAAACAGTATATATTGTGCTGCCCTTAATAAGTCTAAGGAAGTCTGGAGACCTTCCCTGCCCTTAATAGGCCTAAGGGAATTTGAAAACCTTTCCTACCTTTAATAGGCCTAACATTCTCACATGAAGACCCCAGGGGGAGGAGCTTGCCGAAAGAGTGGAACAGGAAAGGTATAACAGGAAGGAGCAGAGCAGAGAAAAGCTCCAGCAGAGCTGGGACCACGCAGAACTGAGAAGAAGAATATTTATACTTTGGGCACTCTGTAAATCTGTGTTACTTTTTGGGAACTGAGAGAAAGAATGCTTGTGATTTTGGTGCTTTGTTGATTTGTGTTACTTTCTGGGAAGTGAGAGAATGTTTATGATTTTGGCACTCCATAGCACTCTGTCTATTGTTCTTAGACAGAAGTCCTGAAAGAGGACTTTACTGCTGTTGCAGAAGTCCTGGTACTTTATTGTTGATTTGTATTTGATTTCTCAGACAGAAGCCTTGTTTGTTGATTTGTGTTACATTGTCAGATAGAAAGTGAATTGAGATGATAGTGTTGGTAATGTGTGTAAATATTGTTGTAGCTCCATTAAGCTTTGTCCTCCTAGAGACAGAGACTTGGAAGAGCTCGGAGAGGAGTGATAAACTGAGGTATGAAACAGGAGCAAAGAGCTGCCTACCTAAGTCCAGTTAAGAGTAGTGTGAATCTAGGAAAGAGCAGGGAGAACTGCCTACCTGTGAATACAGGCAAGAGCTGGGAGTGGGTCCATCCTGTGGAAGAGGAACAGTGACGTTTGTAAGTCAGCCTCTAGTGAAGATGAAAGAAGACTTTACTTGGGTCTTCTGTATTGACTGATAGATTGTGACTTACTGTGATCTGGGGGTGGGTGATATTTATATTTTCTGCTACTCCTTAAGGATGATTGGCTTAAGGATTATTGGAAGCCAGCCTCCAGTCAAGATGAAAAAAGACTTTACTTAGACACTCTGTATTGATTAAGAAGGTTGTAACTTACTGAATGATATGTTTTGTTGAAGACTGTGTGGCCACCTTAGTAATAAGTAGTTATGTTATGTTGTTGTGAATGTTGTGCTTTAGTTTCTTGAATGTTATGCTTTAGTTTATTGCTGAATAAATAGAGAGTTCACTATACTATGCTATTAGATCTTTAAAGTTATTCATCGTAACAGTCCTCAGGAGAGTTGCTCATGATTGGCTTTACAGGTACCACAACAAGAACTGTTTTAAATATTTTTGTCCATATGTTCCTACACCCTTACAAAAATATTGCTTATTGGTTGATTCTTACACCAAGGAGATTACCTAGAGAAACTTTGTAAAAATTTATGGGAAAAAAATCCCAAATATATTAAAATAGAATAAGTATGGCCTAATATTTTGGAAGAAAGAATAATTTAAGTTGACAGTTGTTAGAGACTAACAATCATAGCTATTTAAAAACTGTAATGGACTCCTTTGAGTTAGGGATTTTTCCATTAAGAGAAATGTTTCAAACAGAACCTGGATATCTGATTTTTGGTGAGAGTGTCCCTATTATACTTGCATGGGTCAAGAGTTAGAGGAAATGATTTCTAGTGTTCCATTCAACAACTTTCACATTCCATAAGAGACAGAGATTTGCATAAGGTTGCACAAGAAGTAAAAAATAAGACCGTGATTTCAACCCAGACCTTTGGCCCTAGTCATAGAACTTTTGACTTTCCCCACTATGCATGCTATCCGTTTTGACTTTACACATGTGGTCAGTTCAACAGAAAATAGAGTAGCATACTAATTATTCATGTTTCAAAATCTATGCATGTTCTTAAAATGCAAAGAAGAATCATGTCAAATCATAGGCTCATTGATTTAAAGTGGAAAAGGATTTCAGATGTCATCTAGCCAATATCTTAACTTCATAGAGATTTCATGCCTCACCCAAGGTCACATAGTCAGTAAAAGGTTGAACCAGGATTCAAATTCTGATTTCACATTTGCCCTTTTGAATAGTTATTACCAAGATAAACATCAGTTCCACCATATAGTTTGTATTCTTAGATTGATTTGGATTAATTTAATATCTTAGAAACTACTGTATTATTCTGAAGATGTCACACTTTATCCTGAAGTCACGCATATGCCAAACTTCATCATGACTTAGTAAGCACCCTCTTTGTTTGATCAATAACAACAAGATTTCTCAAAGAAGATTGGTTTGCTCCTCTTTAATTGCTTTTTTGGTATAAAAAGTGTTTTCTCCACATTTCATCTCCCCCAACCACGGGTAAAAAAAG
Organism: Gymnobelideus leadbeateri; assembly: GCA_011680675.1. Lineage (NCBI taxonomy): Eukaryota > Metazoa > Chordata > Mammalia > Diprotodontia > Petauridae > Gymnobelideus > Gymnobelideus leadbeateri. The sequence continues at coordinate 162,141 of WOXC01009967.1, read as the reverse complement.
AAAAATAAAACTCTCTAACAAAGATTCATGGTTAAGCAAAACAAATCCACTATGTCCAAAGACATTCTTGTCACTTTACATCTTAATAGAAAGTAAAATAAAGCTCTCTGTCAGGAAGAAGGTAGCAAAAAACCAAAATAAACAAGAAAACTAAAACCAAAAGCCAATATTTGCTTTTCATCCCAAATTTTACTCATTATCTTAGGTTCCCTTGAAACTGATATTATGCCTTGTGTGTGTATGTGTGAAATTTACTTACATTTAGAAAAAAATGTTCACAAAATGCACTAGTGTTTTCTATACTGCAGGTATATGACACTATTTTTCAGCGTATATCTATCACTGTCCTTTGGTTACCTTACCCTTCCTATGTGTCACCCAAAAGGCAACAAAGAAATGAAGAGTGGGAGAAAGTAAGCAGCAATATATTACCACCCAGGAACCATACATAACAAGCATTATAGCATATATCACCAAGAAAAATATAACCAGAAAAGGAGGTGGGTTGGTTGTATAGAAGGAGGAAATAATGCTGGATAGGTCATGGATTGCACTCATAAAGAAGTAATTTAAAAAACAAAATGTGCCTTGGATGGGAATTGAAGATCCTACATAGAAGATACAGCACTTCACTAGTCAATGCAGATTCATTTTGGTGTTTAAAAAATTGAGCCTTACCTTGTCTATCCACCTATTAGGTACACACTTTGTGTAAGACATACAAAAAAAAATAAAAATAAAAAGTTCCTTCCCTGTAAAAACAAACAAATGACAACACTAAGAAATAATGAAAACTAGAGGGAGGCCTAGTACATTAAGTGACTCCCCTGTAGATTTCTCTAGGATACAGATAAGTATGGTGCAGAATGAGGTGTTAAAGGGTTTTCTGTACCATTGGAGGGATTGCACAGATTGGTGAGATTATAAATCCATTGAAGTACTGGAGTATGTAAGCTTATTTTTCTTTCCAAGATCTTTAATCTAAAAGTATGCCCCATATTTGGGAGAGTAGCCCATATTTGAATGACTAAAATATTTTTTGCTAGACATTTTATAGAACTCGTGAGAAAATACAGTTTGCATCACCTAGGTTAGCAAAATGATATCAATTTCCAAATAGTGATCAACTCCAGAAGTTGGAATCCTTGAGAAAACTCTCTCTCTCTCTTTCTTTCTCTCTCTCTCTCTCTCTCTCTCTCTCTCTCTCTCTCTCTCTCTCTCTCTCTCTCTCTCTCTCTTCCCCCCCCCCCCCTCTCTCTCTTTCTGAATCTGATAGTTTCAGCCTTCCAGTTTTCAGGACAGACCTTTTCTTTATTAAAGTGTTCACATGAGACATGCCCCTGTTGAACCACTATGACTGAGTGGCTAGCTACCAAAATAATCTTTAAAATAATTCAAATCTTCTCAAAACAATGTTTTGACAGATAATGCCTATTTTTTTATTTTAAGGTAGTGATTACTGTGCTACATTTGAAGTTCATGGCATTAACTTTGCAGGCAGTTTAGAAGGCCTAGAATCCTTAAATCTGCCAAAAGCAGGAATTTTTTAACCTTTGTATTGTGTCATAGAAACTTTTGGTAGTCTAATGAAGCCTATGGATAGCTCTTTAGGAAAAAAAGTTTTTAAAAAGTAATAATTGAAGGCAATGTTAAATTACAGTTAGAGCTTAGAAAAATACGATCTTATATTCTCTACAACTTTCAGTTAATAGTTAAATAGTAATACTGTATACTTTCAGCAAATTACTTTATATCATCTTACTAAGAAAGGCTTGAAAAGGAACCTTTTAAAGGCTTCATTTCTTTTTTTCTTTCAGGTATGATTAGTAGAGGAAGCACATTGGCACAGCCATAACTAACAAGGGGCCCCGGGTTATTAGTATTCAGGGAAGCAAGACTTATTCTTCATCCCTATACCTTTCATATTTCTAGCATTGTATGTTGCCATCATCACCTTACCTCCATCAGCCCTGTTGTGATAGACCTGTCCCTGGGTAGCCACTCCCAAGGTCTTATAACAATAGCCTGTCTCTCATAGGGATCTATTCTCCCATTGCCTCACCTGAACCCCTAGCTGAAAAGAGCTAAACTGTATCCATGGTCAGATTGACTTCTATGCCACTGCTTCCTTGCCTTTCAAATGTTTTTGCTCCAGATAGAAAAATACAGTTCTAACAATGGCAAGAAGGAAATAATTAGGGGGTAAATAAAGTAAATGCAGTACCTTGAAAATGAAAAGAAATGTGGCAAAAGAAAAATAACTTTACTTCTTTTAATATATGCATGGTGTGATTACCACATTAAGTCTAAAATGTAATAGCAATAATGTTACTATACATTCTTATATAATAGTTTTACATAGATAATTCTAATTTTCATTATGAAAAAGCTCATAAATTTAAATAATAAAAAGGTATTTATCTGAAAGATTTAATGCCACCTTTAGTCATCTTCTATAAATAATGGATTCCATGATAGGAAATTAAATGATTGGTGATGTTTCATCTTTAATTAATTGGATTATGAAATAACCACTGAATTAATGAGAAGAGTGATCTACATTACATATAATCCCTATTTCCAGGTTATTTTGAGAGATGCCAGAAGTTGATAGGGCAACTGCAGGTTTTTTTTTCTTTTTTTTTTTTTTTTTACTGTTTACTGTATGGATCCTATATAATACATCTTTCTGCATTTATATATGCATATATATATCCAATTTTTAAAAAATCACTGAATCTAAGTTGATACCGCATTAGATTTATTAGAGCATTGGATTTGTTGTCTGTGAAATTCCTTTATTCTCTTGTCCAAGAATGACAATTCAGTCTTTTAAACTTCAATGTTCCAGTAGAATGTAAGCTTCTTGAAGGTAGGTACTGTATCACTTTCATATTTGTATCCTCAGTTCCACGCATGATGCTGAGGATGTAGGAGCCTAGTAGGAATTTAATAAATATTTGTTTAATTGGTTAACTGATTAATTGAATGGATATTTAGATGTCTTACCTCTACTTTCCCTTCTCGTTACAGAGACATTTGAAACTCTCATCAAGCAGGCAGAGAATTACACAAGCACCTTATTCTGCAATACTTACAGGAACATGGCTTTAGAGGCTGCTGCCTCAGTTCAGGAACTCTTCACAGACGTAGGGCTCTTTGTGTTTGGCACCGACATCAGTCCAGATGAATTTGTTAATAGATTCTTTGATACTCTGTTTCCTCTGGTCTACAATCATCTCATTAACCCTGGTGTGACTGATATTTCACTGGAATACTCAGAATGCATTCGAATGGCAAGGAAGGATATTAACCCCTTTGGAAACGTACCCAAAATTGTAATGGGACAGATGGGGAGATCATTGTTACCTAGCCGGACTTTCCTGCAGGCTCTTAATTTAGGCATTGAAGTCATCAATACCACTGATCATCTGCAGTTCTCAAAAGAGTGCAGCAAAGCCCTCTTGAAGATGCAATACTGTCCCCATTGCCAGGCTCTGACTTTAAGTAAACCCTGCATGGGCTACTGCCTTAATGTTGTAAGAGGCTGTTTGGCTAATGTGGCAGAAATTGACCCTCATTGGAGAGGATATATCCGATCACTGGAAGAACTTTCTGATACTATACATGGGACATATGACATTGAGCACGTGCTTCTGAACTTCCACTTACTTGTTAATGATGCTGTCATGCAGGCTCACATTAATGGAAAAAAATTATCTGAGCAGGTAAGAAGCCACTTCTTCTATTTTATGGTCTATGCTGATTTAACTGTTCTTCCTTCACCTTCCACTGCCTCCTCAAAAAAACCCTATAGTAATGGAGAAATAAGACATTTAGGCATATTACATATTAGCTTTGAAATAACATCTTGAACTTTTGTGGATATCTGAATATAGGCTTCAAATTATTAAATCCTAGTTGCTGATCAAACGTTATATAAGTTTATTTCATCTTTACTTTTACAATCATCCAGTGATTTTGTAGTTTAAATTCTCAATTTAAAAATATATTGGGGATAGGAAACCCATTTTCTAAAGGTTTTCATATTTGATCCATATTATTAATTTTGTAATGTCACTGCAAAATCCAATCTTATTTGTATCCTCTTCACCAATGGATACCTCCTCCCACTATCCATGTTCAAACTTTTTGGTCTGTGGATCTAAAAGTTTCTGTGTACATGTAAGACAAATAGCTAGACAGATGAACTTTGATAGAAAAAATTAAAGGGGTAATTGTGCATGAAAAATCATTTATTGGAATAGAATAAGCTAAGGTATAGACATTTAAATAATGCAGTAACTTAAGAGACTGATTTATTTGGTTAGATTTATCTGAAATTAATTCCAATGGCATTCATTCTTAAAAAACAGAAAATATATCTCTACTATGACTCTATTAATTCATCTAAGGTCATTTTATGAATTGGTTTTCAAACACATTTGTCATAGTATCTTCAAAATGTATTCCTGTTGTAATATTTGTGATTCTTGTAACCCTAAGAGAATGCAGTCTCACAGTTTTTCATTACAAGACCACTTGAAGACTCCTTTGATACAGAATAATAAAACTATAAGTTTTGTGTTTATTTAGCTCACCTTTACTGGCCATTCTGAATATGGACCTCTGTTCTGTCCCTCTTTGTATTTATTATTCCTTGCTTTTAGATGAAGGATGTATTAGAGACCTCTACAACCATGTGAGCTTTTACAGATTGAAATTATGAGCCCCCAGAAATCCAGGAACCATACACCAGATTTTGCAGCTAACCAAGATGATCAGGATCCACCATGGATTAATGGCAACTAAAAGGAAGCTATGGTGATTTATCCATCAATTTGGAAATAAACTTGGTGGGGCAACTGCATTGTATAGAAATTGCTTTAAATTCCAATCTATTTTCCCAAGGGACTGAGAATTTGACCTTCGGTGTTAAGGGAAAATACTTATAACTCCTGTTGTTGGTGTATATTCTCAGAAAATATCTGTTTGTGAAAACTTAGTTGATTTTAGGTCCCTAAATGATACTGGGATATTATTCACTGGCTATTGATATTGGGAAAACACACCAGATTGCTGAGTCTTATAGTATTAGAGAAATACACACCCACCTGTCAGGGGTACCCCCAAAATCCTTAGAGGTGAGGAGTAGTCTAGCTCAGACTTTATCAGAGTTGGAGTTGGGATAATAATGTGTAGAATTTACATAAATTTCACTAGTTACTAATATGGGAGTTCTTTCTAAATCAAATGTTTGTGTACAATCAAAATAATTGACTTGTTAAAGAGAGATCAAAATAAATACTAGATTGTAAGAAAAAGCTGAAAATGAGATATATTGCATGCAACTGGCAATTTTACAACTGAACATACATTAATAAGGCACATGGAAAATGATTAAAATCAGTGAACAGAAAAAAAAAATAGTCCACAGAAATCTTGGTGAGAGATTTAATTGTTAGTGATCATTCTAAGAACATTAAGGATAAAGCTAGGAGGACAAAAATGGAAAAGTTATGTTGAGATTTCTATAAAAAAACTTTTTTTCTTCAAAGATGATATCACAATAGAAAGATACATGGTGGAAGCAAATAGGTTGTAGCAAATTAGCAACTTAGAATTGAACAGCAAAATGAGTGTTAAATGCATTATTATATATTTCTATGTAGACCTGGTATACAGCAAGAATGCAGATAGGAGGTGGATAATTTACATGCTCTAGCAATACCCACCTAATATGAACGGATTTATAGGATTAACTCCCACATATATGGCAGAGTTTGTTTGAAAAGTTTGTGGGAAGACATGGACAAGAGTCCCATAGGATGGGAAGGTATATCTGGGTTAAAATATATATCATTCAACCATTCTGGAGAGCAATCTGGAACTATGCCCAAAGGGCTATAAATAATTTTTTGACCCAGCAATACCACTTCTAGGGTTATATCCCAAAGAGATCATAGAAGTGGGAGGAAGACCCATATGTACAAAAATTTTTATAGCAGCTCTTTTTGTGGTGGCAAAGAATTGGAAATTAAGGGGATGCCCATCAATTGGGGAATGGCTGAACAAGTTGTGTCATATGAATGTAATGGAATACTATTTACTGTACTGTAAGAAACAAGGAGCAGATGGACTTCACATTTACCTGGGGAGGCTTATATGAACTGATGCTGAGTGAAAAGAGCAGAACCAGGAGAAATCTGTACACAATTACAGACACAACGTGTGTGTGACAACCAACTTTGATAGACTGGACTCTTCTCAGCAATGCAAGGTTATAAGATAACTCCAAAAGACTCATGATGGAAAGAGATGTCTATATTCAGAGAAAGAACTAGGAAAAAAAAAAACAAATCCCTCAACCAATTCAAACAGACTCCCTGTCACATTTAGTTGTAATTACTCAATTGAGCAGATATTTCCAGGCCTTGTTCACACCCACTTCATATATCTGATTGATTGATTCAATATTTCTCTCCCACAAATGTGTCAGGGTATACTTTTGGGTCTGTTAATTCAAGTGGAACAGGTTGGCTTTATTGATTGATTCAATTGACTCCAATATTTATACTGATGTAACTGGGAGAAGTAAAGTCCCAGTTCTTTTATGTATAAACTGTGTGCATTACTGATTGAATAACCAGATGGATTTTGGAGCACGTGCAAACATTCTGTAGCCGGTTCAGGTCTGTTAACTATGTGGTGGACAAACTCAGAATTCTGATTGGTGTCAGTGCCAGAAATATGGTACATTCAAAGGTAACTAATGGCCAAAAGCAAGTCTTTCTGTCTCTGTTTGAATTGGTTGAGGGATTTGGTCATACCCTATGGAGTTTGCATAAAGTAAAGGAAGCTACTTCATGATCAAAGAATCCAGAATTTAGCAGATTAGTTGTAGAAGCTTCTAGGAATTGAATGAGGGAATGGTTAAGAAAGAAGAGGATTCATCTTTAGCCTTGGTCTCCTCCCATGCCCACTCTAACCTTGGCCAGAGGATGACCTCATGAACTTTATAGGACTAGAGGATTTGGACATTTTCTTTTGGCTCCCTGGTAAGCAATAGCAGCTAGCGGTGTTTATACATGAAGAATTGAGAACAAACTAGACATATTGAGGAAAGGCAGATTCAAGGCACAAAGTTACCCCATACCTAAGGGAAACTTTTGAGAACTCTAACATAAAAACCTTTAGAAGCTGAGCGTTACCCTGGGTGATATAATTGTTCTGAATTTGAACTCACTTTACTTTGACCACTACAGGTACTTGTAGGTCAGTGTAATTGAGAATGTGAGTAATCTATTATAGAAGACGAGAGTGGATGGGTAAAGATGGATAAAGAACAAATGTAGAGAATAATCTATCTTGAAGCATCTCAAGGACTATCATATGGCAAATAAATTTGACTTGTTCCCTTTGGGCACAGAAAGAACGAGGAGCAAAGTGTGGAAACTGAAAAGAAACTTTAGGCTTAATCTAGATGTCAGGAGTCACTTCTTCATAACAATTAGAGATGTCCAAAAAAGGAGGCGGCTCTACTGATGTTTACTGTGATAGATGATCTTCCAACAAAGGCTAGATGACCGTTTCTTGGGTATTACAGCAGAAATTTTGCTAGGATATGAGTTGGATGGTACATAACTTTTGAGATCCTTTGTAATCTTACTTGTGTGACTTTGGTTGCCCTTGCCAAAGAATTCATTATTAAATGGTCAGTCTGCTGGGAGTGAATTTCGCCTTATTTATCTAGGTTATAACTTGGCAAACATCTGTAGTCTTTTTCTGGGATTTTCCTGGAAACGGATTCAGTATGGTAGAACCTGCTAGAGTGTTTATGTTACTGGCATAACCTTTGAGAATCTGGGGTTCTTCTTAATTTGAAGTTACCTTTAAATCCTCATGAGTCTTTGGAGAAGAAGTTTGTGCTGGTAATAAGAAAGTGACACTTTCTATACTAAAACGTTTATATTTAACACAAGAGTACTACAGCCAAGATGGCTTTGTGAAAAATTCTGAATTAGATGTTCTTCACTCTGGACTCCTTTTCTCTTTAGTTTTTCTTTCCCCTTCCTCTCCCTCTTGTCCTCTCCCTTTAGTCCAGTGTCTTTATCTTGCCTCCACTCAGAACACATGCTTTCTAGAAAGGATCTGAAAAACTACTTCCTGTTAAGCAATAGATGATAAATAATGGTTTAAACTTTACTCTTTCCATATACCATTTACATATTAATTTTGAGGGGAAGGTACAGCTTTAATTGAAATGAATGAGGAACTAATGGTAGATCTAATGCTGGAAAGGATGTCAGAAGTCATCTAATCCAACACAGATGGGAAAATTGAGGCATGGGGAGATTAAATGTCCAAAGTTCCACGGATCATAAGCATCAAAAATGAGGTTCAAACCATCATCCCCTGACCTCATAGTTATGCTCTTTCTATGTTCCATGGCTGACTCTCCTAAAAATAGAGCAACATATTCTTGGTTTCCAAGCTTCAAATCTATAGAAATCGTTAAAAATGCTAATTTTATAACATCAAATTTCTGGAGATGTTGGATGGTATGGTGGAAAGAACATTAGACTTGGAAATAAGATGCTGAGTCCTATCTTTGTTACTACCCCATGCAAGGAAAGATACAAACTTTAACCTGTGGAATCATGTGTTTGGAACTAGAAGAGGCCTTGGGAATTATCTAGACCCTTTATCTTATAGAGGAGGCAACTGAGGCCCAGAGTTAAATGACTAGCCCAAAGTAATTTAGCTATAAAGTGGGAGGACAAAGATTCTATCCTTGGTCATCTGATTCCAAATCCAAAACTTTTTCTTGGGCAAAGGACTAAATCTGTCCAGACCTCCATTTTTTTGTGTCAATTGAGAAGGATAAGTTACCTTATCCCTTAATTCTTTCCTCTGGATCTAAGATTTTATGATTGTACAATGGGGAGAGGGAGAGATGAACTTGAAGAAGGCCATCCCAATGTTTCTAAAATCAAACTAAGCAGCTATGTATTTCTCCTCTTCATAAGATGATTCACATGCAGTTCAATAAACTGAACACTCAGTTTAGTATATCCCTCAAGATTAAATTTTTCTTTTTATGACGAGGTTTATAAATAAGAATTTTTTTTTACTTAAAATCTTCATTCTGTGACAGTCTTTATTCTTTGAGAGGGGGTTTTGTTTGCTACAAAGGGGGTTTTCTAGAGTACAGTTTGAGTTAGTGTAATAAATAGTCTTAGGAACATCTTGACAGGGGAAAAAGGCATTACAGCCAATAAATTTTACATTATTTCCTATGAAATAATGAAGGTCTTCCACCATTGGGATGGGAGTAGGAAGAAATGACTCTGAATTCCCTGCAAATTGACTCATTAATATTTATTTCTGCCAGTCTCAAAGTGATTTATAAACTGATTATCAAGCTTTGATAAGGAGTTCACACATCAATGAATTTAGCAAATTCAAAATAAATAATGAGAGCCAGCAAATAATGACTTTCTCACACACTCAAAGCAATCTCTTCAGGTCTAGGACTACTAAGTCTTTTCTTATCAAAAATTCATAGAGGAAACCAGAAGTGTTAGGTTCCAGTTAGAGGTGTTTGCATATATCTCTAATGAGGAGGAAGAGATCTGAGGGGGACAATTCAAATATCCTTCTGAATAAATCCTTCTGAAACAAATATCTTTCTGAAAAAGTCATAAGCACCTTGACAGGTGTCAAATCTTTGAACAAAATCTAATTTTCCAGCAAAATGTTAATTATAACTTTCATGGTGACTCTGTCATTTGATTTTATGATATAATTATATTGATATTTAGATAAATTGTATTTCTTATCAAAAGGAACCTAGACCATAGGATTTAAGTCTGGAAAGGGCTTTATGGATTCACTGTTTCTCCCCAATTTAGCAGATGAAGGAACTGAGGCCCCAAGAGTTGAAGTGAATTGCATAAAGTCACAATGATAGTAAGTAGGAAAGTAGAAATTCAAGCCTAAGTCTTTTAATTCTAAAGCCAGTATAGTCAGTTTTGGTATAACATGACCTGTGTGCTCCTAAAAAAAAATCATTGTTCTATGTATGCAGAATCTCAATTAAAATCCGTTTATGGGAAAATTGCATCATGAGCATAGAGGTCAAAAACTTCATTGGTGAGATAGTGAAAAAGAATAAGAACTAATAAGCATGGTACTACAATTTCATATATGTTAAATGGTTAAAATATACATGAATGTAATAATAAATAGTGGAGATGTTCACTGCCTTGAACTTCAGTTCAGTCTGTATCTTTATACCATAGGACCTGAACTGACACCAGAGGATGTAGCCTTGGTGGGGCAAAACTCCAGAGCTGTGGCCTTGACTGTGGGGATAGGAGCAGACCATCCTAATACACCAGGAGATATACAACAGATTTAACACTTTACCTTGATGAATATAAAAAGTTAGATTGTGGAAGTGGGTATAGTGGTTACAGTTTGTGAGTTTTTGTAAAGTGGCACAGATTCTGCACCACTGAAATTGTGTATAAGCAACACAAAATTTGCTTTGTGCTGAAATCATTTCCTTAATTTATCGATTGTATTAGGACAGATTTGTGTTTTCAAAAGAAATTTTATGACAGAACTGGTTATATTTCTATTCAAATTATGTTTCCTTAGATTTACTGAGTATCATCCTACTAATGAAAAGATAATTATTAATAGAAAAAATAACTGTAGCCTTTTCTTGATGGAATGTGTGCTGTGAGAAAACAGTTTTTTTTTTTTAAAGCAATTGGGGTTAAGTAACTTGCTCAAGGTTACACGGCTAGTCATTATTTGTGTGTGGGTGCTCATTTTCTGAGGCCGGATCTGATCTCGGGTCATCCCAACTCCGAGGCCGGCGCTCTTACTCACTGCGCCACCTAGCCGCCCCTTTAGGGCAATTGGGGTTAAGTAACTTGCCCAAGGTTACACGGGTAGATTTTTGTTTGTATGGATTAAGTGTCGGAGGCCGGCTCCGAACTCAGGTCCTTCTGACTCCAGGGCCGGCACTCTATTCACTGCGCCACCTAGCCGCCCCTGAGAAAACATTTTAAAGAGTATTCCATATAGTTTAACATACAGCCCTTTTCTGGAGAGAAATAAATACGGATTTTAGAAAGAATGTTGAATATTATGCTGTGATGATATTGAAAGGGTACTAGATTTGGCATTGAAAAGTCTATATTTGAATTGTAATCTAACACTTATTTGCTGCTTATCAAATTTAATCTCTCTGAGCATCAGAATCCTCATGTATGAAATTGAAATGATAGTAGTACCTAACTCAGGCTTAAATGAGATCACATATATAAAGAATAATAATGGCTAGAATTTACATTGTATCCTAAATGTTAGTTTTATGACAGTAGACATGCCAAATGCCTATAAATTGGATAATGTATTTATTTTCCAAATTAATATCTGATTATATCTTAAAGCTCCATATGCTCATAATAATAAGCAGATTGATTCTTTTGTGAATTTTTTAAAGCATAATAGCTTGATCCTTTCTAGGAAGACTTGTTAGCAAAGGCATAGGCAATAATAGCCTATCTAATTATAGTGCTTTAATTGAAAAAATATTCCCTTTAGTCTCACTAGTGTAATGTCATGAGTAGGACTTCAGCCTTTTTAAGAAAGCTAAGTTTAACAGTGTTTCTCTGGAATTTAAGAAAAGTTTTCTCTGAGAAATTAAAAACTCTGGAAAATGTTAATGGCAGCAGGAGCACAATTTCCACTGTAAGAAGTCACAGTTAATTTGTCCCATGAACATTTTGGTGTAGATGCAAACCATTATTCTAACCTCTCTTCAGTGTGTGGCATCTAAATTGCTTTGGAAATGCTGTGTAATCTAATTTATAAAACCTCCTGAAATTGAGCGTAAAAGCTGAATACCAGACTGTTGTATCCTAATGGCACTAAAGAGACTAATATCTGATCAAATCCCCTACATCCACATATCCACATGTGAAGAGCAGAGAGATGGCATGCTAAATTGTTATAAATTCCCAGGGGTCTGTAGTTCTATTGATAGATGTAAAATTGAAATATAACACTAGGGCAATTATATGATGAAATCACGTCTCACACTTACCTGAATATTTAATGTGAGATTAGTGAATAATAGTGATTTTTGCCTAAATTATCTGGATAATTGCCTCAAATCTATGCTTTCCATTGTAGTGATGCCTACTTCAATGCCTTTTGAAATTTTTCTTTTTTAAATGAATTTCAGAGGTCGTTAAAATATGTTCAATTTCAGTCACTGACTTACCACATTAACTCCATATTACCATAAGACAGTCTGACCGGTTTGACTAGATTTCCTTTTTCTTTGATCAGAGTCCAAAGCCCAGGTATCTGGAGGCTGTCATACGGAAATGAGAAATAGGCATGAATGTGTAAGATATACTCCCCCTCAAAAATAAGTGTTTATATTTTTTTAAGGTTAGATAGTAAAATAAATCCAATATTCCTGCTCTCTTGTACTGCCAGAGAAGACTGTCTTGCAAATATGTGAATATAACAGATAGCTATGCAAATAAAAGTGGCAGCATGTTTTTGGCTTTGAAGATAAGGATTCAAGTTTTGTCTCTGATATATACTGACTCTGTGACCTTGGGCAAGTCACTTAGCTGCTAGGTGTTCTAAGCTGGAGGTGTCAAACATGCCACCACAAATGTAGCTAAAAATTCTAGTTTGGCCTGAACCATATTAAAATGTCATTGGGGAATATTTAGCAAAACGACCAAAAATACAATCACCAGTGCTCTAGGCAATTATTTAAAACTATAAATTGCAGAGATGGTGAATATTTGTAGTGGTAGTAGATTTCTCACTTAAAAGTTTACTATACCAGTGAGATCAGGGGCCCTGTCCCCATGTAAATATATAGAATAGAACTCTAGTTATAAATATATATATATGTAAAATATATAATAGAACTATAGTTCTACTATAGCTAAGGACTGAAAATTGATCATTAATACTCTTATTATTATTTTTGATTAAGGATAGCACAATAAAATCCCAAGCTGTCCCCCAAAGTATTTATTGAGTACAAAGTTTTATGGGTTTTGTTTTCCATGATTTAACTTCTGAGACTTGAAAGAGTTCTGTTAGATCTGTTATGTCAACATAATATTAATGATTAACTATTATATTTACAAAGCAGATTAAGAGACAGATCTTTTAATATTCTTATGCTAGAGGCTGAGAATCTCTTTCATAATCATATTAACCAAGAAAAACTTCTGAAAATATTTTCATGAGTTTGCTTGAAATTAATTAAAAGCACTAATAACTCTGGGCTTGCCTATACAACTTCCTTAGAGCCCTAGGGTGCAAGACTATTGAATCAAACATTTTAAGAAACATTCATCCTCACCAACCTTTACATGACCCTGAAAATGGTTTATTGTTGTTGATGTTGATGTCTGTAAATGAGTGCCAAACCCCCCCCCCCACAAACAGCTTTGAGCAAAGGTTTCAAATGTGCAGCTTAATAGTTTAATTTCATTAAAGAAACAAAATCTGTTTTTGTCTTTGTCTAACCTTTGCTTAACTCATTTTTTTTCATTTTCATTTACTTCTTTAGGAACTCAGATTACATAATTTCATTCATTTGGAAATGTATTGAGAATTATATAATTCTCTAAGTCTCATTTCCCTTGTTCTCCCCCTTTCCCTTCCTCTCCCTCTGCTTCTCTATCCCACCCCCATCTCCTTCTCTGTCTCTCTCTCTCTTCCCCTCTTTTGTGTTGTGGATATTGAATTAGCATCCTTTAAAAGAGGAGGTTCTTAAATCGAAGTCCATGAGCTTGTATTTTTATATATTTTGATAACTGTATTTAATTGTAACAGATTTCCTTTGTAATTCTATGTATTTTTTTTTCATTAAAAAATGCTGGAACTTCACCATAAAGGGATCTGTCATGCATACATGCAAGCACACACACACATATACACAGACATAAATGGTGAAGAATCCCTAGACTAAATGGTTTCTAAGTTCCCCCAAATTCTAGTTCTTAGATTCTTTTTTTTTTTTTAAAGCAATTGGGGTTAAGTAACTTGCTCAAGGTTACACGGCTAGTCATTATTTATGTGTGGGTGCTCATTTTCTGAGGCCGGATTTGATCTCGGGTCATCCCAACTCTGAGGCCGGTGCTCTTACTCACTGCACCACCTAGCCGCCCCTTTAGGGCAATTGGGGTTAAGTAACTTGCCCAAGGTTACACGGGTAGGTTTTTGTTTGTGTGGATTAAGTGTCAGAGGCCGGCTCAGAACTCAGGTCCTTCTGATTCCAGGGCCGGTGCTCTATTCACTGCGCCACCTAGCCGCCCCTAGATTCTTAAGTATTGAAGAATTAGTATCAGTTGATAGGCAGAAATAGTAATAGTATATTTTCAGTATAAAAGACAGCTTAAATCAAGATGTCTGTATAAAATATTCAAAAAAAGGATGAAAAAGAATTGGAAACTGATTGCTATCAAAAAGAACAGAGAAATTAGTTAGTCCTGGAGGTCTGAAGAGAGAGAAAATGAGAGAGACAGAGAGACAGAGAGATAGAGAAAGAGAAAGAGACAGAGACAGAGAGACAGAAATTAGTACCTGTATACATGTGGGAGACGTTAATCTACCACTTAATACCTGTACTCTTAAGTTTTTGACTGCTAAAAATAAGATGAATTATTTATTATTAAATATTCTGCAGATTTTTGAAGTCTATGTCTATGTAGCTTGTAGATAGGACCATTAACAAAGTAAATATTCTGGACTTGAACTTTATCAAAATTTAAATTAAGTGACAGTGCAAATAGTTTTGTATTTATAAGTCACTTTTTGAACTTGCTTTCTGTAAGATGTTAACTGAATTCTCTTTTGTCAGAAACACCAGCTAGCATTTAGCACTTTCAGGTTAGTAAAACATCTTAAAAATCATCACTTCATCTTCACAACATCTCTATTTTACAGTTAAAGACACTCAAGCATATGGTAGTGAAGTAACTTGCCCACGAGGAATAAGGCAGGTTTCGAACTCAGGTTTTCCTGAGTCTGTATCCCGTGTTATCTTCACTGTTCCACCAAGTGGCCTGCAATAAATCAATAAATATGTTTCATGATAGAAAGACACAACTGATTATATTGAATGAAACAAGTTGATGTAGTAGAAAGAAAAACCAGTAAAAATCTCTGTTCAACTACTTAGCACATATGTGGCCTTAGGCAAATCATTGAAACTTTCTAGGCCTCATTTTCTTCATCAGTAAAATAATTCACTTCTATTAAAGACCAGTAAGATCCTTTCAGATTTAAAACTTTTATGGCATATTCTTGGTAATTTTTATTGTTTTTCTTTTGTAATCTGAATTTTAACATGCTTGAGCTTTCCTGACACTATGTTGACTATACTGACACCATCAGTCACTTGATGGTGCCTAGGTGAGGCAGAATACAAAGCTATAGGAAATAAACAGTGAACAGCTATAACAGCTGTAGGTTTTTGCCCTGAGATTTTTGAATAACTGAATTATTATGTAATGTATAACTATATTCAATCTAGTTTCCCATACATCAATTTTTTTCTGCATAAGAGTAGGAAAATTGGTATGTTAACCAAGAGAATTTATTAAAATTTGTAAGTCTACTCTAATATTCTCTAAGGACTTCAGTCTAACTAGTTTAGATTTGCTTTTATTTTCCTTTTTAAGCCTTCAATTTCTGAAAATAGAAAATATGGTTTTTACTTCAGAACGTAATTCCCTTATCCAATCCAATGGAATACAGTGGCATAAATTGAAACCCATCCATATTTTCTCTTTCGCTGTGATATTGTAATGGAAACGCAGATTTGAAGATCTTCCCTGCGCCTAGGCCCTTTGATTGGCTTAAGAGACTTTGATTGACGTAAGTGACTCTGAGAACCTTCCTTGATTTGAAAATATACTCTGCCCCCTAATAAGCTGAATGTGGTCACATGGAGCCTGTGGTAGGAGGCTTAGTTTTCAGGAATGACCACACCTTGATGCTGTGTGATTAGGCAGTGGGTCAAGAGGGTGGTTACATTCTCTGAGCCAGGAGAAGACTATATAATCCCTGATGTGAGGCTTTGCTTTGGGGCTTCCCTCTCTGGTAACTGTGATTTGGTATTGATAATGGTTGGACAGTTTGGAAGCCTGTCTGTTTGATCTGTCCGTATATTCTGAAGTTTGGGGTGCTGACCTTTTCCCCCTGAACTAGGTAATATATATTTGTTTGATTAAAGTAAGCTTGTTAACCCATTTTGAGTTGCTTTCCTTTACAAAAGCAGATCTAGGAACCTGTGTTGGCAGCCACTCTGGGGATGCTGGGGTGTTTGCTGCTACAGATCTTTGTTCATGCTTTCTTTAAAATTACTCAACATGCTAAAGTCCTTTCTTTAGGACTTTTAACATAATATGGGCACCAGTATATATGGACTTGTCATTTATTTTCAGTTTTTCTCTCTGTCTGTGACTGACCTGTTTCTTATTCTGGAGATCCTAAACTACTTCTTGTTTACAAATCATCATTGATTATACACTGTGACCCACTTCATTCTATCATGTGTCTATTGCCATCTGAATCACCAATAATTTTGATTCTTCTGAGATTGTGGTATTCTATGATTTGGGGACACATAGTAGTACTACTAGCAGAATATTGGTATATAAAGAGATAGACTTTTGAGCAACTTAATATATCTTTGAAATTGCTATACCATTTCCAAGTATAATCCATCCTGCTCTATGCCTCCAGGTCAATTCTAAGCCCTGCTAGTTGTCAATTTCTGTGGTTGTCCAAGATACATGCATTTGGGGTGGGGGGGGTGATGGGGGGGGACAGTTATTTGAGTTGAGTATCTAAATACATGTTGATCTGAGCAACAGAAATTCTTTATCCTTTTTGTTTTTCCTATGTGGAATGTTACTATTTTGGGCTTAATGGATCCAACACCCTGTCATCCATAAACAATAGCTTCTAGAGGACCTAGTCATCTTTAGAGAGACCTGTGAATGACATGCAGCACAGAGGACTAAGGACCATAGATTTAGAGCTGTAAGGCAGTGGTATCAATCTAAAAGAGAAGCAGGTTCATATGGATCCCTGCTGGCTATGTAATGACTTAGCTTTGGAGTATAATGTTATCTATTGTTTATTATATTTTTATTTAATATTTCCTAATTGCATTTTAATCTTATGTGGACTACTTGGGAATGTTACAGACGGCATGTTCGAAACCTCTGCTTTAAGGAACCTTAAAGATTATCTAATTTTAGAGATAAAAACTCATTTATAGATGAGGACACTGAGGCTTAAAGAGGAATTACTTCCCTAAGATCACCTAGGTAGCAGTGGCAGAGTTAGAATGTGAATCATTGTTTTCTGTTTTGTACATTTTCAACTATTGTATATTACCTTTTAGCAGTTAACTTCATTGATGAGCATATTTGCTTTATACCTTGCTTTATGTTGATAATCAGAGCATCATTGAACAAAATTATTTCTGTGGTCACATCTATCAAATTGTAATATGTACTTAAGGAGATTGTAGTTGGAAATAAGTCTATTAAAAGTATTTTTTGTTTTATTTTGTTAGCTTTTTTCTTTTTCTCATAGTAAGCACAACAGTATCTTGTATTCTCTATAGCTTTCAGGTAATTGTGTCTGTGAAAATGAAGATATATAGGTATGGGATATTAAGATAGATATATATATATATATATATATATATATAGAGAGAGAGAGAGAGAGAGAGAGAGAGAGAGAGAGTCAGAGAAAGAGAGTCAGTCAGTCAGTCAACTAGGCTATAACTGGTCTTTAACCTGTAGGTGGCTGGAGCTGAATAAATCAGGCAAGATACAGGAGAGTCAGGAGTCAAACAGAAGTTTAATTACAAATTGAAGAAAATGCTTGCAAGTGAAAGTCCTCTTGAGAAGGAGGTCTTATGGCTTATGGCAGGGGTAGGGTTTTTAAGTATGAAAACCACAGAAAGGTGGGACCCAATACAGGTATTCTTAGGTCTTGAGCAAACAATTCTCATGGCAGGCCCATGGGTGCAGGCATTTGGGGGACAATACAGACATTCTTGGGTCCTGTGTTAACGGTTTCCAAGCTATTGGAATTGTTGAGCCGTGTGATTGCCTGAAGTCTTAAGGGTCATTGAACCTTGTGATCACTCATTGAGGTACAGAACCACAGTTAGCATGTCAGGAATAGGAGTGCAGCACCAGGTTCAGTTCACTTAGCAGTTACAGGTGCAAGGATTGTTCAGAGTGTTGGGAGATGTGATTGATCACTTTTTTTTTTTTTGCTTTTTGGAGGGCCATTAGGTTTAAGTGACTTGCCCAAACTCACACAGCTAGTAAGCGTGTCAAGTGTATGAGGCTGGATTTGAACTTAGGTCCTCCTGACTCTAGGGCCAGTGCTCTATTCACTTTGCCACCTAGCCACCCCGATTGATCGCTTTCTGCTTCAGTATTTTGTCTACAATTCTAACTCTTAGATCAGGATCCTCTGGGGAAATAGGGAAATAATAAGTCCCATTTCTGGGGTTTTGGTATAGCTGACATCATCCAGAGGGTGAGTGCAAAGGATTGTTGTTATGACAAGCTCTGGGTATAAAGCCTGCTTGCTGGGCCTTAAATCTGGAAAATAAGATGTCTCCTAATATCTTGAATACGGACACACACACACACACACACACACACACACACACACACACACACACTGCGTGCGCACGCACACACACACACAAAATTAAACTCAATTGATGGATACTTCTGTTCAACTCTTTTTTAAAAAACTTCATGAAAAGGGATGGCTTGCTAGGTGAGAGAGGGATAAATTAAAAAATATTTTTTTTAAAAAAAGACATCAATAAATTTTGAAGGAAAAATCATCTGTTAAAGTGTGCCTATTCCTTTCCCATATTTCATCAGAGAGAACCATATTCAATCTCATAAATATTTAATAGCTGATGAAATAGTAAGCACATATTATTAGAGTTTTACTGATATGCTGTATGTTCCAGGCAGTGTACTAAATACTTGGGATACAAAAAAGACAAAAACAGTCACTGCCATCAAGTATCTCATTGTCTAATGGGGAGACAGCATGCAAACAACTATGTACATGCATAATAAATACAGGGTAGAAGGAAGTTAATTTCAGAGAGAAAGCACTAGACTCAAGGTAGACTGGCAAAATGTTTCTTGCAGAAGGTGAGCTTTTAGCTGAGACTTGAAGGAAAAGAGGGAAACCAGAAGGCAGAGATAAGGAGAGAGAGCATTTTAGCTATGGGGGACAGTCAGTGAAAATGTATGGAATCAGATGAGGTGGTATCTTCTGCAAGGAACAGCAAAGAAGCTGGTATCATTGGATCAGAGTATGCAGAAGGAGGGGAGTGAAGTACCAGCAGACTGGAAATATTGTCTAGATTATTAAAGGATCAAGTGTTGTGTTTTCTTTTTAGTGTTATCGATTATTTTCCTGTAATTTATTTGGTGTCTTCTGGTTCAGGTGTCTTTAAAATACATCCTTTAATGTTTTCAAAATTGTCACTCACCTCCTCCCCACCCCCAAAAGATTCTTCAGTGTGTGTTTGATTCAAGTTCCCTTTCAAATTTGTTCCTGATTTCATCTTCTTAAGTGCTAATTATTCATATGAGACATTTTTTCTTAGTTGGCCTTTTTTTTTTAACCAGCTAGTGAATTATTTTGACAACTGTGACTCTTATCACTACTTGAGGAGCTACTGATGATTAATTTCTACCTATAGAGTAAGGCTAATGATTTATCCAGGCAGTAATATTCTCATTCTTGTTATTATTGCTTATATACTGAAAACATAAATGCAACCCCCATTTTGGGGGTCTGCTTTCCTAAGTAGGAGAAGCTAAATGTTAAGTGTGGTTTCAACGTACTTCTTTCTGTTTGCAAGATATGAGCGAATAATATTCTATTTTAGTTGATCGACCCTTCATATATTTTCTTGTTAAAAGTTCAACATGTTTACTTTCTTCCTTTACTGCAACTTATGCACAATGTTATGTCTTTCACTCCCTCTCTCCATTCTTGGGTTCTTGTTAACAGCTGCCCACTCACTAAGATAACAGTAGCTTCAGTCAAGGTTATTCTGAAGATATTTATTAGTATTCAAGCTGAGCAAACTGCCTGTTCTGAGATAACTGACACCTACTGAGGTCATTGACTATATTTCATCTCTGGGTTAATTATGAAAACCAGCCCGTTGTAGATTTTTACTCCTACCTATGTCTAAGGCCACTGACTTTCTTGAATATGTGCCAAGGCTGGATTTTCTCAGAGATCAACTATGAGTGTAGAAAAGACTATGTAAATGCTAGGTACTTTTACCCTGGCCAATTAGCACTCAGTCACAAATGAGTACCAGGTCACATGGCTCTCATCTTCAAGAATACCACAAGATCGGGGCGGCTAGGTGGCGCAGTGAGTAAGAGCGCCGGCCTCGGAGTTGGGATGACCCGAGATCAGATCTGGCCTCAGAAAATGAGCACCCACACATAAATAATGACTAGCCGTGTAACCTTGAGCAAGTTACTTAACCCCAATTGCTTAAAAAAAAAAAAAAGAATACCACAAGATCTAGAAACTTTCTAATAAGGATTGATATGTCAGAAATAGAGCTTTTTTCCTCTGGATAAGAAAGAGCAATTGAACCATAGATTGTGTTGCTATATAAAAACTCATCCTTCAGTCCTCATGTAGTTACTAGTACTTGTGTCACTGTGAAGGAGACTGGCAAAGGAACAGAATTTATATAGGCTGAGAGGAGAAAGTCTCTCAAAACATTCAAACTCAAAAATTTTATGAAGGATGTGGAAAATCTGGGCCTTTTTGAAGACAGTAGAGAATAAAGTAATAAGTTGTCCTTGGCAAAGAAAAATATCAAGGCATTATCAGACTGGAGGAAAGGAAGGCAGAGTGGGAGAATGTGTTGTGAAGTTTTGCGATAAAGAGAAGGGGAAAAAGGATTCATTATGAGTCATCTCAATTACCTCATTAAACTAAGAAAAATTGTTGTTTAGATATTATAGTGTTGTACTTCTATTGTCATCAATTATGGCAATAGATTTGTGTTATATTGCTGTCAAATCTGGTCATTTTCTCACATATGTATTTTGTCTATAAATTCTCTCTGGATCATCTGGCTTAGGTCAATCTCATACTACACTTTTTTTTCCCAGGTCTTTTTTTCCAATCTGCAGCTTTAAACTGTTTTATGAGAAAGCATTGCTCATTATCTACCATCCCTTCTTGCAATGTTTTGCAAATAACTTTATACTCTATAAACCAGTGTTATCTTTATTCTCCATATTCAGATCATCCCTTTTAGGAAATCACTTGGGCAAATGACTGAAAAATGGATTGTAGAGGAGAGATGCTTAAGGCAGAATGATCAATTAGAAGGTCATTGCAATAATTTAATCAAGAAGAGATGAGGGCATGGACAAAGGTAGAGGCTGTGTGAATAGAGATAAGGGATCAGATATGAGCAGAGGTATTGATGGAATCAGCTCCTACAGGCTTGTGAGATCTTATTGTTAAATTTTCAGTAGATAATTTACATCTTAGTTATTGGCAAAGGTTGTATATTAGGGCTTGGCTTACTGTTTTATTGCTTGTCTGGACTTAAGGAAGTGATAAGTTATTAATATACATTAAGCAAAAGTGTGTTGTATGCACAGTTTCCCTCTAAGAAAGCTGGCTGTAAAGCATTTAGAACGTCACTGGATGAAAAAGATGTTATGAAGGTAGAAATAGAAAGTTTTGGAAACTGATTGGAAATGAAGAATCAAGAGAAAAAGAGTCAAGGAGAGCGCTGAGGTTATGAATCTAGGTGAATGGAGAAATGGTTTTGCCCTTGAAAAAAATGGAGAAAGCCAGTAGAGGAAAGGAGGGTTTTAGGGGAAAATTAATGAGTTCCCTTTTGGATAGTTTGAGAATTGAAAGATCTTTGGAGCATTTAGTTTGAAATGTCTGGTAGGCAGCTGATGATGTGGAACTAGAGCTCAAGGGAGTATCTTGATATGTAGATCTGTTTATAATATGCACAGAGATGATAAATCCATAGACACCAATGAAGTCATTAACAAAGTACATGAAGAGAAGAGTGCCAGGACAGGACCTTTTTGATAAACCTATAGTTAGGGGGCATAATATGGCCATAAATGTAGTAAAAGCAACTAAATTGGAGTGATCATACAGGTAGGAGAACAAAGAGAGACTTTTTGTGTAATGAAAACTCAAGTAGAGAGAATATCCAGGGGTGACAGTGCTTAATAGTGTCAGTTTCAGTAGACATGTTGAAAAGTATTAATGGAAAATACCACTGAATTTGTCAATTATGTGATCATTGGTAACTTTGGAGAGAGCAGTTCCTCTTTAGGTTAGAGGAGTAAGTGAAGTTATATTCAGCTTTTTCTAAGGTTTTGGTTGAAAAAGAGAGAAGAGGTATAGCATGGTAGTTTTTAGGTATAGTAGAGCTAGTGAAAAATTTTTAAGGGGGTAGAAGATTTAACCTTGTTTGAAGTTAGTAAAGAAAAAACTATTAGAGGAAGAAATTGAAGATTAGAGAAAAGTGGAGCAATAGTAGGATGAACATGCCTGAGAAGATGGGAGGTAATGTGAACAACTTATAGACAAGTTGTCCTTGGCAAGGGTAAGGGTCACTACATTATCAGAGACCGGAGGAAAGGTAGGCAGGTGGAAAAATATGTTAAGAGGTTTTATTATTAAGAGAAAGAGAAAAGAGAAATGAGTGGCCTCAATTTTCTCAGTAAAAGTAAGGCAAGGTTCTTATCTCAGATAAAAAGAAGAAAATTCTCAAAGGCTTGAAGAAAGATGGAAAGGTCTGAAAAAAGCTTTAATGCAGAATTGTGTAGAGAATCAATCAGGGAGGAGCAAAAGGGTTGCCTTGCTGAAGTGAGGACTCAGTTGAACTTAAAAAAATAAAGGTGTTATTTAATGATGATATAGCAAAGTTATTAATATGGATGTGCCTTAGTTTTACAAAAAGACTATCAACTGGTGGGTCACTTGACAAGGGTCTCATGTTTAGAGTAGTTTTAAATGATGTAACTACTCCACAACATTACTGCAGAAGTGGAAGAATTATTTTGCTTCTTTGTGTTTCCCAAAGAATTCATGTTGCTGAGCCCACATATTGATGTGTATCTCTGAACTTAGTTGTTTCTTAGACCATAGATAAAGAGTATATTCTTTGGTAAATACTTAGAAACCTTCTAACTTAATCTATATCCCAGAAATTGTGCTTTACCACTCAAACTTTCAGGAATCCTCCTCCTCAAACTATGATTAGGATGAAGCCTCATCCTCTTTCAGGAGTCATCAGCACATCCTCAAACCATGATGAGCCATCAGAGTAGTCGTTATGTGGGTCATAGTTCTACCAGAGGCAGTATGGCATAATGAATAGAGAGCTAGCTTCAGGGTCAGGAATACCTGGCTTCTTCTCTTGCTTCCAGAATATACCAACTGTGTGACAAGCCACTTATCTTCTCAATGCTTTAATCAGTTTCTGTGACTATAAGTTGTAGGTGAGGTGCTAGTCTTCATTTGTGGAGATCCACACAGAACTCCTCGTACAAATGAAATTACAGTTTTGATTCTCCCCATCCACCACATCCTCCAATGGATCTACCAATTTGACCTTAACAATTGAAAATGAAATAGATTTTGCTCTGGTTTGGTGTTCATCATTGTCATTTCATTAGTCTTATGGTTCCTAATCATATGTTACCCCCCAAATTGGTAACTGATGGTATTAGATTGAGGAAATAATTGTAAAAGTGCTCTATCTGTACACTCATTTCAAGGAGTTCATTAAAGAATCTATAATCTTTCTCTTTGGGTTGTGATGACAACATATTTGTCTTCTGTTATTAAGAGAATAGAGATATCTCATTCCATACTATAACCTACATGTGAAATTTAGGGGCAACCAGAATGGCAGACTGATAATAATCATACGTAACATTTATATAATGGTTACTCTGTGCCAGGCACTTTTCATAAATGAAAATTCCAAGTGTTAGAGTTTCTGGGTAATTAATAATCAATTTATTAAAGGCTAGCCAGCAATCAATAAATTGATGGTCAAAATTTTCTCTCAGTAACCAAAGACCCAAAGGGAGCCCCTGAGATGTCTTAAATACCTCCTGAAAGAGAATTCCCCTGACAAGTGAAAATCAACTTTGATTGTTGGACATTTAATGAAAAGATGGGCTAAAAGTCTTCAGTTCCTCCTGCTGAGAATGTGTCTTGATCATGAAACTCAACAGCCTTCAGAAATCTGGGCAGCAGAAGCCATTTTCATACAGTCCTCTCTGGTTGGTTTTTTCCTTCATGAGCTAGGTCACCCTAAACTCAGGAGACCAAGGACCAAGGACAGGTATTCATTCCCTCAGGGTAAGGGCTTGCCGAGACTGGTTTTATTTTATACTCTAAGCTGAAGTTAGGTCTCCCAGTTGAGTGGAGTCCTCAAAATTGAGGAACATGTTCCTTGAGGGCTGTGGACAATCTCATCAACCAGCCATGCCCCTCAAAGACTGATTGACTGACCTTAGCAAGAGTTGGGTCTTTATGAAAAAAAAAAAAGGTGGATCAAAATTAATAATGAGTTATTAACATAATAGTGTAATATAAATTGTCACATTGTGCTAGGCATTTTACAATTGTTATCTCATTCAAACCTTACTACAACCCTAGGAGATAAGTAGTTATTATTATCCCTGCTTTACAGATCAGGAAACTAAACAAACAGAGGTTAAGAGATTTGCCCAGAGACCAAAGCTAGTAAGTTTCTGAAGTTGGATTTGAATTCATCTTTCTCACTCCAGGTTGGTGCTTCATGAACTGTGCCACCTAGCTAACTAACAAAATATCAACAAAAACAATCCAACTCAGAAAATTAAAGTGGAAATATGAGGCTTTTTAAAAGGGACAGTTGGGTTTTGTTTTATTTATGTGGATATTTCAGGCAATACTCTTTTGTGCCAAAATATCTGATTGCCTAAATCTTCCTCTTGTTTTACACATTTAGATGCCTTTTGTATGTCTGATGGGATTATTGGAAGGCTATATAGTTTACAGGGTTCTCATTCAGGAGGAAGATGATTTCATTTTTATTTTATTTTTTTTACTTTCATTTTCTTATGACTATGACAGAAGTGCTTTGCATAGAAAAGATAATAAATGTTGAGTTGAATAACTCTGGAAATGTTTCTAAGAACTTAATCCTCTACAAAAGTTATAAAACATGATACTAAGCTGTTTTAGTACAGAATTTTAAAATTGAGGTGTGTGGGTGTCCATCCTATTGGGTCTAAAATGCTTCATTAAAGAATTTATATTTGATAAAGACCAACAGTAGTAAATTGGAAGTTTAATTTCATTTTGAATTAGCCTAGTTTAAATAGTCATGTGTCTACATATGCTGAATCAGAAAATAAAGCATTAAAAGTTTTTTTTAGCTTGATTTTTGTCCTCAATACAGCACATAAGGAATGAGAAATAAACAAAACCATTAAGAAAGAACAAACTTTCAGAAGGAAATGTCTGAATGTTAGTTCTTGGCTTAAAGCAGGGTTTATGAACTTAGAGTTTATGAATATATTTTAAAAATACTTTGATACTTTTAAAATATCATTCTTTTCATTTGTAATCTTAAGTATTTTACTGGTTTTTGCATTTAAAGGCATTATTCTGAGAATATGTCCATAGACTTTACCCAAATGCCAAAGCCATGACACACAAAAAGGCTAAGAATTCTTGGTTGAAAATATACCTTTTTAGTAGTAGCTGTTAAAATTTGAAATTTTCCTAGGGAACCTGTACTCTAGCTCACCCTACCCTTGATTATACCAATATAGCCATTGATTAACTTCTATTTGGAAAAGAAATCTAATGAAATTGGAAAGCAGGGGATGGTCTGGTATATCTGATTTACACTGGGGACTGAATTCAATTATTGCAATTTGAGGAGACTTAAAAGTATCCAATTGATAATATAGGGAAGAAAGTCTCTAGATAACAGAAACATTAGCTTTTAAGACCCCCAGGAACTTGGCACAGTTTGGAGAACATTCAGTGGTTAACTTACAGAGATAAATGGGATTGAACTGTTCACCAAGTAATAGTGAATATAATTTAATTAAATGTGTCAGTCTGACAAGAAGACTCACATCTAGAAGCAGTACTGTGATCACCCGATGCTTCAAGAAGGAAATTAAAAGCATAAAACTGGTTAGAAATCTCTTAAAGGGAAAAATAAAGGAGCAGTCATCCAAAGGCTCCACATGGAAACTGCCAAATGGTATCTCATTAGAGTCATAAAAGGCATATATACCTCATAACAACTCAACAGGGAATAAAAAAAATGTCTAAAATATTTAACGGTCATAGAATTTATTTGCTATAAAAAGATACCTTTCAAATTGTATATATAGACCTAATGAGGCTGATGCTATTTCATCATATTACTCATATGGATATCTAGAGAGTTAAGAATGCTTTTAAGGCTTTTTTTCTTTGTATAACTTATTTTAACAGAGTAAACATAGGTTTTCAAAGAAGCATGTGTATATTTTTAAGTAGATGAATACTTGAAGTAAAGGCATGATTTTTTGTAATGGCTCACAATAACTACATTTAGCCAGAATACTATAATCTATTTTTACACATTTAATTTTGATGTTTAAGAATGTTTTATTCCTTTTGTAGATTAATCTTTTTTAATAGTCCTATTTCAAGAAAACCTGAAGGGATTGGCACTGTTTTCTAGGGAATAAGGTTACTTAAAAACAGCACAGATGCATTTGCTATGGCAATAGAAAGGAGCAGCAGTCATAAGCATAGAAGATAATAGTGGAGGATTGAGCAGGAATTACAAAAGGGAAATTAACAATGGGATTTAAAATAATTGTCTGATGAAATCAAGTTGGCAATTCAGATTCTGATTGTTCTTATATATTTTTTTAAATTTTTGGATACTTAAAGGATCTTAAGTTTTGTAGATATGGGTGCCCTTTCTATGGGTACCAATTACTACCCCTCTTTGACATATGTGATCTTCAAGAGATTGATTCTATCACCTGAAATTTCATCATTTTATGCAAAAATGGTGATGATCCTGTCCAAAAGTGCTAGACTGATTCTTGGAAAAGTAACATATAATCTATCACTAGACCTAGATTTAAATTATTTCCCTTTGGTACAGTTAGGCCTTTCAGGGTTCAGACTCTATTGGCATAGTGTTTGAAATGCCAGGATTCTATCTGTGACACAATGAAGTTTTTGGAGTATATGTAGTATTTTAGTGGATTATACTTGTACAGTGTCTCTAAGGTGATCAGATTATAGATGATTAGTGGGTTTTCAGCCACTATAATGGGTAAGTATACTGAAAAAGAATAGAGTTAGAAGGACTTGACTAAGAATTCTTCTCACATACTGCCTAACATATTATAATCCAGCCTTTTTCTTACAAACAGCTAGCTATCAAGAAGGAACCCGCTGTCTCCAAGGCAGTACATTCCATTTTGGGACTGTATGTTCAACCTAAATGTATTTCTTTCTCTTTTCCACTTATGGTACCTAGTTCTGTTTACTGAGGGCAACCAGAACAAATCTAATTTCCTCTTCCATTTTAAATATCTTCAAATGTTGAGGGAACAGTTTTCAGTGGGAGATTTGTTTCAGTGGGAGATTGTTACTTTGTGGGTTCTGTAGCACTAAAATTTGTTCAGAGTAATTTTTTTACAGGAATTGGAGGTGGTTGGAATGGGAACTCAAGCAAGTTCCTGATTTTAATCCACCATCTTGGCTCCTCTCCTTATCAACTATCATAACCTCTACTCCTTTCCCCCCAGCTAAATGTCCTCAATCCATTCAGCCAATCATATTGCAAGATCTCAAAGCCCATCCCCATTCTGGCTGCACTCATCTAGATACTCTGCAATATCCTTTCTAAATGCAATATATGTACACACATAAACACCCACACATATACACCCAAATATATGCATATATCCATGCTTAATTGTAGCCTTGAGGGGAAGGGGATGGAGGAGGAAGGATGAGGGAAAAAAGAAGAAAGTAAAAACTACACAGCAGGGAATAAAAGTAAACTTCCAAGGACTTAAAGATGGACAGCTCTCAATAGTGTGTGGTATTATAATATACACTTTCTTAAAATGGGTATTTATTGCTGTATATTTTGAATCCTCTCATGTTCTATTGTGTGCTTGGCAATGCTTTTATTCTGTTCTTATTTTGTATTTAATTTATAATATGTTTCTTTTCTTGTATATTTAAGTTTTAGTATTTAAGTCTAAAATTAAAAAAAAATCTATCTATCTATCTATCTGCATATCTGTCTATCTATCTATCTATACACTTCTAAAGTCACAAGAACCAAACACAGTTCCCAGTATGATCTTACTGGGGTACGATACTTTGGATATATTATCTCCCTAGTGCTGGACTCAGAGAGAACCTCTTACTATATATTCTAAGATCATACTACCTTTCTTGGCTTTCCTAATCACATTACTAGGCTTTGCTCACACTTCCATATTTTTTTCAATTGAACTGAAGTTTAACACAGCCTATCCTATTTTCTACTTAAAAAGTTGAAATTTTAAAACCAAGAATAAGACATTTGTCATTAATGAGTTCTGCCTTTTTAGCTTTGTCTGAATGTTCTAGCTTATGAAGAACTTTTTGTATCCTGATGATGTCATCCACATGTTAATTATTCTTTCCAGATTTATGTTATTTGCAGATTTGACAAGCATGCTTTCTGTACCTTCATTGAAATTGTTGGTAAATTCTTAGCACAGAACCAAGCACAGGTCACAGTGAAATTCACTTGGAGACCTTCTTCAAAGTTGACATTGAACTATCAATGAGTACTGTTTGGGTCTTACCATTCCTCCAATTCCCAATCCACCTTTGCTGCTAGCTAGCCTTCATCTCTTTATCTTCTCTAGAAAAGCGAAATGGTAGACTTTCTCAAATACTTTGCTAAAAATTTGATATATTATATCAACAATGTTATCCTGATCCCTCATTTTTATAACTTCATCATCAAAAGGTTATTTGTGTAGGGCATGTCATGTATTTGTTGAAACAGATAGCTGTGAATCTAATACTTCTTTTTCTACATCTTCACTAAAATTCTTTTGATAATAGTCCTTAGAATATCCTTAGAAATTGAAATAAAGTTCATTGGCATCTAAATCTTTAAGCTACACTCTATTTCTTTTTTGAGAAAGTTCCTATAAGATATGATCTTCATTCCTATGGTAGGTTTTGTATTCTAATCTTTCAAAAAATACCACAGGAATCATATCTACTATATCTTTTAGGATTCTGCCAATAAAGAAGTATTTATAAGCAATTATTAGGTACCAGTCACTGTGCTAAGTCCTGAAGGTATGACTATTTATTAAAAAGAGATAGTTTTTGCTTTCAAGCAGCTTCTATTCTAAAAAAAGGGAAACAACACATAAAAGAGAGTCATATTCTGAAGGAACTGGGTAGATTGATATTTAATAGTAGGTAGATCTTGAGATTGCCTGGATAGATGACTAGATGGGATGTGAAGTTGATGTGTGGTCTGGTATCTAGAACTTTCCTAAAGATAGATGCTCTAAGGCGACTAGATTGCACATATTCATTCATTAATCAAATGAGATAGGTCTTCAAACAGGAGCTCTAAAGATGAGCAGATGAAGATGCTGTCCTGGGATGGAGTACATGTTCAGAGAGACCTGCAGGTCCAGGTCTTAGATCTGTTGTGAAGGGTTCCACTTCAAGTGGGGAGGAGCAGGGCAGTAGGGGCAGACAAATACTGAGATGACTTCGGGTAGATGATTGAAAAAGATAAGAAGTTGAAGCTTCAAACTAAAACATTTTGCATTTGGGCTTGATGAAACTGCATGTATCAAGTGAAATTATATTCTTACAAGTCCAGCTTATCTTTGTTTGCAACTCTCATATGACGTAGGTCAACAGTAAGTCTCA
Source organism: Gymnobelideus leadbeateri (assembly GCA_011680675.1). NCBI lineage: Eukaryota > Metazoa > Chordata > Mammalia > Diprotodontia > Petauridae > Gymnobelideus > Gymnobelideus leadbeateri. The sequence goes on along the minus strand of WOXC01009967.1, from coordinate 132,000 downwards.
TATTATTTTCCCTTTTTTTAACATAGGAAAACTGAGGTCCAGAAAAGTGAAATGACTTTTCAAGGTGGCAGAACCAGGTTTTTTAATGATGTATTTGTTCTGCTTCAGTACTTCAAGAGTTGTGATGAAAAAGACCTTGGGGGGTAGAGTCAAGATGGCAGAGTAGAAAGAGGACTTCCTCACAGCTCCGGCTCCCACTTCCTTGAATTCATATAAAAATGACTCTTGACAAACTTTGGAACTACAGAACCCACAAAATGACACAGAGAAGGTAACCTCCTACTGAAGACAGCCCTGCAGGATGGCAGGAAGGGGCCAGTGCAGCATGTTGGGAGCTGAGCCCAGCCCAGCCTAAGTCTAAGGTTTTAGCCTCAGGGTGGTCTGACTAGCCACAGGCTGGCAGGACTTCATATCACCAACAGCTGTGGTGGTTTCCAGAATTATCAACCCATAAATGCCTAAGACAAAGTGAGATGTCAGTATAGACTTTGTGGGAACAGGGAGTTTGGATGTGTGATCTGGCCTTTGCCCCCAGGGAGAGAAGCAGCTGAGGCTCCACAGCAGTGCAGCCACCAAGTTGCTGATTCAGAGCTCCTGGTCTGCAGATTGTAGGGGGACCAAGCAATCAGTATGAGGGTAATCACTCTTGTTTTAACTTGCTTGGATCTGGATCACTGTCTAGGATGGAGGTCCTAGAGTGTGTGAACAGTCTACCAGATTGTAAACTTCAGAGAAGGCACCCAACTAATAGCTCTGGCAGCTGTGAAAACCCCAGCATTTGGGATAAAGCTCCTCTTTCTGGTAGCACAGTTCTCCTGTGACAAAAGGCTCAAAAGTCAAGTAATTGAGTGGCAACATGAGCAAGCAAAGGAAGCAAAGCAAACAGAGCAATCCTACATTAGAATCCTATTTTGGGGACAAAAAGGATCAAAGCACGGAACAGGAGGAAGACAGCAAAGTCAGAACTCCTGCACCAAAAACTTCCAACAAAGATATGAGCTGGTTACAGGCCAGAGAGGAGCGTAAGAAATATTTTGAAAACCAAATAAGAGAAGTGGAGGGAAAACTGGGAAGAGAAATGAGAATGATGCAAGAAAATTATGAAATGAGAGTCAACAACCCGACTGAAGAAAATAACACCTTAAAAAAATAGACTAACTCAAATGGCAAAAGAGGCTCAAAAAGGCAATGAGAATAATGCCTTAAAAAAGATGAATTTGCCAGATGGAAAAAGAATCTCAAAAGCTCACTGAAGAGAATCATTCCTTCAGAGTTAGACTGGAGCAAATGGAAGCTAGTGACTTTGTGAGAAATCGAGATACTCTTAAACAGATCCAAACAAATTAAAAAATAGAAGGCAATGTGAAATATCTCATGTGAAAAACCACTGACCTGGAAAATAGATCCAGGAGAGATAATTTTAAAATTATTAGACTACCTGAAAGCCATGATCAAGAAAAGAACCTAGAAATCATCCTTCAAGAAATTCTTAAGGGAAAAAAAAAGAAATTCTTAAGGAAAATTGCTCTGATGTTTTAGAACCAGAGGGCAAAATAGAGGTTGAAAGAATCCACCAATCACCTCCTGAAAAAGATCCCAAAAAGAAAACTCCCAGGAATATTATAGCCAGGTTCCAGAGTTCCCAGATCAAGGAAAAAATATTATAAACATCCAGGAAGAAACAATTTGAATATTGTGGAAACACAATCAGGATAACACAGGATCTGGCAGCTTCAACATTGAGGGATTGAAGGGCTTCAAATATGATATTCTGGAGGTCAAAGGAGCTGGGAATAAAACCAAGAATCACCTACCCAGCAAAACTGAGTATCATGTTTCAAGGGAAAATATTGTCATCCAGTAGAATAGAGGATTTTCAAGCATTCTTGATGTAAAAACCAGAATTGAATAGAAAATTTGACATTCAGATACAAGAAGCAAGAGATACATGAGAAGGTCCTTGAAAGGATAGGGGGAAAAATCAGAAACAGAAGGAGCTGTCAGAAGGCCCTTCCTGTTCTGAAGCTGATTCTTATCGCCCCAGGCAGGTGAGAAAGGACCATAGAAACCTGGAAATTAAGGGAGTATTGAGGCCTGTTGGACACTTCTGTTCTGTCCTTCACCTTCTGCAAGATGAGGTTCTGTTGCTGAATTCTCTAGAGCTTCAGTCTCCAAACTTTTTAAATCTATACTCTTATAAATAAAAAAAAGTTATCCCTCAATATCTATCTATCCTAATTTCTACATTTTATATATACATACGTATTTATGTATGTACTAAAATTATTGTAAAATATTACTATACTGGGGCGGCTAGGTGGCGCAGCGAATAGAGCGCCGGCCCTGGAATCAGAAGGTCCTGAGTTCGGAGCCGGCCTCCGACACCTAATCCGCACAAACAAAAACCTAGCCGTGTAACCTTGGGCAAGTTACTTAACCCCAATTGCCCTAAAGGGGCGGCTAGGTGGTGCAGTGAGTAAGAGCGCCGGCCTCGGAGTTAGGATGACCCGAGATCAGATCCGGCCTCAGAAAATGAGCACCCACGCATAAATCAAATGACTAGCCGTGTAACCTTGAGCAAGTTACTTAACCCCAATTGCTTTAAAAAAAAAAAAAGAAAGAAATATTACTATACTAAAATTTAATATATTGTAAAACTAATATAAAAAGAGAAATGAAAAAAGATGAAATAATATTAAAAAAAGATAAAGACTTTGAAACCCTAAGGTAACATACAAATATAAGTTTTTATCATTGTTCACACTATTATTGAGAAATTGCATAGGATATAAAAGAGAGTGTATAGGAGGGGAAACAGAAGGCACCACTCTAACCACACATCTGAGAGAGGAATCTATTCTACATCATCAGAAGGAACCTCAGGACTCAACTAGTCCAATCAATATCAGACCAAGAATCATTTATTTTACAACCTTAACAAATGTTCATTCCAACTTTTCCTGACATTTGTTTCTGGGTATTCTAATACATCTTAAGGAGCGAGACATCCTGGGGCAAAGACACAGGTGTCATAGATAATCCTTGTGGAAATGGGAGTTGTCAAGTGCATCAGCAGGCGCTTCAAAAATGATTCCTGCTCTTTCTTGTCCCCCCCACCCCATTTACCCCATCCTGTCATTAGCAACCACTGTTACTGAAAATCTGTAAGAGAAATCTCTTGTCACCAAAGTTCTTGGCATTGTCATAAGGTTAAACATCAGAAACAGATGTCATTTTACTAGCGAGAATGACACTAAAAATGATGTTATCATCTTTTTTGGTCCATAAGGACCGCTGGACCTTTGCATCCAACAAACAGCTGACATCACCTCATTTTTTGCATTAGTACCCTTCTTCCAATGTGTGTTACTTGAAAGCATTATTTTGGTTTACTCTTTGTGTTCCCCATACTTAACACAATGTTTTGCACATCATAAGTGATTAGTACATTCTTTTTCATTCACTCCTGAGTATCCCCTTTCATTCCATTGTTCTATAACTTCATCTATGATTTCCCTCATGAGGGGGTGCTTAGTACCTAATGGACCACATTGTTATAATATTGGACTATGCCAAGCATGAGAAAACTTTTATTTTATCTAAAGGCTTCCAATAAATTCAAATATCTATCTAAAGCATCCAGGAAGTGATTATAAAAGTGAATTATTAGGATGAGACACAACTAGGCAAAACTGAACTCATCTTGGCAAAAATACAGAGATAGAAATAATTTCCATAAATATATTCAAGGAAGCCAAAACATTTTTCTGTCTAATGTTCTACTTGATTCAATCTGGATTCTCCATCTTGGGTGGAGATAGGTTGGGAGGTAGGGCAGTATTGCCTGCCCTCAAACACTATATACATAGCAAATTTTTCTAGCGAGAGGGGTGGAGCCAAGATGGCAGAGTAGAAACAGCTCATTCAAGCCACTCTGCCCCCAGATTCCCCCCAAACTATGTAAAAGGGGACTCTGAACAACTTCTGGAGCCCTAGCACCCACAGAACGACACAGAAAAGCTAACCTCCTGCTGAGGACAGCCCAGCAGCCCTGCAGGAAGGACGAGTGCAGCGCTCTGAGAGCCGGCAGCCCGCAGTGTGGGGAGTGCGGGAGCCGATCCAAGCGGAGCCCAGGTCCCCGTGAGCCGAGGTTTTAGCCCCAGGGCAGCAGGGCCAGCAGCCAGCTGGAGAGACCCCAGAACACCAGCAGCTGTGGCGACTCCAGAATTATCAACATAGACATGCCTAGGACAAAGTAAGAGGTTAGTGTCCTATGGACTTTGGGACCTGTATTTGGGGAATGCGTTGGCTTCCTCCCCTGGGGGCTAGAAGCCACTGAGGAGACATGCCATTTTGTAGTTTTCAGAGGCAGCTCCAGCTCCTGGCCTGGGAATTGTAGGGAGATCCAGCGATCAGTCTTGGGGGGGTAATCACTCTTGCTTTAACCTCCGTGGATCTGGATTGTGATCTAGGATGGAAGTCGTGGGTGGGTTTACAGCTTGCCAGAAATGGAAGTTGCCCCCCACACGATTGGTACGAAAATTCCTCTATCTGGCCTTAAAGCCATAGTGTGACAACAAGCTCAAAAGTCAAGTAATTAAGTGGCAACATGCCAAGGCAAAGGAAACAGAAAAATGCAACCCTAGACTCTTATTTTGGGGGCATAGAGCGGGAAAAGGACTGTGAGGTCAGAAGTCCTGCTCCAAAAGCCCCAGGGGAAAACATGAGCAGGTTGCAGGCCATAGAGGACCTTAAGAAGGACTTTAAAAATCAAATAAGAGAAGTGGAGGAAAAATTGGAAAGAGAAATGAGAAGGATGCAGCAAAAGTATGAAATGAGGCTCAAGAGCCTGACTGAGGAAAACAACACCTTAAAAAATAGACTAACTCAAATGGCAAAGGAGGCCCAAAAGGGCAATGAGAAGAATGCCTTAAAAAGTCGAATTTGCCAGATGGAAAAAGAATCTCAAAAGTTCACTGAGGAGATTCATTCTTTCAGAGTTAGACTGGAGCAAATGGAAGCTAATGACTTTATGAGAAACCAAGATGCTGTTAAGCAGATCCAAACAAATGAAAGATTAGAAGGCAATGTGAAATATCTCATGGGAAAAACCACTGACCTGGAAAATAGATCCAGGAGAGACAATTTAAAAATTATTGGACTACCTGAAAGCTATGATAAAAGAAAGAACCTAGAAATCACCCTTCAAGAAATTCTCAAGGAAAATTGCCCTGATGTTTTAGATCCAGAGGGCAAAAAGAAAAATCCACCGATCACCTCCTGAAAAAGATCCCCAAAAGAAAACTCCCAGGAATATTATAGCTAGGTTCCAGAATCCCCAGATCAAGGAGAAAATACTCCAAGCAGCCAGGAAGAAACAATTTCAGTATTGTGGAAACACAATTAGAATAGCACAGGACCTGGCAGCTTCTATACTGAGGGATCAAAGGGCATGGGATATGATATTCCAGAGGGCAAAAGAGCTGGGAATGAACCCAAGGGTCACCTACCCAACAAAACTGAGTATTTTGTTTCAGGGGAAAATATGGTCATTCAGTGGAATAGAGGACTTTCAAGCATTCTTGAGAAAAAAACCAGAATTGAATAGAAAATTTGACATCCAGACACAAGAAGGAAGAGATGCCTGAGAAGGTAATCATGGAAAAGAAATCAACAGGAACTTATCCAAGTTGAACTATTTACATTCCTATATGGAAAAGCAATAACTGTGACTGATGATATCTTTCTCACTATGAAAATAATGGAACAAGGGTGTGTGGTCATATGAATACATATGTGAATGTGTGTGTATATGGTTACAGTTATATATGGATAGAGGGCATAGGTTGAATTTGTTGGGAAGGGAGAATACTCAAGGGATGAAATTATGAGGTGAGAGAGGAAAGTGGCAAGAGGAGATGGGGAGAGACAGGGTAGGGTAAACTATCTCATGTAGAAGAAGCAAGGGGAAGTGGTTGCAAGGGAGGGGGAGAATAGGAAGGCAAAAAAGGCAAAACCACATTCTCATTGAATTTGGTTCAGGGAGAGAATGACATACATACTAAATGGGATATCTCAACCTGCAGCAGAATAGGGGGAAGGGGGATGAGAGGAGGGATGATGGATGGGAGGGCATCCTTGGGGGGAGGGGAGGTTGGAAGTACCCACTATAGAAGAGGGACAAGATCATGTAGGGAATGGACCAGGTGGGGGGTGGGATGAGTGGGAGGGAATTATAAGCAGCCTTGTACAATTTATCTACTATGATAATGTTTTGCATAGCTAGACATGTACAACATATACTGAATTACTTATCTCCCTAGAGGGAATGGGTGACAAGGGAGGAAGGAAATGTATCTGAAATTTGAGGTCTTAACATTAAATGTTTCAAATATATATAAATACTATTATTAATACTCTTTTGCTTATAATTGAGAGATAAGATGTGCAGGCATTGGGACACAAAGATTCACCTTCCTCTAATGGAGAAGTCGATGGGGGTATGGGAGAAGATATGGGAGAGAGCAGATTGGAGGAAGCGATATCTTGTGGGACTGCTATTCTGGGAGGTTGGGTAGGGGAATAATGGGGGGGAAAATGATTGTAACTCAAAATCTGGCGGAAATGAATGATGTAAAACAGACGTTAATGAAGCATTTGTTTAAAATTTTTTTTTCTAGCGAGAATTTCCACATTTCCTTACAATAGGACCTCTACATTCTCATTAATATCTTCCCTTCACATTCTTTTCTTGTATTTTTACAATACCCAACTATAGCCCTGTAATCAATTGTAATGGGGATTTGAAGATCTTCTCTGCCCCTTGTAATGGCAAGCAAACAAGTACTTAGCACCTTGTTTCAGTTGAGCCTTGCCCATGATTATATCAAGTCTTTTTAAGAAACCAACCTTGTGAAATCTGCAATGGGAGGGACTTGCCAAAGACAGGAATAGGGAGGAGCTAATGACAAGATAAAAAGCTGAGCATAAGCTGAGAGAGAGCCAGAACTGCTGGGACCAAGCAGTGTGGAGATGGAGCAGCTAGTTTGAGTGAGAGAGGGGCATTCTTGCTTAAGGGAGCCTGTTTTGCTTTGAAGGCCTGATGGAGGGAAGGTTTGGGAAGGCTTGGGAATATTGGAGTTTGCTGCATTGGTTATGTGTACCAACTTCATGGTGAGGAATTTAGCTTTCTGGTTTGGGGATTCAGTTTTCTGGCATTTGAATAAATGCTTTGATTCTATCCTCCATGTGGAGAGCCTGTTATATTTTGTCATTCACAGCTACACCAGCATATTCATAGCTGCTGCAGGAGCTGTGAATATTTCATTGCCATTATAATCCCTGGGTTAAAGATGGAGTTGGGAGGAATGCACATGTAAAACCCTCCCCAGTCTACTTCACCTCCATAACCAAGTGTAAAGAGTCTTGCCATTTCCTTTATTCAAGGGAAGAGGGTAGAAGGATTGTTGCTAAGAGGGTGGATTAGCTCTTAATTTCTAGAGAAATTATAAAACAGCTTAACAGGATTGAGATCTTGCAATAGGTTTTATCACTTGGTTGAGTAGGATTAGAATAGCCAGAACTGGAAGGAACATCAGAAACCATAAAATTTAAATCCATCATTTTACAGTTTGGAAGATGTCCAGAGGTTTGAAGTGAGTAGCCTGATGTGTCTAAATTTTTTGTTAGTTGATTGCACAAAACATAGTTTATATATAAGTGATTTGCACTTCTGAGTTTCTTTGGTGTGCCTGAACATTAGTCCCTGAGAATCCTGGAGTAAAAGGAAGTGTATACAAATTTGTGGAACTGAGCTTTGGATTTGAGCTATGATCCACCACCACCACCCTCCATTTATCATCTATCATGACATTTAGAGCAATATTCTATTTTTAGAATTGGAAGTTCCAACCTCTTCCCCTACATCCTCCCCACTCTGTCTCTTTTTCTTTCTGTCTGTCTGTCTCCCTCTTTCTGTCTCTCTTATTGGGCAGCTCCACCATTTTAGGAGGACAGCCTAGGACAGCCATGTTTCATTACCTCCAGGCTGCACTACAGATTTCTTCTATCATGCTTCTATTCAAGGAACCCTTATCTCTCTAGCCTGCTTCTCTTCAGCTTCTATTTATCTGTCATCCCTTATTAGAATGTAAGCTCTTTGAGGGTAAGGATAATCTTTCTATTTATATTTGTCCCAATAGTTAGCACAGAACCTGGCACATAGTTATCACCTAATAAGTGATTGACTTGTTGATGATTTAGAAACATCTCACACACACAGTTTCCTGAATTTCAGGAGGCTCTCCCCAGAAATGTACTTCCCCAGGAGTTCCTTCTTTTCTTGTAAAGTTTCTGGATTTCCGAAAATAATACCTTCCTAACTCAGGAAACCAAATGGAGCGGCTAAGAAAAAATATCTGGAAGTAAAATAGCAGTCAGCTTTGTTTCATATCAGCCACTTTCTTGATTAGTTAAAAAGCACCATAGATAACTTCTGACCTATGCATCCCCCAGTACCTGCTTGTATATGAATTAACATGTATGCCTTATTGTGTGTCTGTGTGTGCATGCCTGTGGGTGTCTGTGTGGAATGAAAGAGAAAAAAATCACTTATAAAATGATAGGATGTGCGTCTTATAAAAGTCAGGATTTGAGAAGGTCTCAAAAGATCATGGTAAGAAGAAATGACCAAGAGATGCAAAAAAAAAAAAAAAGCTAGAAAATAAAGAAAGAGTGACATAATAGCAAAAGTAATGAGTCTCTTTGGTTCTCTGATTCCTGTGTATTATTTCTTCTTTGTCCTTGAGACCTTGACGAATAGGGCATGAGCCTAGACAGTGGGGTGAGTGCTAGATGCTGCTGATCTGCAGAAAGACCTGGTTTTGAAAACTGCCTCTGACCTTGACTAGCTGTATAAAGATGGGCAAGTTCCTTATACTCTTAGAGTCTTAGTTTCCCTACCTGTAAGTTAGGGATATTAAATGTAATAACTACGTTGGAAGATTGTTGTGAGGACAAAATGAGGTCATGCATGTAAAATGCATGGCAAGGGGTTGAAATGCCCTACATATTTATGATTTTATTATTACTAAGCCATATATAGATATTTTTGTACTGCTTTTTGGAGAATGCAGTTCTTTACCTTTAGGTCTCACAATCTGAATCTGTATAAATTGAAGGGACATCTTTGTTGCCTTCAAGGTGGCATAGTGGATAAGCTACTATACCTGGACTAAGGAAGACCTGAATTCAAATCTAGCCTTGGAACCTATCTGTGTGACCCTAGGTCCCTTAACCTCTGCCAGCCTCAGTTTTTCCTTATTTGTAAAATGGGAGCAATAATAGCACATGTTTCTCAGAGTGGTTGTGAATAGAAAACGAAATGATATTTTAAAAGTGCTTTGCAAACCTTAAAGCTCTGTATATTAACAATTAGCTATTAGAAGGACTGAAAGTATTCGGTGTAGACTGGAAAAGAAGGAAGTGGAAGAAAAGTAGAGGGAAAAGTATCACTTCTATGGCAGATTTTCTTTCTTTTTTTTTAACAAATGCTTTGTTAACTTCTGGTTTACATCATTCATTTCCGCCAGATTTCGAGTTACAATCATTTTCCCCCTGTTATTCCCCTACCCAACCTCCCAGAATAGCAGTCCCACAGGATATTCCCTCATCTAATCTGCTCTCTCCCATATCTTCTCCCATACCCCCTTCGACTTTACCGTAGAGCAAGGTGAGTCTCTGTGCCCCAATGCCTGAACATCTTATCTCCCAATTACATGCAAAATAGTATTAATAATAGTATTTGTATAAATTTGAAACATTTAATTTTAAAACTTCGAATTTCAGATCCAATCCCTTCCTCCCTTGTCACCCATTCCATCTGGGAAGATAAGCAATTCAGTATGTGTTGTACATGTCTAGCTATGCAAAACATTACCATAGTAGATATATTGTACAAGGCTGCTTAAAATTCCCTCCCTTCCATCCCACCCCCCTCCCCAAGTCCATTCCCAACTTTGATCCTGTCCCTCTTCAATACTGGTTACTTCCAACCTCCCCTCCCCCCAGAATGCCCTCCCCTCCATTATCCCCCCTCTCATCCCCCTTCCCCCTACTCTCCAGCAAGGTGAGATATCCCATTTAGTATGTATGTCATTCTCTCCCTGAGCCAAATTCAATGAGAATATGGTTTTGCCTTTTTGCCTTCCTGTTCTTCCCCTCCCCTACAACCACTTCCCCTTGCTTCTTCTACATGAGATAGTTTACCCTATCCTGTCTCTCCCCATCTCCTCTTGCCACTTTCCACTCTCACCTCATAACTTCACCCCTGAAGTATCATCCCTTCCCAACAAATTCAACCTGTGCCCTCTATCCATGTATAACTGTAAACATATATACACAGATTCACATATGTATTCATATGCCCATATACCCTTCTTCCATTATTTTCATACTGAGAAAGGTTTCATCAGTCACAATTATTGTTTTTCCATGTAGGAATGTAAATAGTTCAACTTGGATAAGTTCCTTTTGATTTCTTTTCCCTGATTACCTTCTCAAGCATCTCTTGCTTCTTGTATCTGAATGTCAAATTTAGTATTCAACTCTGGTTTTTTCCTCAAGAATGCTTTAAAGTCCTCTATTCCACTGAATGACCATATTTTCCCCTGAAAGAAAATACTCAGTTTTGCTGGGTAGGTGACCCCTGGGTTCAGTCCCAGCTCTTTGCCCTCTGGAATATCATATTCCATGCTCTTTGATCCCTCAGTGTAGAAGCTGCCAGGTGCTGTGCTATTCTGATTGTGTTTCCACAATATTGAAATTGTTTCTTCCTGGCTGCTTGGAGTATTTTCTTCTTGATCTGGGAATTCTGTGGTAGATTTTCATAATGCTATATAGCTCTGGAAAGCAGTTAATGGCCTCATCCTTTCTATCATGGGCTGCTATAGCCAGAATACTTATGAGAAATGAAAGAGTAGAAACTCACTTGTACTATAGTGGTTAGGTAACTAGCCTAGATATCTACACCCTGTAGAGAGGTGCCCATGAGGATAGAATGACAGAGAAATCAAGGATAGTTTTCATAAAAAATATCTTCCTAACAATTGTTGTTCAGTCATGTGTGACTCTATGTGACCTCATTTGGGGTTTTCTTGACAAAGATACTGTAGTGGTTTGCCATTTCTTTCCCTAGTTCATTTTACAGATGAGAAAACTGAGGCAAACAGCGTTAAGTGATTTGCCTATGGTCACACACCTAATAAGTGTCTGAGGCCAGCTTTGAACTTGGGAAGATGAGTCCTCCCAAATTCAGGTGCCTTACTCTATCCACTGAGTCACCGACCTGCCTTAGCAATTAGAACAGTACAAAAGTGAATGAATGAATAAATAAACAAATACAGAAAGCATTTATTGAGTCTTTACTATGTACAAAGCACTGACTACTTGTTCTTAATGAGCTCACATTCAAATAGGGAAGGCAACACATGTGAAATGATTTCAGTTGCACATCACATAGAAAAGTCTCAGGAGTCTTTGGGTGCAGTGGCAAAGCAAATATTAATGCATTTTTTTCGATGTCATTTCCACTCATCATTAGATGTCTTTAAACAAAGAAATGTGTCAGGAGTTTTGGAGATGGGAATTCTCAGTCAGGTATGGGTTGGATTAGAAGATGTCTTGTCCTCTGAGATTCTTCAGTTCTGAGATTTGGCTACCTTCAGGTAGCATGGCTTCAGAAGCCTGGGCTCTTAGGCTTGTTTCTCATGTTTCATTGGTCTACTGACTATGCTCTTTTGTGAATGGTATCAGAGGAGCTGTGGTAACTGCATTCCTGAAGTCTCCTATGTAAGGCTTCCTGTGTCTCTAATATCTGATGCCTGGAAGTGATTAATGAATGAAAATGTATCTATTAAGTATCTTTGTGCCAAGAACTCTGTCAAGTACTAGGAATACAAATGCATGAATGAAGCCAATTCTTGCCCTCAAGAAGCTTACAGTTTAATAAAGGGTGTGCAAAGATGTAGATTTGTATTTAGAAGTTACAAGGATGGTAGGTGGAGCCCTAGAGGAATAGATTAACACATCCTAGAAATACAAGAATGGTGTGTGTCACACATATAAAGATGTCAGCAGGACTGGCAGAATCTGAATTCTGTTTGAGCTATTCCTCTCCCCTAAGGGTTCTTATTCCAGGAGTATTGATACCCAGGTCACAAGACCAGGTTCAAATCTCCAACTGCAAATGCCTATGCTATGTGCTTTGAGAAATATAGGCATCAAATCTTACTTCACTCTTAGACATTCTTCTAGTTGATAATGGTGGCAAATAAGCCTCCAGAAAACTATTATTACAGAGCACGTAGTAGTAAGGATGAAAGAAATCTAATGATGGTTACTCACAAAAGAGCATCCTGTGTCCTACACATGCCTAGAGTTCAAAGAAAGGTCCTTTGATAGGTGTATATTCCAAGCATAAGCATACATGGGTTGGGTTTGCTGTTATCCCCTGGGAGAAAGCAGTCTCCTTGGCTTTTGACCTGGTGAAAAGGGGAAGGACTGAAAGGAATGTGTGTCAACACACCTGGCCCATTTTTTATTTAAGTCTTTACTTTCAGGAATTTATCAGCACTTAGCTATATAAGCTTCCTTTATTCATCTTTCCCTCCGTCTCTTTTCACTCCTATCCATTGAATATAATACTGAACTCTCAGAAAGATTGACAAAATAGTAGAAAGAAGTTATAAGCCACTCTCTAAGGATTTCCTTGGGGAGTGAAAAAGCATTGGGAATTATTTAACTTCTCTTGATTCCTACAGGGTCAGCACTCTGGTTGATTAATCTCCACAGGCTAATTTTCATCCATGGGGAATGGCCTTCAAAGCAAGCCCCACTCCCATAAATGCTACCTCACAGAAGCTGTTAACAAACCCCACTTCATTACCATATCAAATATGACCAAAGCTGGTCTCTGACACCAGCTTTTTCTTTTTTCCTGACACAGTCATTAAAAAGTAAAACCTGAAAAATCCTCCCCTCCCTCTAGGAAAGGAAAGACTAATGTAACTGAACTTTGTTTTGTTAGATTGATGCTATCTCCAGGAAAAGGAATTACTTATCACCATTTTCCTTCCCTTTGCTTCCTACCTCACATCTAGAATAGGGGGTGATGGGGGGGGGGGGGTAGAGAGAGTGAGGAAGTGAAAGATGAGAGGAAGGAAAGGTAAAGAGAAGGAAGAAGAGAAAAGAGGGAAAGAACAGCAATTTGGGCACTGAACTCTCCAGAGTTCTCTATCTTTAATAAAAGAAAATACTGAGCTTATGACTAAAGCAAGTGCTTTTTGTACATATTTTTTCCCTTTAAAACAAAGTAAAAATTGATGAAATGTATTAGGAAGGGGGAAAAAAACTATGCTGAAGGGAAATATGAACAGAAGGCAAATTCCACCTGCTTCGCCTTTTCTTTAAGGTCCTCCTAACCTTTAATCCTAGGAAATGGTTATTTCTTTGGATACTAGGGGAAGATAATTCAAGATTCCTGAATTTATTTTGCAGCATACTCGTATAAATTCTATCACATAAAAATATAACTAGGCTATATGATGTGGTAGGAAAAAATGTTTGGCTTGGAATCAGGAAGACCTAGATTCAAATGTTACTTCTTTTTTCTTAGTAGCAGTGTAACTACAGGCAAGTTGTTTAATCTCTCAGGGTTTTGGTTTCCTCATCTGTCAGTTGGGGGTAAGAGGCAACTAAGTAGTATAGCTGGATCTGGAGTCAGTGACACCTGCATCCCTTACTTCAGATACTTATTAGCTGTGTGACCCTGAGCATTGCCTAAAATGGGCCTAATAGCAGCATCTGCATTTTAAGGTTTGTGTGAAGATCAAATGAGATAATATATGTAAAATGTGTTACAAAGTTTTAAGACACTATATAAACCTGAATTACTAGTTTTATTAACTGAGATGGGAAACTTCTTTAGTTCCCTTCTGGATATAAGAAAGGATAGAAATATGGAAGACCAGCTAGAGAAGCTATAATTCTATCAGCAAAAAATTCTAATAATTGTGAACCGAGGGAATGACAGTTGATTTCAAGCATTTTAAAATTTTCAGTGAATTTATAAATTACTCATATCTCATAATCTGCATGATTTGACACAAAGGCAGTTGTGCTAGTCTATGATAATTTTAATGACTGCACTAAATATATCCATTTGATGCTATTCTGACAGTACCATAGTATTACTTACACTGTATCTGCATTTATATTAAATACAGTCAGGGATCTCATTTGTTAAATGAATATGGTAGCAATATCGTAAAAGGGGGAAATTATAGACCTTAACTATTAGAAATGAATGAAATTAATACAATCTCAATTAAGTGAGGCTAACAGACAAGGCCTTCCTCTTGTATACTCTGCTATTTGCCACTAACCCAGGCACACCGCATGCTTTTTTAATTCTTGATCAGACACAAATTGAACCTTTACCTCATCTCTTAGTTTGGTCCTAGAAATGATACTGGGGTATGAGTCATGACTGGGGCATTAAATTTAATCTGGAGTGCTTCAGAGTCTTTGTGTGTCTCTTCCAGGTATTATTGATCCAAGATGGTCCTATCATCTTTATTCAGTCTTTCAAGGAAGGAGGCCTGACTAATTTTTTTTTTTGGTCTGTGTTGTCCTCTAAATAGTGAAATCTATGAGAAAGCCAAAGGCCAACAAGAATAAAACTGAGCTCTAAGGATACTCAGATTAAACTAAATTAAAGCTATGGTCCATCCTCATTTGGACCTGTACTTCTGGGGAAATACAAATTACCTTGGAGTGGCCTGGCCCTGAAAATAAGAGGACATGATGCCTGAAGGATTCACACTTCAACTGGGAATGATTGGCTTTCATGTTGGGATATGATAGAAAATTAGAGTTTTGATAAGTTACACCTATGTCACTTTACAACCAAATGTTGCTAGAAATCATGAGAAGCTTTTTATTTCCATGGGCAAGTAAGGGAACCAGGCCTTGTTGCTGCATGATAGCATTGCTTGAATACTTACTTCTCTGGCTTTGTCTTTGTCATGACTCAGATCCTCCATTTATAAATCATGAATTACCATGTTCAAAAGTGGCACAGAGAATTTTTCTGTTAATAGTATATTCATATAGCAAGATGAAATATACTTCCATAATTGCTTATTGCCATATTAAAATGATAATTAGAATAGTCTGATGTCCTTGATTACTTTTTAATGGACATGTGGAAGCATTATAAAAATTTTATGGGTCAAAAGTATTTAGCAAAAATTGGAATACTGGTAGCATATTGGACATAAATTGATCAGCCAATAGTACAATACCATAGAACAGAGATAAATAAGATGAAAAACCTAGTAAGTCTTGTTCTCCAAGAATAGCTCATTATTTAAAACTGGTGATGTTTATATTCTATGTATGTGAAGATAATACATATAATTTTCTTTTGTGATTATTCTCAACTCTCTTCTCCTGACTATTTTCTAAAGGATGCCAAAAATATGGAGAAAATATAATGGCAAAGTGTGTTATGAAAACGTTGTGTTCTTTTTCTGCTTTGGCTTTTCCTTTTATTACTTTCCTAATCTCTTATCTTTGTCTCTCTGCCTCTGCCTGTCTGTCCATCTGTCTATTTCTCCTTAATTGAATGCCAAGAGGTGGGTCACCTAGGTTAGTCTTAGCATAAATATACCCAAGACTTTTGTGGCCTACAAGTGAATGGATTAAGTCCTTATCACATAAGTAAGCCATTCCAGGGTGTGTGTGTGTGTGTGTGTGTGTGTGTGTGTGTGTGTGGTATAGAGAGAGTAATATATATTCATTCTAAAGGTATGATTCTGTGATTCTTCTCATTACACCATGGTGCATTATATATGCACATATAGACAGATTATAATATACATATATGCATACACATATATACATAGATGTGTGTATATATATACATATATATTTATATGCATGTTTGTGTGTATACTATACAATAGTGTAATGAAAAGAGAATTGGATCATAGCCTGAAATAGAGCTGGAATGAGCCTTAGAGTCCATTTAATCAAATCCCCTCATTTTACAAGTGAGGAAACTGAGGCCTGGGGAGGTAAGGTGACTTGCACAGGGTCATAGGGATAGTAAGTCATGTGAGGAAGCCTGAATTCCAGCCCTACCTCTAATAATTACAAGTCTTGGAAACTTTTTAAGCCTCAGTATCCTCTTTTCTAAAATAGGGATGATGATAACTATAGTTATTTATTTCACCGGGTTATTAGGATCAAATGAGATAATGGATGTAAAGTGCTTTGAAACCCTCCAAATATTGTCCAAACAAGCTATTAGAATTGTTCAGGTATAAATCCTGTCTATGGTTATCAGGAAAGGTTTTAATCATTCAGATGGAAGAACTGCTGTTTGAATAGATCTCTCCTACCTAGCCTTTCATTCTTCCTTCTCCTAGTTTAGTGGGGGTGGAAGTATGGAGGTTGGTGTGTTGTGTGTGTGTGTGTGTGTGTGTGTGTGTGTGTGTGTGTGTGTGTGTGTGTGTTGGAGGGTACAATTAGGTTTGTACGGTGCCTTACTGCTCCTGTTTGAAGAACCACATGAGACAGGAACCCAAGAATTGATACCCTGCAAAATTAGGATCTGAGGGTCTCAAATATACACAATCTAGAGATTTATGGGTCATCTGTTCTGAATGCTTTGTGCTTCAGATGAGGAAACTGAGATCAAAAGAAGTTCTAACTTTTCTGAGGTCAAGCTAGTAGAAAGTGCCAAAGCTGAGATTCCAACCCACAATCTTCTGACTTTAGATCTAGTAATCTATCTAAATTTCCATAATTTGTCCTTTTTCTTCTAATTATTTCTAAATCATATCCAGCTTGCAGAAACTGTAGGCATTTATTATAATTTTATATAGATTTGTAGCCTTATGCAGATTAGACTAAGACTGAGGCAAAATTACCTTAATTAGAATGAGTTGTATTTACTTCACATAAACAAATAAATTCACTAAAATTAATTATATTTACATACAAAGCAGTGTATAAAGTTGTATTAAAAAAAGATAAGCTGTAACGTGTATATGTATCTAGACATGTATACATGCATATTCTACACACACATATATGTGTGTATATATATATACACACACACACATACATATATATCTCACGTGTATACCCACATGTTTCATATGTGTATGGTCTATAATTAATTACTAAAATTATATTTATCTGTGTTTACTGCCCTGGTTTTAAATGCAACCAGCTCTAGATTCTCTCCTCATCACCACCCTCCTCCCCAACCATTGCCTCATAGTATAGCTTTCTCTTCATTCTATTTGCAAAATAAAACGAGATTGCCCATTTACACTAGAGGAATGGGCTGCATTTGTTTCTATTGCTGTTTAATGACCTAGTGAACCTTTAACTCCTCCAATTGATTTTCTTAAATAATGATTGTTGCAGCTTTTACAAGAAGGTTTGTGTTAAGAATCAGTAGTTTGAAAATTTGGTTTTTCTACAAGTCAGCATAGTGAGTAGGAGTAGAACATCCAGTTTACAAGTGAAATGAAAACAAAAGCAAAACAAAAAAGAACCAAAGTTAGCCTTCCCCTCTGGAATATGTGATCTGTCATCCTTCTATCCTTTCTCTAGAGGGAGGTAGCCAATCCATATTGTATAGTAATCCAATAATCAGCCAAAGGAACTGGTGCATATTGGACTGGAGAAATAAAATCTTGATGGTAGGGAACTGTGAGTAGGAGAATAGGAAGAGGGGGGTCCTGGAGCTCCCTCCAATGGGATTCTGAGAGCCAATTGTTAAATTTTCAGTGTGAACATTTACATCTTAGAAATACCACATGCTACAAATCAGGACTTTATTAATTGCTTTATTGATTGTCTAGAAGACTTTGAAAGGTGATGGAGAAAATGTTAATAACGTTGATTAAAGTTAAAAGTGTGGCAGATGCACTTTCCCCCCCCGAAAGAACCAGAAGTTAAACATTTACCAGAAAGCCCATGGTAGAGGAATACATGATCAGTGTTTTCAAGTATTTGAAGCACTCTCAAGGAGATGAAGAGTAAGTCATTCTGCTACAGAGTAAAACTAGAAGCAGTGGGTAGAAGTTGTAGGAGAAGCAAACTGAGGTTTCATGTAAAGAAAAACTCCTAACAATTGGAGGTGTCCAGAAGTGTAATAATCTGATGTAATAAGTTTCCCCATTCTTAAACGTAGGGGCTGAATAACCATTCATTTGTAATATTCTAGAGAGATTTTCTGTTTGGTTATAGGTAGATGATATTGAATGGCTTCCAAGAACTTCACTTTGTCTCAGATTCTACAAAATTCTTCAACAAGTAGTAGCAAACAAACAGCAAAAACACTCTATAATAAACAGAAAGAAGAAAGAACGACCATTTTGCAATTTAGTTAAGATTTAAAAATTATTATATCATATGACTGCAGTTTCTTCAACACAATAGTCGTATGGCCTTAGTTAATGCCAGTGGGTCACTGAGTTGTTAGGGGGTTAGGAAAGCATTACAGTTAGAAATAACGCCGGAATAAGTGACAGAGTTGAAGTAATTAAGTATAGGTCTTATTCTGCTTCGCTCTTAGATGTATATCTTTGATGATATAAAGCTTACAATCTTCCCTTTCTCCTTCGGGGGAAAAAAATTTACCTATATAAATGTGTTCCACTTGAATATTTGTAAAACTTTCTGTCACTACCTCCACTACAACCACTGTGAGGTAATTTAAAAATGACATTATTTCATTAGATTAAATGTAAATGGTTGTAATATTTTTCACTTTTGTCTTTTTATGGTTGTATCTGATCATGTTATTGTTACTCAATTATCTTTTTTAAAAATAAGGACTTAAAAATAATCTTCAAATAATAACAAACCTGGTATTTGACTGGCAATAGTCTTCTATTGATGTCTTCAAGGTATCCTGGCTACCTTAAGACATGCTGTCCTCAAATTAGGATGATTTAAAATAGCTTCCACTAAGAAAACATTAATTTTAGAATGCAGAAACATTGTCATTGACCACTTCACTATGTGTCCCAGAGCACTTTAGTTTCCCCACATCAAAAAGGATTATACTGATAAACTTATATGACTATAGTGAGGGAAAAATGATTTAGATTTTTATGACAAGATATGTTGCAGAAATAGTCTTTTTTTTTTTTTAAGAAAATTATCATTAAGAAGGTTGTCTTTTTGAAATGGTTTTTCCCAGGGGAACAAATGGAGTTAAATATTTTCTCTCCTTAGCTTACCTTATAGGATCATAGATTTAAAACAGGAAGAGAATTTCAAGATCAAATCCAGTCATCTCATTTTAAGGTGAAACAACTGAGACCTGTGAAATCATCTGACTTTCCCAGGGTCACACAGGTAGTAATAGCTGAACCCAGGTTTACATTCAGATCCTCTGCACCCACATCCAGCACTCTTTCCACCAGAGCAGTCTTCCTTACCTCCAGTGTCATTCAGCTAATAGTCTAAGACAAATTGTTTAAGTCAGTCTGTACTGAGTCCAGTGGGCAAACCAGATTTGAGATTGGGACAAAATGGGAGGTGTACATTTCACAGTTAACAAAAGATTTGCTTATCTATTGCATAGAAAGAGATAATCAAAGGTATAGGACTTGACTTCCATAGACTTGGCTTTCCAGTTTCCAGAAATGCATCTGGCTGACAGAGCAGGGTGTGGTGACTCTCAAAGCAGAAGAGCATATGCTAAGATTAAAGAGTATTGACTCTTTGTGGGTTGATGCTTTTAAGCCTTTAGGTTATCAGAAATCTTAGTCTACAACTCAAGTCTTCAAGTCCTGGGTCTAATTAAATCTAAGGTCCAGTTTTTGTTTGTTTGGGTTTTTTTTTTTTTTTTTTGGTGTTTTTTTCCCTTTGTTTTCTTGCCTTTTAGGGAAAGAACTAGTTTAGAAGATGACCCCAGACATGTAGCTAATGCATCTACCAGACAGCTAGGCTCATCTGTAATGTGACCATCTTGGCTGGATCTAATTCAGCTCTAGATCATTGGTGGTCTAAGGAAGGAAGGGATTACATCTGTACTCTATGGCTAATAATAAATGGATAGGTGTGTTCTACAGCAAGGGTGGGTGCTGGATTTGTCCAATATCTATTCCTTGTGAAGATCCCGGCTTCTGACTCAGTACTGGAACTTTACTGATCCAAGGTTAAATTGAGGCTCAGCCCTTTGCTATATAAGTTTACAGGCTAGTACAGTATCTCCATCAAAAATCTTTGAGTACCCACTCTACTTGGAGTAAAACTGTCCTGTGTTCAAACCAAACCTGTGATACTAACTATGGGACCATACTAACTATGGGACCATAGGTTAAGTCATTTAACCTCCATATGCCTCAGAAAACTCCATAAGACTTATTTTCCAGGTCATACACTATTGTCTATCTTCCTTGGTGAAAGAAGACCTCACAATGATGAAATCACAGGTCATTTCTGTATTCTAATATCATGTGTATTGAGCTAAGTATTATGGGAATAAAAAGATTAAAGTTCTCTTCCCTTAAGGAGTTTCTATTCTAGTATATTCTAGTCTCTTCTTTAGAGAGACAAGACATGTGCACAAATAAATATAGATATGACAGAATGTAAGTGCCAAAAAGAGGCATAAAGAGGAGTGAGAGACTACTTTCTTTTTTTTAAATTTTCAACAAATACTAAAACTTAAATACATAATAAGAAAAGAAAAAGAAACATCATAAACTTAAATATAGAATAAAAAAGAAAAAAATTGCCATGTGCACAACAGAACATAGGAGAGGATTCAGTATAGCAATAACTTGTGATTTCAAGAAAGCCTATATATTAAATACTGTGCATTATGTTGAAAGCTCTCCATCTTTTGTTTGTTTCCTTATAGTTTTTCTTTTATTCTCTGCTGTATACTTTTTACTTTGATCTTTTTTTTCCCCTCCTTTCTCTCCCCTACCTACCACTCCAAGGCTACAATTAAGCATGGATATATTTATATATAGGTATTGATATATACATATATGCATACACATATATGCATGCATGCATGTACACACGAATACATATACACATATACATACATAAGCTTAAGAGATTCTACTCCTAATCTTGTTATTATATTTGTGCATATCTCTTTTTTCCTATCTCTCCTAACTCCTCTTTTTATTTCTACCTTCTACATTTCCCCCCTATTACTTAGCCTACCCTTACTCCAGCAATTCCTCCCTTATCCTCCCATTCCCCTAAATCTAAAGACCCTTCTATATCACCCTTTTAACCTATTTCCTTACGGTCCCCTCTAAAGATCCCTCCTTTATCTTCTCCCCTCTCCCTGTCCCCTTCGAGTTCTATTTCTTTCTAAATGTAGAAGACTTTTACAGTCTTCTAAATGTATATACATTTTCCTCTCTTAAACCCATTCCTGATAAAAGTAGGTTTCTAGAACTAACAGCGCCCCCCACCATCTAATTTCTTTGTATTGATTCTTTTTCTTGCACCTCATTTGTATAAGATAATTACCATTTTAGCTATTCTTAATTGGTTTGGTTTTCAAAGAGTAATTTTCTTCCTTAAGATTCTGGATCTCTTTTTCTAATTTGTTGACTTTCTTGTCATAATCGTCTTGTTTTTCTTGTATTATTCTAGTTTTTCTTCACATTTTTCCTCCATCTCTCTCATTTGATTTTTAAGTTCTTCAATAAATTCTTTTTGGACAGGTGACCATTTGACATTACTGTTTATAGTAGAAGAGGGTTTCTTTTCTTTGGTATCCTTTGAAGATGAACCCTGGCCTTCCTCTATTCTCATAGTATCAGGATTCTTTTGGTTCAAATCTTCTTCCTTTGCCTGTACATTAAGAAAATATTAAAAAATATTTTTAATAAAAAAAATAGCTTTTATAATCACCTCTAATCCTGGGGTGTGGGGAATGGTGTCTCTCACCTCTATTCCTCTTCAGTTCTCTCCTCTGACCTTGAACTCAAACTAAGACCTCCAGCCCCTTGTAAGTGCCCACAGCCACAGAAGTAGTCCCTGCTTCCGCACTTACTGGGCTTGTGCTCTTTTCTTCTCACCCCAACTGCTCTGGCAGCATAGCTGGGTCTGGTGTTCCTTGTCAGCAAAGATTCCCTCAGTCTTCCCTGGATCAGAGCGGGTGGAGGCAGCCTCTCAAACCAACTAACCCCAGGGCTTGCTGCTTGTAGTTTAAACAGCTTGCAGCTCTTTGTTAAAGTAGTCCCAAGCCTGGAGGTGTTTACTCTCCACAGGCAGGAAATCTAGTCCTGAGATTTTTCTTCTGGTTTTCTCCTGTTGTCCGAAGGGGACCCTGGTCTGCCCCTACTCTTATTTCTTTTCCCAACTCTTTGTTTGCCTAAAGGTGCTATTTCATCTCTTCTGTGGAGGAAAATCTTGAGAGGTTGAAATTTTCTGACCTACTCTGCCATCTTCCCAGCATCGTCTTGAGAGACTACTTTCAATAGTGGGGATTGTATAGGGGACCAGGCATGGATTCTGAGTAAAGGAATCACATGAATTAGGAATATTTCTCCAGTAACAAGATGCATTGGATATGGAAAGACCAAATAGAAAATAATTGCAATAGGCTAGACAAGTGGAGATGATGACATGAACTATGGTGAAGACAATGGGAATGGAAATGAAGAGTTAGAGTTAAATGCAAGGCATTTCAGAGATAGAATTGTCAGCACCTGTTCCATTATGTGACTAAGCTTCAAACTTTATGTAGGTTTTTTTCTCATTTTCACTTTCAAATATATGGAGGAAGTAATTAAAATATTGATTCCTTCTCTTGCATTCTACATCCCATTGTTTTTTTTCTTCCTTCTGCTTTTTCATCTTTACCTGTTTTCCATTTTTCACTCATTTATTTGAAATAGAAGTCTTATTCATGCTTATAAAATCATTATATTACCTTCCCCAGTATCCTCAATATTTGAGACTATTTTACCTTTAACTACTGTGATTTCAAATGATTGTATTTAAGACTTCATTTATTATAAAACATTCCTGATTCCTTGGATTCTGAAACAAATTCTCACTGGCAAAACCCAGAGATATAAATGATAACTGTGCCTGAAGATTTAGGGTCAAAGTCTATAGATCTAATTGAGCCAAAAGATATTCCTTTCTTCTACAGTGCCTCCATTATTAAGATATACTATAAAAATAACAAATTCCTTGTGTCCAAGAATTCCAATAAATATTCACACAAAAGCTTACTAATGGGGACTGCAATTCTTATGAAATGTTGACTTCTTGTAAGGCATGCAAGCATTAAGATATTTATAGCCTGCTAGCTTGCTTCTCAATAGGGGGAAGCATATAAGGGAATATCAAACTGTGGTCAGTTAGGATATACTTTAAATACATACACACCTAAATAAAGATAACTCCCAAATCTCTCCTACATTTGGGTCCTATATCTCCAATTTCTTCCTGTGTACTTCTACTTGGATATCCCACCAAACTCTTTCTAGCAAACTTAGTATTACTTTTTCTTCAGGGCTCAATCAACACACAATCTCTCTGAAGATTTTTCTTACATTACAGTACACTAAAATTTCCTCTGAATTGTCATTTTTTTGTACTTACTAATTATGAAAGTTTATAGTGTCTTGTGATGTCTCATTTAAACTCTTTTGTGTGGCTATTCTATTTGTATGCTTTATCTTTCTAACTCGATGGTAAGTCCCCAGAGGGCAGGAGCCATATGTTATATTTCTTGCTGTACAGAGAATAAATAATAACTACACAGATGATGTTCATATGAATGTTGATGAAATATGTTTTAATTCAGAGTCCATTTCTGAGACCCTTGTTAAGTCAAATATCCCTAATTTCCAATAGATCTTTTTACTGACGAAATTTACAACATTGGTAATAATGCAGTATGAAGATCAAGGATTGCTTTCAGAAATGAAGTATGTGTACACACATGTATCATTGACTTAGCTTTGGTATCGTCACCTATCTATATATAGGTTTTAATTATGAGCACAAAGAAGATCAAGATGCTGATGCTCCCTCTTGTGGTTTAAATGGAGGGAGACAAAAACCATTTATGCAGATTCAGTCCTTTCCTAGGTCCTTTCCAGAAAGGGAAATTCAAAGACCACATATTTATTACTTTAAAAAATATATTTTTCATTAGATTGTCTAGAACTTGAGCTATACAATGATACATCATCGTATGGATGATGGGATATCTGATGGCAGCTATCAGAGATAGATATGAAATCATATTCTGGGAACAGATAACTAGGAATAGAGGAGATGACAGGGAGGCAAAGAGATGTTAATGGAATGACTGAAATAGAAATTCACATCCTCAAAGTAAAAATTTCTGGAAGACCTCTCTTTTTTTTTTTTGTATTTTACAAAAGAAACAAAACTTCATGTCTTACCAGGGATTCCTCAAGGAATTTTTACTCCTATGAAAAGATGAAAAATAGACAGTTAATAAGTAATCACTGACTTTTCTACTTTTCTCACTGAGATAAATCACTTATCTTCCATCAGATTTTGTTCCAGGTCATACCCTTATGCATTTAGGATTGTGCATGTTAGAGAATGGGGAAGAGGGACAGTAATGCTCTGTTGATACACAGTCTGAAGTGTTTTTTTTTTTCCTATGTGTAAGTTTTGGATCTAGTGAATAAAACTTTTGAGGAGATTCTACTAATCTAGTGATTCCCTATAGGAACAGGAAGGATATGATCCCTGTGCAAGACTTGAATGGATTTATTCCATCTGAGATCAAAGTTACAATGGTAGTTTATATTAGTTTACACTATTAACACTCAGGTGGAACCATTATCTCATTGATATGGGTACATACAATATCCCTTCTATGCTATGTCATCTTGTGGACCTATTGTCCATATTTTCTGATAAATCTCATAAAGGTTCTAAGAAATGGACTATAGGCCTTCTATTAGGTCTCAACATTTTTCTGGTTGCAAGTGCCTCCCACAGTCTATCCATCCTTTGTCCCTGACTCTTTCAGTGTGTTGACCCCACCTATTTTTTTTCTTTTTAATTATATGGTTCCTGGATTTTATCTTTAATGCCACTGTTTTCTACACAAATGCTTCTAGCTCATAGACTACATCCTCCCTAGCCTGAATGTGTATTAATTTTTAAAATTAACTTAATTTTGTCCAATTAACAATTGAATAAGCTTGTCAGGTTAAAAAAAATAGATTTTCTCTTTCCCAACTGCCCCTTAATTTGTAAAAAAAAAAAAAACCAAACAAACCAAAAAACTTGTAATAAATGTGCATAGTTAAGTAAAACAAATTTCTGCATTGACTTTCCAAAAATATGTTGCTCATTCTGCGCCCTGAATATATCATCTTTTTTTCAACAAGTGGGTAGCTTACCAGTCACTGATTTTTCTGGTTATTGTCTTGATCAGAGTTTTTTTTAATTCATTTTTATTTATATCTTTTTTTGTATCATCAAAATTTCTCTGACTATTCTTCCTCCTGCTCACAGAGGGCTAATCTACATAAAAATATTTTAAGAGAAAAGAAAAAATAAATAAAAACTAGTCAAACAGCTAGAATTCTTAGTGTTTAAATTTGTTTTTATGCATCAATTCATTTGAGTCTTTCTAAGTTTCTCTGAAACCACTGCCTTTATCATGTTATAACATGTTAGTATTCCATGACTTTCATATATTCTGCTCTTTTCATCCATTCTACAATTAATGGGAACCTCCTTAGTTTCCAGTTCTTTGCTATTAAAAAAAAATGATAGTTACAAATATTTTTGTATGTATGCATCCTTTCCCTGTTGCTTTAAATTCTTCAGAATATAGGCCCGGTAGTGGTGTTGCAGGCTCAGAAGCTCTGCCCAGTTCAGTAATTTTGGGGAAATAGTTCCAAATCAATTTTGAGAATAGTTTCACCAATTCATAGCTCTAGCAACAGTAAATTAAAGTTCCCACTTTTTATAGCCCCTCCAAAATTTGTTGTTTTCCTTTTTTTTTAATCAACTTTTGACAGTCTGATGGTTATGGGATATAACCTCAAAGATGCTTTAATTTGCATTTCTCTTATTAGTAGTAGTTTGAATCATTTTTTTTAATGTCTCTTCATGACTTGAATTTCTTCCTTAGAAAACTAACTGTTCATGACCTTTGATCACTTATCAATTAAAAATGAATTTTATTCTTATAGATTTGAACCAGTTTCTTGTATATCATAGAAATGAGAACCAAATTATGAAAACTTGCTCTGAAGATTTCCTCCAGTTATGTTTCCCTTTTAATTTTAGCTGCATTGCTTTTGTTTGCAGAAAAGTATTCTTCTCTTTTATATCATCATTAACTTATTCCCTATCCATAGATATGAAAGATAATTTATTTTGTGCTCCTGTAATTTATTTTAGATATCATTCTTAATATAGAACTCATGTATTCAGTTGAAGTTTATCATAGTACATGGTGTGAGATGTTAGTTTGTGTCTAGTTTTGGTCAAACTGTTTCTAGTTTCTGAAGTAATTTTTGTTGGCTTATGAGGTTTTATCCCCAGTAACTCATCTTGGGGTTTATAAAAAACTAGATTATAAGCTCATTTGCTTCTGTTTGTTTTGGAAACAGATGGAACTATGGCCCTAATCTGTTCTATTGGTTGAAGTCTCTATTTCTTAATAAGAATCAAAACATTTTGTGATTATAGCTTTGTAGTAACATTTGAGATTTAGTACTGGGAGGCCCCCAATTTCCCCTCCTTTCTCATTATTTTTTTTTCAAGATTTTTGACTTTTTGAAAATGTGGAGGAATAACATTCTTCTTTTTTATAGTTCTATAAAATAATGTTTTGGTAGTTAAATTGGTATGGCAATAAATAACTAAATTAATTCAGGTAGCATTGTAATTTTTATGTTGGCTTAGTTTATTCATGAACAATTAATATTTCTCCAATTACTTACGTCTATCTTTATATACAGTGTAGTTCATCAACTTCCTGACTCAGCTTCCTTTGCCCTGACACAGCTTTCTTCCCATACAACTTCTTTTGATTCCAACTTCCTAAGTGACTTCTCTGGTAAAGCTGTCTCCTCTGTTGAAATGTGATTGACTCTAGATTCTCTAACTTGGTTTCCTGAAGGCAATAAAAGGTTCAAACAATATGGGCTCCAACCTCTTAGATTTGGTGGATGCCTGAGACCACACATGCCTTAACCTGATGATGGATGGAACAGAAGGATTTCCAGATGGAGATGAGGGGGTGCTTCTTTGAGAGAAGCTAAGTACTACTCTATCCATGTTGCATGTCCTAATTCTGTTAGCACAAAGTTGTAATGCCAAGCAAAAGCAACTTCTAGGTTTGGATTATGAGCATAGCAAACTCCATTTATTCAGTGACAGATTAAGGCAAAACATTCACAGAAAATCAAAATACAGCATTCACCCCGTGTAACTCAATAATTTAATAAGTGCTCAATTCAATCACAAAGTACGAGGTCCAAGTACTCCACCCCTGGGCAGTACATTCATTTAGTCAATCACAAAGTCTTCTCTCTAATCAACTGGAGATTAGTTTCCAAATCATAAACAAAGTACATTCATTTGGCCAGTCACAAAGCACAAAAATCAAAGTACTCCACCCCTGGATCACAAATGAATTACAATTATTATCAGTTACCACCAAGCACCTTCTCGAAGGGGCAGTGAAGAGCACAAAGGCCATCTACCCCTAAGCCACAACAAGGTTATGATATCATCGCAGCATTCTATACCCAAGGAGAGGTCTTTTCTTTATCTTGACATAAGCAAGTTCTCAGCAGTCTCTGTTCCTGGGGAGACAAAGCTTAACAAAGCCACAAGATACATTGCCAGTTTCCCCTTCAATTCGCTCTCTGCCTGCAGAATAGTCTCAGGACCCCTGAAAATATCAGCAAGGCCCTCCTTCAGGATTTCTGTAAACATACAACATGAAAATCCTCCTCCAGGGCTTCTGAACCAACAGCAAGGTTCCAGGACCTCTGCAACAATAGCACTGACTTTTGCCAGCAGACGATTCTGGCAAAGTAACATCAAAGCAGATGGAAAAAATACCAGCACCACAGTCATGCCTCCTCAGTTCTTGGCAGCTCCAGGTGGCAGTTCTCAAAAGTCTTAGGCATCTCCAAGTGGCCCTCAGCAATCTGGGTGGCTTCAGCTGGTAGTTCTCTCTCTCTTTCTCAGCAACTCTGGTCCCCAGCAATTCTCTTTCTCTCTCTGCTGCCACAATGCTGCTCCCAAAAGTTCTTCTGACCTCCTCTGCTTGGTCCTCTCTATCCATGGCACCAGCTCCTCCCAGTTCAGCCCCTACTCTTCATGTCAACAAGTCCATTCCACAAGTGGGATTTATTAGCCCTGGGTTTTAACACTTAACTAGAAAACCAAGCCAATACTAGGGGATCTTTAAATTCCATTAACATTACAAAAGTAAACCTTCTCCTTTGCTGAATGTTCAGTAACTTGTGTCTCATTTTTATCTCAACTTTGAATCTGAATTTAGTGAGTGCTGACAGCCTATAATAGTATCTTATAAAGTAAAAGTCAAATTAGGGGAAAAAATGGCAACAGAGAAACAAAAGAAAACAAATAATGCTGAAAGGTTAAAAGAAATAACTGTGTGACAACAATTGGTTCACATACACCAAAAGCCTGACAGTTTAAATCAGGAGAGAGAGTAATAACAACAAGAAGAAATGGAAAGATCTCAACTGTGCATTATCATAAATTGACAAATCACATAAAATGTTAATAAGAAAGATGTCACAGAATCTGACAAGGAATGCTATTTGGGAATACTAGATAGCTATGGTATAACAAACTAGATAATTTAAAGGAAAATATATGATTACCTTCCTCTTGAAGAAAGGTTATCAAAATTGATGAGTAGGAAATTAATGGCTTACATTAATCCACCTGGAAGGAAAATATAATAAAAATATATTTTTTAAAAATCTCAGCAAAAAGAAAAAATTTCACCTTTCCCAAATGGATTCACATCTAGTTTCCTCCTCAGTTTTTTGGAGGCCCCAGGGGTGGTGGAAACAATCCTATATTATGTATAGTATCATAGGAGCTTATTTGCCTATGGGAAAGAAAATGGAAATCCATGTAGGCCTAGTTCTTACCACAAATTTACTCTGGGCAGTATTCACACCAGGCATTCCTAAATGACAGGCCCCTAATTTCCCAATGCAAGAATACATAGGAGGACCAATATACAGGGTTTGTGCTACAGTGAAAGGGGTTAGAACCAGAGAATGAAAAAAGCAGCTAAGGGGTACAAATATCTGGGAATGCAAGAAAGAGTTGAAAAAGAAAAAGAGTCCAAGGGGAGGGGGGGAAAGCCTAACTATAAACCTTTTCCACAATTAAATGTGTATCAGGTAGTCTCAGTAAGAAAAAAAGAATGAGTAAAAACTCAAAGTTTAGAGCTTAATAAACTGGTTTCTCTATCAGAAAATGAACCAAAATTCCCTGAAGGAATATCCTTAAGCCTACACAGAAGCAATGGAACAAATATATCCAGACTCTCAAGGCAAATGATGAAAAGAAGTAGGGATAAAAAGGAAATTGCTCAAACAAGAAATAAGATGATTAAAATTGGCTATTGCATGAGGGCAGAAATTACAACTCTCAGTGCAGAATTAAGGAAGCCAAAGAACAAATTGCAAAGCTCAGAATCATGATAGGTAGATATTTTCTCTAAAGAACCAAAAACTCTGAAAGAAGAATAAGTACAAAGCTGAATACCAAAATTCAGAAGCAAAAGACAATTTGATAGAAGACAAGCAAAAAAGCAATAATTTTAAAAAAATGAATTCTGTTCAAACCAATGTAGGTGTCATTGAAGTTAGGATGCTCAGAACTAAATTAAGGAGCTTAAGTCTCTCTGAAGAACATCAGAAATTGAACATACACATGAATATCATATTGCAGAAAATAATGTTAAATGATTAGAACTTTTGAATGAATACAATGAAACCCTGATCAATTGAATCCATTGCCTCACTAAAAAACAAACTAAAGCTGAAATTCCAAGGCACAGGTGTTAAATTTCCTAATTTTACTACAAAATATTTTGCAAAATACCATGAGAAAGTAAAATTTCGTGAGCAATAATTTGTGCAATCCAGTATTATTTCACAGTTATGTGGTGAAAAGAAACAATGCAATAAGATAACTAACTTAAAAAAAAAAAAAAGAAATCAAAGGGAGCTCAAGCTGCACTACCAAACTGCCTATCTTCCCAAACTGCTTTGGTAGAGATAATTTCCTCTTTAGAGAGTTGGTGATAACAATGAAATTACAGGTTGTGTTTCTAACCCTATCCTAAATTTAAAGGAGATATTCTATTGAGATAAAGGAAAGGACAAAGAGAGATTATCAAAGAATAAAGGCAACCTAAAATGATAAAGATTTAAAGGGATCTAAAAGAATCAGAATTCCTTAATACTGCGAGTACTAAATCATGCTATTTCTTGTAAGTCAATTAGTATGTTTCCTGGAAAGGATAACACAGTGGGAAAGTACACAAAATGACTAAAAGTAAAAGACATTAGGGAACTGGATATGCATTCTCATACAATCAATAGGCCATATGTGAGAGAATTTCATAAAAGCAGTGTATGAGAAACAAGAGGAGCAGCAAGAGATCTTAGCCAAGATAATAGAAGTAAAAAAAAGGTACTGCTAAAGAACATTCCCAATACAAGGATTGTGTATGTTATAAATTACAGGGGCCTTATATTAAAGAGATTTAAGACATTTAGAAAGAACCTTCTCTTGAGAGGCTTGAACTTCTTAGGATTGTATCCCACCCCAAGAGAGGAAATACAAAGGTTCTAATGGGAAGGCAGCAACCAAAAGTGATAGGAGACATAGACCCAGAAGGAAGATTACCAGATATTAGGAATGAAGAGCAACAAAGGCAGAGGGTAAAGCTGGGCTTCATGACTTGGAACAAAGAATGACTTCCACTATACTATGTATTATTATATTTATCCACAATGGAATGAGAGAGCAGGACAGCTTCTTTCATTGCTTCTGTTTGCTATTGTTTTATTCATGATTTGAAATTTAGCAAAAAGTAGGAACAGTGGAAATAAACAATCTAGAATTAGGATAGAAGCAGAGAATTCATAATTGGTATTTCAGAAGTTTCATGATAATCACAAAGGGAATAAAGAAGGAACACGTAATAGTATATCACACAAATTAGGTTATATACTTAATAATAGATGGAAAGGGAATAGAATTGAGGAGGAAGAAAATGTAAAGAAAAGTTTCTTGTAAAGGGAGCTACAGAAGAGTATAATAAACTAAGACTAGAAAGGAGGGAAGATTTTAAATCACATATCTTGCTGAGAAGAGAAAGAAAAATCCAAGAGAGGGGAAGAAATAGATAAATAAGCAGGAAGAAAAAGAAATGAGCTATTTGTGTAAATTAAAGGAAATTTAAAAAAATTAAATAAATTCAAGGAAGTTGATAGTGGGTGAATGAAGAGGAATTTTGGGAAGAGCCTATTGAAATAGACCAACATCAAAATGCTATAAGTAAATCTAATTACAGGGCAAAAGTATTGACTTAAAAGAAAAAAAAAGGTAAAAATTAACACAAGAGATTGAAGAAAGCACAAATTGAACTACCACATCTTCAAATATGAATATATTAATAATCCATCAAAAAGAAAGATAATGGCAAAATGGTTAAGAATAATTCCCAAAGGTTTTCTCAGTACAAGATCTTAAAAATACCCAGAAAGGCTTGAAGAAAAATTGCTTTGCAAGAGATGATTCCAAAAAATGTATGTTACAAATAGGTCAAAAAAAGCGAAGGTAAAATTTATAATACCAAAAGAAATGAAAAGGAAACTGTATTATGCTTAAGGTTATAATAGTGAAATAATATTAATACTAAATGTATATTCAAATTGTATAACTTCTAAGTACATTATTTAAAATATATTACAGATAAAAAGAAAAATACTGAATTGAAGAAATTGTTAGAGAAATTAGATCTAAAATACTCATGTCTTCTTCATTAGAACATTAAAGAATATTCATATTTATCAGGAATATATGCTTCACAAAATAGAGCATGTGTTAGGGTACAGAGAATTTATAAATAAATGTAAAAAAAGAAATACTAAATATATTTTTATAGACCACAATATAATTAAAGTAATTAACATAGGTAATACAAACAAGATATATAGACCTAAATGGAGACTTACTAATGACATTCTGAATCCTGTGTTTGTCAAAACATAATCATAGAAAAAGTAATGACAGGAAAGAGAATGATAATGAGGCAGCATATCACAATTTCTGGGATGCACCTAAGGCATTGTAAGGGGAAATAATTAGAACTACAAAAACACACTAACAAAATAGAATAAGGGAAGATTAATAAACTAATTATAAAACTCTAAAAACGTAGAAAATTATAAATCCCAAATAAGGAACAGTTAAATAATTTAGAAAATTAAAGTAGGCACATATAAAAAAGAAAATAAAAAGCCTGTGAAATTATAAAACTGAATCTGACTTTTAGAAAATTGATAAACCAAAGATTAAAAAAAAAAGACAAGCCTTTAGGTAATCTAACCAGAAAAGGCAGTGGGGAACCTTGATTAATTGATGACAGATTTTTCGCTGTAAGTAATCTTCTATTGATGTGAGGTAGGAAATCAGAGCTCTTTGCTGATTTTTTTAGAGGAAAAAATGGCATAGAAGACTGAGAGACCAGGATTGCTTCTGTCATTGACCTTTCCCCAGCACCTTATAGCACAGATTGATATCTCCAGCCCTCTCAGATGTATTTATCTAATTTATTTTTTCTTTTAGTATTAGGTTGTTT
Organism: Gymnobelideus leadbeateri; assembly: GCA_011680675.1. Taxonomy (NCBI): domain Eukaryota; kingdom Metazoa; phylum Chordata; class Mammalia; order Diprotodontia; family Petauridae; genus Gymnobelideus; species Gymnobelideus leadbeateri. The sequence continues at coordinate 99,041 of WOXC01009967.1, read as the reverse complement.
CTGGAAATTTTTCTTATGGGGCACAAAATTAAGACAATAGAGGGAACAAAGGTTCTAGCTTCTGACTTCAGATTGCTTTAATTATTTTTCTTTTTCATTTCACCTTCAAATTCTGTACTTGTCCTACCTCTGACATCCATTTTCTGTGTCTAAATGCTCAAAGAACCTCAAGAGGCACATTGGGTGAATGAAGCTATGACCAAGTATCAGTGTTCTTATAAGGACCAAAGTGCCTTTCTCTCATATTCTTATCACATACATGGTCAAAGTTTATTATGGGTGCTTGGCATGAAGTATAGGTACAGTATCACTTCTAAGTAGTTATTTTGTTTTTCTAGCAAATTTTTGTCATTCCCACTCAGAGCTCACTTGCATAACTTATACTGCCACTAGCCATTGAGTCCCCAGAGGGTGGTTGTTACTATACCCAGAGTTTTAGCAATCCTTCTAAATGCTAGTTTATTAGCCCCCACTGATTTGTTTCACCTATAATCATCTACTAGAATCAGTTAACTTCTTTATCAAAAACTTTTATTGAAACAGCAAAACAAGGGCACTAATAATAAAGCATTTTCCTCAAACATCAGAGACACAACCTTCTAAAAAATACCCACAGTCTAGGTAGAGGGAAGGGTGGGCTTGAACTTAAAATACCATGATAGTGAGGCACATGTGGAAGGTGAAAGATGTGACCAAGACAACTCACAACTTCAGAATTGTAGGACTTCACTGTCCTTCTCTCTGAGGGTCCTCAAGAATTTCATTATGAGTTTCTCCACAGTTTAGTCTGACTGATTCTTGGAATTTCTCTTTGTAGGACACAGTGTCTTTGTTATAGCAGTGACTCAGCTGAACTTGTTCCTTCTAGGGTGTAGTACCTTAGCTGGATGGTCCAATTTGCCATAAGACTAGGTCATACAGGTCATTCAGTGGCCATAAGGGCTCCTTACCATTCTATATTGTTGATGCCTAGGCAAGTCAGATTGCTCAGACTGCGCTCTTCTCAGAGCTCATCATGTCTGCTGGCTGGATCAATCCACTTTTCTCCTTGGATCAGTTCACTTTTCTTCTGGGCTTGGTCTTGATTGAACAGTTACAGATTTTTTTTTTCCACTTTCAGCCATTGGCTATGCTGAGGAGGAGGCTGATGCCACACTCTTCAGCTAGAGTTACTGAGCTCTTCCAGCAAGGGCAATGATGTTTAGTGGTAAAATCCTTCTTGCTGAAGTTCTTTCCTTCAATGAATCCAGTCCATGTAGTCTCAGGGTTTTTAGTTTCAGTCATTTTTACCTCACATTCTTCTCTGGGAATTTTATAAAGGTCAGTAGCTAAGGACAACTATGTAAATTCAGGCACATTTATCGTCTTGATGCTTCTTCATAGTCAAGGATATTCATGGTCTGTGGTACAATTTGCAATACCAGTTTTTGCAATAATTTCTTTATAGTATATTATGAATACTTAAATATTCATGAAGTTTGTTTTCTCTCATTTAAGCTCTAGTTACCCGTTAAAAAAAACTTCCTGGGTACCTTAATATCAAGTAAGTGATGTTTTAAAAGTATTTTTTTATTTGCCTAGAACTATGTAAACAGTTATAAGTTTTTGTGTTTGCCAATTCTTATACATGTTCTATATCAGATAACTATGTAGCATTCTGTACCATCTTGAATGCTAAATATAATAGACACTGCCTAGTAGACTAAAATTTTTTTGCTTTTTGGAGGGCAATTGGGGTTAAGTGACTTGCCCAAGGTCACACAGTTAAGTTTGTGTGTGTGTGTGTGTGTGTGTGTGTGTGTGTGTGTGTGTTAACTGTCTGAGGCTGGATCTGAACCCAGGTCCTCCTGACTCCAGGGCCGGTGCTCTATTCACTGCACCACCTAGCTGCCCCACACTATAAATTTTTAAAAGGAGAATGCCATGGAAATCAAGATAAAAGGCATATTGAAAACAAAAGGGTTTAGTAACTAGGGGCAGTTAGGTGACTTAGGAGGTAGAGAATTAGACCTGGAGTCAGAAAGACATGAGTTTACATTGGAACTCAGACACTTATTAGCTATATGATTCTAGGCAAATTATTTAAGCTCTGTTTATCACAGTTTCTTTATCTGTAAAATGAGGATAAAAATTAGGTTTACCTCCCAGGGTTGTTGTGAGAGTCAAATGACAAAATAATTGTAAAGAGTTTAGCAGAGTTCCTGGCTCATAGTAAGTGCTAGAGAGATATTAGCTATTATTATTAATAGTAGTTGGAAATGGAGCCCTTTATAGCAATTTATAGTAAACATCCATCTCCTATATGTAGCTTGTACTTAGGAAGGGACCCAAAGTTATCTGTGCAAGTTAGGAATTGCCTCTGGTAAGTTCTGAATAAAGATCTGATATATGAGAAGAGGCTAGATGGGTTTAGGGAGTCCATAAGTAGCAGAGAAAGTAGCATAGCATGAATGAATAAGGCCAAGGGCATATCAAGAATAGGGAAAGAATAAGAAAAGAGCCTGAGCATAATAGAAGCAAAGAAATTGACACTTTGTGGAAATGTGAGAATTGAGGTTCCCTGGAAGCAGCTCAAAAATATCTTTCAAGACAATAAAATTTGAAAATCTAAGTGGAAGGCAATGGGAAGCAAGTGTTAGGCCTTTAAGGAGTAGCTAAGCATTAGGCAGAACAGCAATTTTTTTTTCTAAGACACTTCTGACTGATTGCAGAGAAGAAAGGTAAAAATGAGGGAGGAGAGCAAGGAGGAAATTACAGAATGAGAGTAGCATGAAAAATGTCCAAAACACGCCTGAGAGTTTTCTCAATAGAGAAGAAGAAGGCAATTTGTTAGAAAGAATATCTGACTCATTCAGCTCATATCACTGGAGCTAAGATAGGTAGCTATCTTATAGACTTTTCTTTTGAGATTTATAGTTCGAAGCCCATTCATTGTTTTTTCATGAGTTTGCATTAAAGGAAACTTCTCCCAGTACTTGTTAATATATTTAAAATTTGTAAGAATTACACTGGGAATTTATAATGTTTTTTATGTTTAGTGTTTGAGGGAAGGGAAACTTGGTGGCACAGTAGATTGAGTACTGGGTCTGGAGTGAGGAAGACTCATCTTCCTGAGTTCAAATCTGACGTCAGACATATACTTGTTGTGTGACCCTATGTAAGTCACTTAACTCTGATTGCCTCAGTTTCCTCATCTATAAAATGAGCTGGAGAAGAAAATGGCAAATATTCTGCTGTGGTAGGGGTCTTTGCAAGAGCAGAGGGGACAGGTCAGCCTCAAAAGAATTTGACCACTCAAGCCTTCTTTCAGTCAGAGATGAAGTTTATTGTGTCCCCAATAGAATAGAAGTGGGCAAGATTTTAAGAATCTGGGATATTGGTAGGGACAAGACTGCCCTTTTTTATAGGGAAAAAGATTGTTGGAAGATTTGGATGGGATCAAGGAGTGGCAGATAGCTTGGGGTGACCTGGAGGTAACCAAGAAGGGGTCTAGATGGCATTAAAGGGTGGAAAGTAGCCTGGAGGAAAGTGGAGGTATCAGACAATGTAGTGCTGGGCTGAGTCAAAGGTAACAGAGAATTGAAGGTTAGGCTGGGTAAGGGCCACAATGAAAGGGCAGTTAAAGGATTATTGTCTGGGATGGGCCAAGTGCCTCAGGCTAATGTCAGAGATCTGGCCTATGTCTGAAAGACCAAGGGCTTTTCCTTTTAGGGGTTCAGATCCCGGCCCCATCAACTCTGTTACCTTTTCCAATAAAACTTCAAATAGGGTTATGAAGGGTTAGATACAACTGGAAATGACTGAATCAGCACAGTTAACAGAAACATGACTAACTTTAATAGACATACCTCTTCTTAGCAATGCAAGGATCTAAGACAACTCCAAAGAAATCATGATTGGAAATTCTATCTACATCAGAAAAAGAACTATGGAGTCTGAATACAGAGTGAAGCATACTATCTCTCTCTCTCTTTCTCTCTCTCTCTCTCCCTCCCTCTCCTTTCTTGTGATTCCTCCCATTGGTTCTAATTCTTCTTTACAATATGACTTGTGTGGAAATGTTTAACATAAAGGAATGTGTGTGTGTGTGTGTGTATATGAAGAGGTTACCCATAAAGAGTGTTAGGGTTACTCTGGAGACCTCAAAATACCAACATGCTGAGTCCTGCCGAATGAATACAACTCAAGTCTTCTCTCAGCCAAAGAAAAGTAAAGCTTTTTTGAAAGTTCGCCTGTATTGGACACAGAGTAAGTCTGTGTTAGGTCATTCAGTGGTGTTCTCACTATACTATGGCACTCTCACAAACATGAAGACCAGATGGGGTCTTATAGGCAGAAGGTTGTGGAAGGAATCTAGGGGTGGTCTAGAGGAGGAGTTTGGGGACAGTCTTCAGGAGGAGTTAATGAGGTCAATGAATGATTAAGGGTGGGAAGTAGCTGGCGGCTACAGACTATGGTGGGCTAGGCCAGTTCAAGGGTAAATTGATATTTTGATAGGCTCAAGGGTGGGAAGTCTAGTAACTGAGGGTTGGGCTCAGCCACAGTGTAAGGCTTATTGTCTCATCAAATGGGATAATTTAATTAGAGTTCAAGGAGGGTTCCCAGAGTCTGTAACTCTAGGACTCAAGGAGAGCTAGAAAGAGATCCCAGAGCCCATACCTCACATCACACACACACACACACACACACACACACACACACACACACACACAGAGCCTATATCAGATTGCACACCATTTTGAGGTGGGGGGAGAAGGAGGTGGAGAAGATTTTAAACTCATCTTATGGAAGTGAATGTTGAACACTAAAAATAAATAAATAAATGTTTTTTAAAAAGAAGAAAACGATTGAACAACTGCAAATTTGAGAGAAGATTGCCAAATGATCACTGGGATCCCAGGATTTTGGATTTGGGGTACCCAGAGTCCCATGTGATTTTCCCAAATAATTTATATTGTGTAATCTAATGTTAGATTGTGTAATAGATTTATGTGTGCACCCCCAAAACGTTGTGCAACCGAAATCCTTATCCAAATAATACTCAAGAGATTTCTCAAGGTATGAAGCAGAAAAGAATGGTTTATTTACTATCTCCAGAAAGGGCCACCCCTCCTGACAAATAGTCAGGGAAGAGAAGCAATTTACAAAAGGAAATGGAGAAGTTATAAAGCCCTGACGGAATTCTCTCCCACCCCCCTCCTGACCTTTTAGCTCTGCAGTCTACCTCTACCATTAGTATAGGAGGAAGGAAACAGTAGATCACCCAAGCACTTCTGTCCTTATTTGGTATATCTTGTGCTGAGATGGCACTGGGGAGGGTCTCCATTGCTCTAAGTCCCAGATTCCTGCAAGGTCAGATGACCTCTAAACTTAGGCCTAGTGAATGCTGAAGGCACTCTAGATTTGATTTTTCAGAATGGGGAAACTTCACTGCAAATTATCCTTCACAATTATAATATACTATGCATAATAGATTATAATATAGATAGCATAATCTATATGTCTTTAGAAACAGTACAATGTTGGAACAGGACTAAGCAAGGTTTCCCCAATCAGGGACAAAATAGGTTGTTAGCTAACAAGAATGGTTTGAGAACCTTGAATAGTCTCTTTGTCATTATATTTTTTTCCATCCCTTTAATATTAAACCTGTAATTCAACTATTAAAGAGGCCTTGTATTAATTTAAGGGAAGATGTCTTTTAAAATGAAAATACTCTGGGGGCGGCTAGGTGGCAAAGTGAGTAAGAGTGCAGGCCTCAGAGTTGGGATGACCCAAGATCAGATCCAGCCTTGGGGAATAAGCACCCACACATAGATAATGCCTGGCCCTGTAACCTTGAGCAAGTTACTTAACCCCAATTGCTTTAAAAAAAAAATGAAAATACTCTTCTTGAAGATGAATACATTAAACTATTGATCACTTGCACCTTAGCATTACTGATTATATCCTCTCTTGGTGGAGTACTATGGAAATAAGTTTCAATGGGAAAAGAAAGAAGGAATCTTTGTAGCAGGTGTTTTTAGCCTGAGGATCATGGATTTGCTTTAAAAAAATATTGATAACTGTAATTCAGTATAATTGCTTTCCTTTACAATTCTTTGATTTTATTCATTTTAATATCTTATTCTGTCTCTAAAAGGGTCTGTGACATAAGTAAATTTCAGAACCTCTATGTTGAGTTTCCTCTTATCAGTAGATCTAGGATGATAGTTGGGCCAGTAGGATAAAGACTCTGGTGCCTGGAGTAGTGGTGATGGTGAATACCAGGAGGGAGAAGAGCATAGAACTAGTTTGCTAAAGGTTAGTCCTATGAAAATATGTAAGATATTGAAGATTCAGAAATACATTTTAGAATGGTATCGAAGTGAATATTTTCTTCATTTTCTTGAGCCAAAGTTCAACTCTTATCCATTACTATAACAAGGAGGTATAACTGAAATCTCAAAGGTTATTCCAGCTGTAGTGGAAGCTGTGGTAGGTGCTAACAACTGTTTTTCTCTACTTTCAAAAGCTCATTCTCACTAAGTCTAGAGATGCTCATAACTTGTTTGGTAGAGATTTAGTGATGAATTCTTTATCACAGCATGAAACAAAGAAAGATACAAAACAGCCCCCAAGACTAGGTAGCTCCTTCCACCTCTATAAGCCACAGTAGAAAACAATAGAAAAGGAGGCAAAGGGTGCTAAGGGTCGTAAAGGTTTTAGAATGCTATAAACATGATCTTAACTATTGATATGCTAAATGTGAGATGAACAAATGAACTGTGCTACTGGAAAGAACTGAATCATGAGTCTTGATATCGTCACTCTAAATGAAAACAGAAGAAAGTTGTGGTTAAATTAAAAGATGATTTACAGGTTATTAATGGAAAGAATAATAAAAGAGGGGAAGGGAACAAGCTTTTAGTAAATGTCTGGTGTGTGCTAGGTACTGTGTTTGTTGTTCAGCCATTTTTCTGTCATATCTGATTTTTTGTGAGCCCATTTGGGTTTTATTTGGCAAAGTTTCTGGAATGGTTTGCCATTTCCTTCCCTAGACTCATTTTAAAGATGGGAAAGTAAGGCAAATAAGGTTAAATGACTTGCCCAGGGTCGCACAGCTAGGTGTCTGAGGCCCAGATTAGAACTCACAAAGATGAGTCTTCCTGACTCCAAGCCTGGTGCTCTGTCTACTGTACCACTTAGTTATGACAAGTGCTTTAAAAATCTTTTATTTGATCTTCACAGAAACCCTGTGGGCAGCTCTTATTATAGAAATAGAGGCAACAAGGAATGTAACAATAGAAACCTAACTCATTCTTACCAGTTCATTGAAATGCTGGGGGAATATATATATATATATATGGGTGGGGTGGGGTGGTGGTGGATCCAAGATGAAGTAAAGGCAAGGACTTGCCAGAGTTTTTCCCTAAAACCTTCCAATACCTTTAAAAATTGACTCTAAACAAATTCTAGGGTAGCAGAACCCAGAAAAAGATAGAGTGAAACAAATTTTTCAACCAAGACAACTTTGAAGATTGTCAGGAAAGGTCTGTTGCACCTGAGTAAGAGTGGAGCACAGTCCAACTCAGGCTACACCAGCACAGCCACAGCCCTAGCAAACCAGGAGCCAGCCTTGTGAGTGACTATATCAGCAGTGGTAGTGGTTTCTTCCAAAACTCTTAGTCCATAGATGGTAAGGGGGTTGAACAACTGGTCAGAAGGAGATTGCAGGGATCTTTTTGGTAGCACTGAGGCAGGAGTCTGTTGCTTTTCACATACTTGGATCTGGGTTACAGTCCTAGGTAGTAGTCCAAGAGTGAGAAGGAGCATTAGCATAGCAGAACTTGTAGCCACAATGGAGGGGGGGGGGACCCTTCTCATAGTTACAAGGCAGAAAAGAGTGTGGTCTCTCACAGACCAGAGCACGAGCCAGGAGAATAGTAAACATCTCTCCTTAGATCGTACCACATTAGAAGAACTGAAAACATGTGGGTCACGAGAGGTATCTCTGTAAACAGCTGTCTCAAAACCCGGGAAGACAACATAAAATATCTCATTGGAAAAACAATGGATGCAGAAAATAGATCCAAGAGAGATAATTTAAAAATTACTGGCCTACCTGAAAGCCATGATCAAAAAAAGAACCTAGACATCATCTTTCAAGAAGTTAAGGAAAACTGCCCTGATATTCTAGAACCAGAGAGTAAAACAGAATTTGAAAAAATCCACAATCACTTCCTGAAAGAGATCACCCAATGAAAACTACCAGGCATATTATTATTATTATTATTATTTTTTAAAGCAATTGGGGTTAAGTAACTTGCTCAAGGTTACATGGCTAGTCATTATTTATGCGTGGGTGCTCATTTTCTGAGGCCGGATCTGATCTCAGGTCATCCCAACTCCTAGGCAGGCTCTCTTACTCACTGTGCCGCCTAGCCGCCCCTTTAGGGCAATTGGGGTTAAGTACCTTGCCCAAAGTTACACGGCTAGGTTTTTGTTTGTGTGGATTAAGTGTCTGAGGCCAGCTCCGAACTCAGGTCCTTCTGACTCCAGGGCCGGCACTCTATTCACCGCGCCACCTAGCCACCCCTACCAGGCATATTATAACCAAATTCTAGAGTTCCCAGGTCAAGGAGAAAATATTACAAGCAGCTATAAAAAGAAAAAATTCAAGTAGCATGGAGTCACAGATTTAGAAGCTTTTTCATTAAAGAACCAGAGGGCTTGGAATATGATATTCTGGTGGACAAAGGAGTTAGGATTACAATCGAATCACCAAGCAAAATTGGGTATAATACTTTGGGGGAAAATAGACATTCAGTGAGATAGAAGGCTTTTAAGCATGCTTGATGAAAAGACTAGAACTGAATAGAAAATTTGACTTTCAAATACAAGACTCAAGAGAAGCATGAAAAGGTCAACAGGAATTTGAAATCATAAGGGACTTTGTAAACACATTCTTACATGGAAAGATGATATTTGTAACATTGGCCTTTCATGTTATTAGTATAGTTAGATGTGAGTTGAATACAAAGGAATGACGAAGATGAGAAAGGAATGTAGTAAGAAAGAGAAAGAGAGAGGTAGAATGGGATAGATTATCTCCCATAAAAGAGACCAGAAAAAGCTTTTTTTTTTGGAGGGGCGAAGGTAGGGCAATTGGGGTTAAGTGACTTGTCCACAGTCACATGGCTAGTAAGTGTTAAGTGTCTGAGGTTGGATTTGAACTCAGACCCTCCTGACTCCAGGTCCGGTGCTCTATTCACTGTGCCACTTAGCTACCCACTACCAGAAAAAGCTTTTACAGTAGAGGGGAAGAGGAGGAGGTGAAGGAAAATTAGTGAACTTATCAGAATGGACTCAAAGAGGGAATGGCATACATACTCAAATGGGTATAGAAATCTATCTTACCCTATAAGAAAGTAGGAGCGGAGAATATAAAAGAAGGGGAGTATTAGAGGAGAGGACAGATTGGCAGAGGGGTAGTCAGAAGCAAAACACTTTTGAAGATTGGCTGGGTAAAACAAGAGTAAAAATAAAATAGGGTGGGGGTAGGATGGAGGGAAGTACAGTTAGCAAAAGTAACTTAAAAAAATCTTTAAGGGGCGGCTAGGTGGTGCAGTGAGTAGAGCGTCGGCCCTGGAGTCAGAAGGACCTGAGTTCGGATAGGACCTCAGACACTTAACACACACAAACAAAAACCTAGCCATGTGACCTTGGGCAAGTTACTTTATCCCAATTGCCCTCCAAAAAAAAAAATCTTTAAGCAAGTTTTTCTGATAAAGACCTCATTTCTCAAACATTATAGCAAACTGAGTCAAGTTTATAAAAATAAATAGAAAGATTTAAAACCATACATATATTCCTATTCAAGCAACGAACATTTCGCAATTGATAAATAATCAAAAGATATGAATAGTCAGTTTTCAGATGAAGTAATCAAAGCTAGCTAAAGTCATATGAAAAGAAAATTCTCTCACTCTTTATTGGAGAAATGCAAATTAAAATGATTCTGAGGTACTACCTCTGAAATGGACACTCGGACAGAATCAACAGGCCAAGACCATCAGTAATCGAATTCAGGAAGCGTTTATTAGCTGGCCAGCGGCAGTCCTAGGAATAGAGTCCCAAGGAGCTGCCCTGAACCCCAGTAGACACACAGTTTAAATAGTCAAAGACCACCATCGTATCAGGAGTAACAGTAATGGGGCAGACTGGTCAGGCAGATATCATTCAAGTGCAGGATGTGGGCTGGGGCAGGCTGTTCACTGATCAAGCCGAGGGGAGGATTCTTGAGTTCCAGGAATTCAAGGTACAAAGATGGGCCCCTTGTAAGGGGTGAAATGTCAAGGCTTACTACTTCAGTCAGGCAAGATATCATGCAGGTGCTGGGGGCACACTGGGTTCCAGGAATTCAGGATACAAAGATGGGCCCCTCGTAAGCCAGTGAAATGTCAAGGCTTACTACTTCACCTCCTACCTGTTAGATTGGCTAATAGGCAGAAAAGGTAAATTGGAGGGAATTTGGGAAAAATGAGACATTAATGCAGTGTTGGTGGAGTTGTGCACCGATTCACCCTTTCTGTAGGAACAATTTGGAGCTTTGCCCAAAGGGGTTTAAAACCATGTATACCCTATGACCTAGCAAAACCCGTCTTAGGTCCGTATCCCAAAAGGGATTAAAAAAAAGAAAAATGACCTATATGTACAAAAATATTTATAGCAGGTCTTTTCTGGGGCAAAGAATTGAAATTGAGGAGATTCTCATCAATTGGAGAATGGCTGAGCAAGTTGTAGTATGTGATTATGATGTAATAATATTGTACTATAAGAAATAATGAGTAGGATACTCTTAGAAAAACCTAGAAAGACTTACACAAACTGATGCTGAGTGAAATGTGCTAAATACAAAGTAACAACAGTATTGTAAGATGAATAACTATGAATGACTTAGCTATTCTCAGCATTACAATGATCCAAGACATCTCTGAAGGATTTTTGGTGAAAATTCTATGCATCCCCAGGGAAAGAACTGACGGTATCTGAATATAGATTTTTTTACCTTCCTTATTTTTCTTGAAGTTTTTTTGTCTATATTTTCTTTCACAAAATGAATATTATGAATATGTTTTGCATGACTATACATGTATATCCTATATCAAATTGCTTGACTTCTCATTGAGGGAGCATTGAGGGGGATAAAGGAGAGAATTTGGAACTCAAAAGTTTTAAAAATGAATATTAAATGGTGTTTTTATGTGTAACAGGAAAAATACTAAATAAAAATAAATGAAATGCAAAAGTTCCTATTCTTAAGGAACACACACTCTCACTGGGAAAGTGCAGACGGAAAGGCATGAAGTCATAAGGATTTTGTGGCAGAGAGATTACAAGTCCAGGACTAACGATCTTGTTAGCAGATCAATGGCCAACATGTGGAAGTCAGGGGTTGTATCTATAGGAGAATGGCAAGGCCTGATGGTCGTACATTTCACTTGAAGCATTATAGTTGATGACTCTCTGACCATCCAAGTTGTTGGAGCTGCCATTTTAGTCTTCCCAGTCAGGAGACCCAGGGGAATTTGGGTGACTTGTGGTTCAGGAAAAGGGAAAGCAAGGGGAAAAGGTACATCTATTGCCAGGTCTTCTTGCTCATTGCTTGAATAGGAATATGTTCATGGTTCTAAATTCTTGACATTTCTGATCCTCTACTCACTTCCAGAGACTGCTTTATGCCATCTCTTCTTCCATCTCCTCTAACAAGTTCACTTCCTCAGTCATTCTCCCTCCTCTAATCTTTGGTGTCTTCCTGTTACCTACAAATTAGGCAAGTATTTATTCATTGTCTGTTGTGTTCCAATTATGATGCTATGCACATGCCTGTCTCATCTATCCTTCAAAACTTTTGCTCTGTCAAGCTCCCAAGTTATCATCCTAGTTTCTCCTTCCTTTCACAGCCCAAACGCCTGGAAATCACTATTTATATTCATTATATTTTCTCCTTATCCTCCAGCTTACTTCTAATCCTTTTTCTTTCTGGTTTCCAACCTCATCACTCTTTTGAAAATGCGTTCTTCAAAGTTACCAGTGATCTTTTATTTGTCAAATCTTGTTTCTTTTTAGTCTTCATCCTTCATTATCCTTCTATTGCTTTAGAAACTGTTGGCCATTCTTTCTTAGGTATTCCCTTTTTTGTTTGTGGATGTGTGTGTGTGTGTGTGTGTGTGTGTTTGTGTTTATCACACTCCATTCTATTGGTCCTACCTTCTCTTCTGACCTGTTTTGGTTGCTAGTGCTGGATCATCATCCATATAATGCTCACTAATTATGAATATTCTCCATGACTTTGTCCTTGCCTTTCTCCTCATCTCTCTACAATATCTCAGTAACTTCTTAGCCCAGTGGTTTTAAATATCATCCTTCTGTGGATGACTCACAAAATTACATATTCAGGCTAGTCTCTGTCCCACTTGATGAACTGCCTGTTAGATATTTCAAATGGGATGCCATCTAGGCAACTCCGATCTTTCCTTCCACATGTACTTCTCTTCCAAGATTTCCATTTTGTATCAGTTGCCACCACTGTATCACTTACCCAGATTTAAATCCTTGATATTATTCTCAATTCCTAATTTTACTTTGCCCCACAGAACCAGTTAATTTCCCAGTTTTGTCATAGTGACCTTCATAACAGCCCTCACATCTATTCCCTTCTCATTATCTACAGTCACTCTACTCTTTCTGGCTCAGATTTTCATTGCTTTTTGCCAGAAATACTGAAATACATTCTGGTTATCTCTTCCTCAGTGTCTGTCTATTCCACCCTTCACATAGCTACCAAAATGATTTTCCTAAAGCACAGATCTGATCATGTCTCCTACTCAATAAACTCTAATGTTTCTGTATTGTTTTTAAGATAAAATATGAATTTTTATGTTTTATGTTTAAAGCTCTTTATAACTTGATCTCAATCTACCTCTTCAGCTTTGTTGAACATTACTCTCTTGCACACATGCTACAGTTCAGACAAACTGATTTTCTTACTGTTCCTTGTACATGGTACTCCATATCCTCTTTCCCTTTTCTTCCATTGGCTGTCTGCCATACCTGTAATATATTTCCTCCTCACCCCCACATTTTAGGATTTGTTTCCTTCAAATTTTCCTTGAACTGAAACACCATCTTTTGTACGAATCCTTTTTGCATTACCCTAACCGCTAGTGTCATTCCTTCAAAATTACCTTAAATTTCTTTTGTTTATTTTTTAATGTTTACATGTACACATGTTGTTCCCAATCAAACATAAACTTCTAAGGGTAGTGACTATTTCTTTTTATTTTTTGATTTCCCATCCCTTACACATTGCCTAACACATACTAAATGTTAATAAATCCTTGACAGTTAATTGAAACTTAATGTTATGTGTCACTTGTTCATCATACTTCATATAAGAAATGTTAATGGTAAACTTTTTTTAAGAAGACTACCTGGAAGAAAATCTATCTCATGACATCAAAATCTCTTGCAGAGAGTAAGGAGGTAGAGAAATTTTAAAAAGAACTTGATAAAATGCTCCAAATAAAATTAGCATATATTTTAATATTTAGTGACTTCAATGTCACAGAAGATAGGGGAAGGATGAGAAAAATGTTTACTTTACAACATGGTACTCTGGAGGTAATGAACAAGAAAATCCAGAGGCTTATAGAGTATGTCAATCTCTCCTCATAAATCATGAATTCTTTCTTCAAGAAGAAAGTAAATATTGGTAAATGAATATGGTAAGTATCTGATAATATCATAAAAAGAAACTGATTTTATTTTAACATCTAGAAGTAATGACTTACCATTGTGAGAGTCATATATGAATTAGCTACTTCCATGCAGTGAAACATTAGCTTTTTATAGCAATGATTACAATCAGTATCAAAGAAGAAAAATAATGAGCAGAGGTTACACATTTTCTATTTAATTGACTTATTCTTGATACAGAAAAAAAGTAAATTTGTGGAAGAATAAGCTTTGGCATTTCCTATGAAGTGTAGGTGATATAAAATAATTGACCTAATTGGAAACCCAAGGATCTTCAATATTACCTCAGCTAGTAATCTCCTTTTTAGACAATGAGAAATGGCAGGCAAAAGTAGCATCATTTTTTTTCTTTTAAGTTTATTTACTTTTAGTTTACAACATTAAGTTCCACAAGTTTTGGAGTTCCAAATTTTCTCCCCCTTCCTCTCCTAAGCCCCTCCCCCTCCCATAACAGCATGCGATTTGATTTAGGTTCTACATATACCTCTACATTAAAAATTAGTGAAGTTGTTAAGCAGAATTATAACCAATGGAACGAACCACAAGAAAGAAGAAACAAAACAAAACAAAGCCAAATGAAAGAGAGGGAGAGAGAGAGAGAGAGGGAGAGAGAGAGAGAGAGAGAGAGCAAGTAGTTTGCTTCAATCTGCATTCAGACTCTATAATTCTTTTTCTGGATTTGGATAGCCTTTTCTGTCATGAGTCTTTTCGAGTTGTCTTATAACTTTGCATTGCTGAAATGAGTTCAGTCTATCAGAGTTAGTTATCACAGATACAATGTGTCTGTAATGGTGTATAATGTTCCGGTTCTGCTCCTCTCATTCAGCATCAGTTTATATAAGTCTCTGCAGGTTATTATGAAGTCCATCTGCTCCTAAGTTCTTATAGCACAATAGTATTCAGTTATATTCATATACCACAACTTGTTTAGCCATTCCCCAATTGAAGGGTATCCCTTGATTTTAAATTCTTTGCTGCCACAAAAAGGGCTACTATAAATATTTTTGTACATAAGTGTCCTCCTCCCACTTGTATAATCTCTTTCAGATACATCCCTAGAAGTGGTATTGCTGGGTCAAAGGGTATGCACATTTTTATAGTCCCTTGGCCATAATTCCAAACTGCTCTCTAGGATGGTTAAAGCAGTTCACAACTCCACCATCAATGCATTAGTGTTCCAATTTTCCCACATCTTCTCCAGCATTGTTTCCTTGTTTTGTCATGTTAGCCAATAAGACAGGTGATATGTGGTACCTAAGAGTTGTTTTGATTTGCATTTCTCTAATCAAGAGTGATTTAGAGCATTTTTTTCATATGATTATAGATATCTTTAATTTCTTTCTCTGAAAACTGTCTGTTCATATCCTTTGACCATTTATCAATTGGAGAATAACTTGTATTATTATAAATTTGTTTCAGTTCTCTCTATATAATAGAAATGAAGCCTTTATCAGAGACACTGGTTGTAAAAATTCTTTCCCAATTTTGTGCTTTCCTCCTAATATTGGTTACATTGGCTTTGTTTATAAAAAAATAACCCTTTTAAATTTATTATAATCCAAATTATCCATTATGCATATTGTAATGTTCTCTATCTCTTGTTTGGTCATAAATTCTTCCTTTCTCCATAAAACTGACAGGTAAACTATTTCTTGCTCTCCCAGATTGCTTATAGTATCTGCCTTATATCTAAATATTGAATCCATTTGGACTATTTTTATATATGGTGTAAAATATTTATCTATGCCCAGTTTCTGCCATACTCTTTTCCAGTTTTCCCAACAGATCTTGTCAAATAGTGAGTTCTTATCTCAGAAGCTAGAGTCTTGGATTTATCAAACAGTAGATTACTATAGTAATTGATTACTGTGTCTTGTGTACCTAATGTATTCCACTGATCTACCATTCTATTTCTCAGCTAGTACCAGGTAGTTTTGATGACTGTTGCTTTATAATACATTTTAAAATCTGGTATGGCTAGGCCACCTTATCTAGCATTTCTTTTCATTAATTCCCTTGATATTCTGGATCTTTTGTTATTCCATATGAATTTTGTTATAATTTTTTCTAGCTCTATAGAATAATTTTTGGTAGTTTGATTGGTATGATACTAAATATATTAATTAATTTAAGTAAAATTGTCATTTTTGTTACATTAGCTCAGCCTAACCATGAGCAACTAATGTTTTTCCAGTTGTTTAGATTTGACTTTATTTGTGTGAAAAAATGTTTTATAATTGTGTTCATATAGTTCTAGAGTTTGTTTTGGCAGGTAGACTCCCAAATTTTTTATCATGTCTACAGTAACTTTAAATAGAATTTCTTTTTCTGTTTCTTGCTGTTGGGCTTTGTTAGAAATGTATAGGAATGCTGAGGATTTATGAATATTTTATATCTTGCAACTTTGCTAAAGTTATTTATTATTTCAAGTAGTTTTTCTTACTTGATTCTCTAGAATTCTCTAAGGATATCATCATATCATCTGCAGAGAGTGATAACTTAGTCTCTTCTTTGCCTATTCTAATTCCTTCAATTTCTTTTTCTTCTCTAATTGCTACAACTAACATTTCTAGTATCAAATTTAGTAACAGGAGTGATGGTGGACATGATTGCTCTACCCCCCTTATCTTACTGGAAATGCTTATAGTTTATCCCCAAAGAATATAATACTTGTTGATGGTTTTTGGTAGATGCTACTTACTTTTAGGAAATCTCCATTTATTCCTATGCTTTCTAGTGGTTTTTAATAGGAATGGGTGTTATATTTTGTCAAAAGCTTTTTCTGCATTTATTGAGATAATAATTTGGTTTCTACTAGTTTTGTTGTTGATATGATCAATTATGCTGATAGTCTTACTAATACTGAACCACCCTTGCATTCCTAGAATAATGAGATAGATCAAATTGTATTATTCTCATGAGAAGTTGTTGTAATCTTTTTGCTAACATTTTATTTAAAATGTGTGCATCTATATTTATTAGGAAATTTGGTCTATAATTTTCTTTCTCTCTTTTGGCTTTCCCTAATTTAGGTATCAGTACCATATTTGTATCAGAAAAAGAATCTGGGTAGGACTCCTTCTTCACCACTTTCCCAATAGTCTATAAAGTATTGCAATTAATTGTTATGAAATGTTTGATAAAATTTCCTTATAAATCCATCTGGCCCTGGAAATTTTTTCCTAGGGAGTTTGTTGATGACTTGTTCAATTTCTTTTTCTGAAATGGGGTTAAGTATTTTACTTCCTTTTCTGGGTCATTTATATTTTGTAAATGACCCATTAATCTGGATCATTTATATTTTGTAAATATTCATCCATTTCACTAAGGTTGTCAAATTAATGGACACATAATTAGGCAAAATGATTCCTAATTATAGTTTTAATTATCTTTTCATTGGAAGTAGATTCACCCCTTTAATTTTTGATACCGGTAATTTGGTTTTCTTTCTTTTTTTTTTAAATCAAATTGACTAAAAGGTTATCAATTTTATTGTTTTTTTCCCTTAAAACCAGCTCTTAGTTTTATTTATTAGTTTAATAGTTTTCTTAAATTTTATTAATCTCTCCTTTGGATTTAAATATTTTTAAAATGGTATTTAATTTGGGATTTTCAATTTGTTTTTTTTTCTAGTTTTTTTCAGTTGCATGCCCAATCCATTGATCTCTTTTTTCTCTATTTTATTCATGTAAGCATAGACAGATATAAAACTTCCCCTAAGAATCACTTTCTCTGCCTCTCATAAATTTTGGTATGTTGTCCAATTATTATCATTCTCTTGAATGAAGTTATTGATTGTTTCTATTATTTATTGTTTGACCCACTCATTTGTTTAGGATTAGATTATTTGGTTTCCAATTAGTTTATCTTTCCATGGCCCTTTTTACGTGTAATTTTTATTGCCTCATGAGCTGAAAAAAAGATGCATTTAATATTTCTGCCTTCCTGAACTAGATTGTGAGGTTTTTATGCCCTAGTACACGGTCACTTTTTGTATATGTGCTATTTATCTCAGAGAAGAAGGTATATTATTTTTTATCCCCATTTAGTTTTCTCCAGAGGTCTATCATATCTACTTTCTCTAAAATTCTATTCACCTCCTTAACTTCTTTCTTCTTTATTTTGATGTTAGATTTATCAAGTTCAGAGATTGGAGATTGAGTTCCCCCACTAGTGTAGTTTTGTTATCTACTTTTTCCTTCTAACTCCCTTAACTTCTCCTCTAAGAATCTGGATGCTATACTACTTGGTGCATATATGTTTAGTAATGATATTACTTCATTGTCAGTGGTGCCTTTTAGCAGGATATAGTTTCCTTCCTTATGTCTTTTAAATAAATCTAGTTTTGCTTTTGCTTTGTCTGATATAAGGGTTGCTACCCCTGCTTTTTTTTTTTTAAACTTTAGCTGAAGCATAGCATATTATACTTTAGTCTTTAACCATGGGTATCCCCCTGTTTCCTGATGTGTTTCTTGTAAACAGCATAGTGTAGGATTATGGTTTTTAATCTGTTCTGCTATCTACCTCCATTTTATGGAAGAGTTTATCTCATTCACATTCACAGTCATGATTACTAGCTGTATCTTTCTCTCCATCCTATTTCTCTACCCCCACCCCCGTTTATGGCTTTATTTCTCCCTTCTCCTTTCCTCTCCTCAAAAGAGCTTTGCTTTTGACCACTGCCTCCCTCTATATTCCCTCCCTATTAATCCCCCTCCCTTTTCCTACCCTTTTCCCTTACTATTTCTTCCTTCCTTTCTAGCCACCTCCCCCCTTTTATTTCCCTCTTCCCCTCCTACTCTCTGTAGGGCATATTAGATTTCTATATCTTAACAAAGTATGTTATTTCCTTCCTTGAACCGAATCTGATGACAGTAAATGTCAAACAATGCTCTTTTCCCTCCCTTCTATCCCTCTACTATATAGAAGTAAGTGTTTGTGTCTCATCACATTAGATTTCTATACTTAACTGAGTATGTCATTCCCTCCTAGAACCATAACCAATGAGAGTAAAACTCATACAATGCTCATCTCCCTCCCTTCTTTCTCTCTCCTATAGTGTGTTTTTGTGCCTCTTCATGTAATGTAATTTACCCTTTTTTGCTTCCTCCTTTCCTCTTCTCCCATTACAATCTCTTATGTACCCTTTAATTAGTTTTGTTTATCATCACATCTGTTAATTTATTCCCAAACCCTCTATCTATGTATATTACTTTTGAATGTCTTAATAGTTATGCAAGTCTCAAGATTAATAGGTATCATCCTCCCATATAGGGATGTAAATGGTTTGCTCTTATTGGATAACAAATTGGGGGATTTTTAAAAATGTATTTGTGTGTGTGTATGTGTTTTTCCCTCTTTTCATTTCTCTCTTTAGTCTTCTATTTGAAGAACAAATTTTCCATTGAGCTCTGGCCTTTTTATCAGGAAGGTCTGGAAGTCCTTTATTTCATCAAATATCCATCTCCTTGCCTGAAAGATTATGTTCACTTTTGCTAGATAGTTGATCCTCGATTGTGGTCCAAGCTCCTTTGCCTTGTGATGTATCATATTACAATCTCTCTGATCTTTTAATATAGAAGCAGCAAGGTCTTGTGTGGTCCTGACTGCAGTTCCACAATATTTGAATTGTTTCTTTATGGTTGCTTGTAGTATTTTCTCCTCGACCTGATAATTCTGGAATTTGGCACCAATGTTCCTTGGAGTTTTCAATTTGGGATCTTTTTCAGGATTTGGTAGAATCTTTCAATAACTGTTTTATCCTCTGGTTCTAGGACATCAGGGCAGTTTTCCTTGATTTCTTGGAAGATACTGTTCAGCTTCTTTTTTTTCATCATGGCTTTCTGGCAGACCAATAATTCTTAGATTATCTCTCCTGGATCTATTTTCCAGGTCAGTTGTTTTCCCAATGAGATATTTTACATTTTCTTCTACTTTTTCATTCTTTAGATTTTGTTTGAATGATTCTTGATGCCTCTTAGAGTTAGTAACTTCAACTTATTTAATTCTAATTTTTAATGAATTATTTTCCTAAATTTGTTTTTGAAATTCCTTTTATTTTTTGCCAGTTTTTACTTTTAGGTATTTATTTTCTCCAGTTAGGTTTTGTACTTCCTTTTTCATTTGACTAATTGTACTTGTTAAGGAGTTGTTCTCTTCAGTGAATTTTTTTTTCCATTTTACCAATTGTATTTTTTAAATAATTGGTCCATTTTTCTTCTACCTCTCTCATTTGGCTTTTAAAATCCTTCTTGAGCTCTTCCAAGAATGTTTTTTGGGCTTAAGACCTGTTCATATTCCCTTTTGAGGTTTCAGATGTGCATGTAGTGTCAATACTGTCCTCTTCTGAATGAGTTTTTTTTCTTCCCATTCACTGTAATAGCATTCTATAGTCTTTGTTTTTCTAATTTGATTTTGCCCATAGTTATTGCCTATTTCCTGGCTTCAAAAGTGGATCTCTGCTTCTAGGGCACAGAGGGCTCTGATCCATGCTTCTTGTGCTGGGAGCTAGGGGCCTGGCTACTGACTTTGTGTGCTGTGGCCCATGGTTCTGTCAGTTAGAGGCTATATAATGCTGCAGCTCACCTGCTACTGAGCTGGAGCTGGTTGGTGAGTGCTGAGATCTAGACCATGGCCAGGACTTTGTGTTTATCCCAGAGTTAAACTGAAGTTCACAGTATGAGGTGTGGGGAAGGAGTTGTCTGGTCGCTTCATATCTTCACCTTGCTGCCCCTGGGCTAGAGCTCAGGAGGCTCTGTTGCTGGTGGAAGATGCCATGCTACTATCTCTCAATTCTCCTGGCTGTGTGAAGGCATACCTGGAGTTCTGGTGTTAGCACTTGCTGGCTCCCCCTCTTCCCACCCTGGGGTTCAGGATATCCCACTGGTCCACAGACGTAGGGCTTCTTGGGGATACCTCCCATTCTGGACTGGTCACTTTCAGCATCAGTTCAACCATAGCTATAGGTCTCCCACTGGTTCCACTATTTAAGGATTTTACCCTGGGGCAATATTCTTTGTGTTTTTCAAGCTCAACAACTGGGGGATGAGAGCATCTATGGTTTACTCTGTCATCTTGGCTCCTAGAAGTTCAGGTAGGTGACTTTTAAACATCTAAACAGTGGACTGATAACCCCAGGAGTAGCTGCTGCCACTATCACAGGCCCTGTACTTGTCTCTTACCCAGCTCTGACAGACCCCTGTCCTGCAGTGAGAAGTTTGGGAATCACCACTGTAGTGGGTGAATTAGTTCCCTGGGCTTGCTTTGGCTCTGCTATGGTCGGGTGTGTGCTGATGCAGCCCACACACTCCATGCACTGTGCTTTGAATTCCTCCTGCCCAGCTCAACAAATCTATCTGGAGATGTTTCATGTTGTGGTGGGCTGGAAATCTGCCATAGTCTATTTCCTAATGTATTCTGCCCCTCTAAAATTTGTTCAGATTCACTTTTCAGAGGTGATTGAAGGAATTTATTGGCATGCTCAGGTGAGTTCCTGCTTTTGCTCCACCATCTTGGCCCTGCCCCCTCCCAGTAGTGTCATTTTATGACAAAAAATTTTTACTTAAATATGCATGCATACCCTTTGATTAATGAGACAGTCAGTAATACCAAAGATATAAAATAGAAAAAGAAAGGACCATAAGTACAAACATATTTAATATTATACTCTTTTTCTGTAGCAAAGAAATGGGAACAAAAGAAATGCCCATTTATTGGGGGAAAGTTGAACATATAATGGTTTACACATATAAGTTAGGGATAATTAATAGATATGGGTACTGAATCTATGATTTCAGTGATAAAGAATATCAAGTATTTCTTTCTGACTTATGATCTTAGAGAGTTGCCTAGAATATTGAAAAATTAAGTGACTCACTTAAGTTCAAATAACAATAAATGACAGAGGGCGGACTTAAACCCAGATCTTCCTGGTACTAAAGCCAGATTTCTATCCACCACAGCTCACTGTCTCTTTATATAAATGTAATGAAATATTTTTGTGTCATAAGAAACAACAAAGCAAATAGATTTGGAGAAATCTGTAAAGATTTGTATGAACTGATACAGAATAAACTGAATAGAATTAGAATACTAATTTGTAAAATGTTTACAATATTGTAAAGACAACTTTTAAGGATTTAAGAACCCTGATCAGTGGAATAACCAACCATAGCCCCAGATGACCAATAATGAAGCTTGCTGCCACCTATTAGGAGGGTGGTGATGGACTAGGCAAGCAGAATGAGATGTGTATTTCCCAATATAGCCAATATGTAGAGCAGTTTTGCTTATCTATGCTTATTGATACAAAGGAGGGTGATTGTTGTTAAAGGCTTATCAAGAGGGGTACTGAGGGATAGAGGGCCAGTGATAGTTAAGCTGTACCTCCACCACCATCACCCAAAAAGATAAAACAGTTGTATTACATTGTGAGTATAAGGAACAACCTATGGATGACTCATATATTTTTTTGATACTTATACAATATGAAGAGATCAAGAGAGGTCACCAGTATGTTGAATGGATAAGCTTTTTAGAATTTATAATAGGTTATAGATAAAAATAGCACAAGATGAGAAGGAACCCATATCTCACAATTTGCACTCTTGTAAGCAATACGCAAGTTTATAGATCCATTGATATAGCTGAAATTTTAAAAATTGAATCTTATTCTAGATGAACAAAGAAAAGGAAGCTTTAACAAAGTTTACTAGTAAGGACATTCAACTTCTCTGATGAATAAATTTGACTCTGTTTTGTTCAATCAGTTGATCCTCATTTCTCAAAAGCACAGACTTTCAGAACTGGAAGACCACTCACAGATCACATAGTTCAATGTGTTATTTTTAGCAGTGAGGAAACTACAACCCAGAGGGTTTAAATGACTTATTAATATTAACACAGTTGGTTAGTGACAAAGTTGGGCAGCGGTATACTAGTAAATATTTAACAATTAGCTCTCCCCCCTAAAAAAAATAATGCCACAACACACTTTTAATTATAATTTTCATTATTAACATTTTCTCCATCACTTTTTTGAGTCTAAACAATCAACAAAACAATATAGCAAACCCTGATATGTAGCATTTGTCAATTTATGAAGTGTAAATACTCACATTAAAAGTTTAACAATAGGCAATTCTTGCAATATAAGCTGATTTGAGAACACCCATGAAATTGATGCTAAAACCTAGGTTTTTAAACTCCTCATCTGGTGATCTTTCGATTTTACAACACTCTGCCTGTGTAAATTTTAAAACTTCACAATAGACATGCATTGTGTATGCATGATTTTCCCACATTTCATAAAAATGTTTTCATGAAGAAAAAAATTAATACGAATTTCTGGATGATGTTGGAGTAATCTGTATAAGGGAGATTGTTTAGGTAATGAATTCTAATATAAACTACTATTGTTGACTTGTAGAAGAAGCCTAGGTAAAAGCTTCATAGTATAATGGTTCTATAAATCAAACAATCAAGCAAAACAGAATGGTAGCAGTATCTTAGATTCAAGCTTTTTCTTCCTACTTTTTTGGAATAGTTCATGAAAAGAGACATTAAATTGTGTCCTTGTGCTTTAATTAGAAAATGTCAGTAGATTCCAGATAAAACTGTTTAATTTTCTTTTTTATAGTAATATTTCCCCCAATTACATGTCAAAATAATTTTTTTATATTTTTTTTTGTTTTGTGTTCTGAATTCTCTCTTTCTCCCCTCCCTCTCCTATGCTCTCCCTGAAATAGTAAGCAATCTATTATAGGTTATACATGTGAAATCATGTAAAACATTTCCATATTAGTCATTTTGTACGAGAAGACTAGAACCAAAAAATGAAAGGAAGAAAGAAAGAAAGAAAGAAAGAAAGAAAGAAAAAAGGAAAGAAAAAAGGAAAGAAAAAGAAAGGAAGAGAAAAATAGCATGCTTCAGTCTGTATTCAAACAATATCAGTTCTTTCTCTGGTGACAGATAGCATGGTTCATCATAAGTCCTTTAGGATTGTCTTAGATCATTGCATTGCTGAGAATAGCTAAGTTTATCACAGTTCTTCATTGTACAGTGTTGTTGTTACTATGCACAATGTTCCCCTGGTTCTTCTCACTTTACTGTGGTGTTCATGTAAGTCTTTCTAGGTTTTGCTGAAATCATACTACTTATCATTTCTTACAGCACAATAATATTCCATCACAATCATATACCACAGCTTGTTTGATCATTCCCCAATTGTTGGGCATCCCCTTGATTTCCAAATCTTAGTCACTACAAAAAAAGCTTCAAAAAGTTTTTTTGTACAAATAGGTCCTTAACCCCTTTTTTGGATATCTTTGAGATATAGACCCAGCAGGGGTATTGCTGGATCAAAGAGTATTGACAAATTTTTATCCCTTTGGGCATAATTCCAAATTGCTCTCCAGAATAGTTGGGTCAGTTTACAGCTCCACTAACAGTGTACTAGTGTCCCAGTTTTCCCATATCCTCTCCAGTACGCATAGTTTTCATTTTTTATCATATTAGGTAATCTGAGACATGTAAGACAGTACCTCACAGTTGTTTTAATTTGCATTTCTCTAATAGTGATTTAGAGCATTTTTTTGGTATAACTATATATAGCTTTGATTTCTTTGTCTGAAAACTTCTTGTCCATATCCTTTAACCATTTATCAATTAGGGAATGAAATATTCTTTTAAATTTGACTCCAAACTGTTTAATTTTAAAACTCAATTTAAGCTAGTGCTTATTCAATTCATTCATTCATTGCCTTTTTTTTTTTTTTTTGGGAGGGGAGAAGGTATTGCCCAAGGTCACACAGCTAGTAAGTGTTAAGTGTTTGAGGCTAGATTTGAACTCAGGTCCTCCTACTTCCAGGGCTGGTGCTGTATTCACTGTGCCATCTAGCCACCCCTGCTTACTTATTTATACAAATCCAGGTCATAAATAAGATCTCCTTTGCCTGAATGACCTTCCTTTTAGAACCAACAGCCTATTGATGTAGGTTCCTCTTTTAAATATATTGGTTTCTGTCATTGACTTATTTTAAACTACTTAATTATATAGTGTTTTTTTATATGAATTGCAGTATCACACACATACAGACACATATATGCATACATACAATACAGATATTGCATACACTAAGGTCCTAACCTAATGCCTCATTGTGCCATGGGAATAATCCTTTGTTCACAAAGGCTAGGCCAGATAGGTTTAAATTCTCAAAGAGCCTATCAAGCAAGAAAGGATTTTAATACGGACCCAGTGAAAAAATCTGTGTCTGTTATTTGAGGACCAAACTAAATAATTCCAGACAACTTACACTACCAGAAAATGGATTTGTTTTTTTATTTACTTATTTGTTTCTTACCACAGTACCTTGTGAATACTGCACAGTATAGTAGTGAAGAATTCCAATCTGTATACCATGAGTACTCAGGTAGTATCTGTATTGGTGAAATCCTAAATCTTTTAATTATTTTATTTATTTATTTATTTTTAAGCAATTGGGGTTAAGTAACTTGCTCAAGGTTACACGGCTAGTCATTATTTGTGCATGGGCGCTCATTTTCTGAGGCCGGATTCGATCTCGGGTCATCCCAACTCCGAGGCCAGCATTCTTATTCACTGCGCCACCTAGCCGCCCCTAAATCTTTTAATTATGTAGGCAATGAAGTATAGCAGGTAGAGCCAACTTTAAAACCAGCAAGACGTGGATTGAGGTGCTGCATGTGACACATCCTGACTGCTTAAGCTTGGGCAAGTCATTTAACATTTCAGTAAAGTTTTCTAGAGAAGTAACTCTCGAAGATTTTAAGTTGGAAGTCTGCATTGGTAAAGTGGGTTTTTCTTATCAGGCATTTGCTCCATTCCCTAAACCTCTCTTAATATATAACATATCTTTTACATATATTAAATGGCATAAATAATCTTAATCCTAAAACTTTGCTTCATTATTTAATTTATAGAAACATTAAACTGTGAGGCCTTTTCCTAGGTTTCTTCTACATGCCAACTGATTCATTTATTTTTAATTTGTTACCTAAATACCTTTATACACATCACTGCCAACATCATCTGAAAACTCTTGTTTAATTTTTCTTTATGAATGGTGCTAAGCATATGGGAGAATCACATCAAATATGAATTTGTCACTATTGCCATCTGTCAATGAAACAGAATTAGTTTGAAAATGTCATGTTTGGAGCCTCATATGAATAAGGGCCTATCGATATAGCCCTATATTGATATGCTTTCCTGCTTGAGTGAATAATTGGAGGAGATGATACAGATGGGGGCTGAAAATTCCTCAAAGGCCCTATTACTAACTTTTCCTTATTGCTTTCTTTTAAAAAGGTGAACAAGATCTGTGGTCCTCCGGTCAGAACACCTACACAAACCCCTGGTTGTTCTCTTGATCAGAGCAAAGATAAACAAGGAATGAAGATCTCTTCAAGAGATGGTGAAGAAACCCTTGCCAGCAGAAGAAAGTAAGACATTAGTTTTACAACCAGAAAGAAAGAAGAAAGTAAGCCATTAATTTTACAACAGAATAGACCATGTTCAATAAAAAAAAAATCAAATGCACCAGAAGAGAAAAAAGAAAATAAGATTAATCCAGCTTTAAAAACCAGCAAAAAACCCAAACAAACCTGTTTCATTAATTAGTTAGGGTAGGGCATTTTTGCAAGATCTAGGTTTAGCTTTAGGAGATAGCTAGTATATTATTTCATTTCAAGATGAAGCTTTGGAATCCGAAAACTATGGTTGGTTAAGAATTTAAGTTATTGATGTTTTCTCTGGAACCTACTGTACAAATTTGATTAGAAATTCTTCTCTTTCTCTGTTTTTCCATTGTACTTTGTGTTTCTTTTGCATGTGTCTAATTTGACCTTTTGTAGTAATAAACCGTATTATTTTTCTCGCTATGTAATGATCTCCTTGAGGTCAGTGACTATGTCTTGTTTATCTTTATGATCCCCACATTGCCTCATACAGAGTAAAACATACGTAACCATTTAATAAATGTTTGTTGAATGGAACCAAAATTATATAAATTGACTTAGAAAGGATAAATGTTGATTTGTTTGCTTAAAATTAATGTGTATTTTGTTATCACTTATTTTACATGTGAAATTGCTAGCTGTATCAAAACAGTTTCACAGGATCATCTCTTATTAAGCAGAAATAGCAACAGCAAAAAGATAAGGACTGAGTTCCTTCAGGACTCAAAACCAAAGTTGTCTATAGCACAAAGTCAGATAGCATAGGGAATAGCAAGTAGGAGATAGAATAAAGAATATACGTGGAAAAGACCAGTAATTCAGAGGAGACAGAATCCATGAAAAGGAGCTATAATAAAGCATTGAGCCTTAGGTGGCACTAAAAAAATGTGCAGAGCATGGGTAAAAAACAAAGTGGTCTAAAGACTTTGACAGAAGGAGGTGTATAATTCAACTCATCAGTTTCAGTACAAGGGCAGATGAGGCTCATGATTAAAGGATTATAAAAAGTTTTATTTATTCAAAATGAACAAATCAGATAAAAGGAATGGTGGAATGATAATAAATACCATGAAGACAAGAGAGGAAATCTAAGAGGGTTGGCAGTGGGGGCAGCGCATAGAGAAATAATGGAAAGAGAAATAGGAGTCATATTGTAATTGGAGTATACTGAAGACTACCTAGTCAGAAAGCAAAAATAAGTATGTAAAGAATTGAGGAAATGTATAATTCTGTCTCAAAAAAAAAAAACCCAAACAAACCATGGTGTACTGTGGAGTGTATTTGAGGGTGTGGAGGGTTGGAGGTAACTTTATGCATAATCTGAAGGCTTGGAGGTAATTTTGTGCATAATCTGCTTGAGCTTTCTTTGTTTCTGTCTATCCCCATCTCTCTCTCTCTGTCTTTTTCTCTTTGTCTCTCATAAAATTGGAGAGCAATGGATAATATACTGAATTGACTTGATGACAATTTCATTCCTAAAAGTATGGAGAATGTAAAAAGGAGAAATACTATTTGAGACCTGATTGTGGCAATAATATATCACTAGTCATCCAAATTGAAATGAGAGAAACTGTGACAACTACATCTTACCATCCATGATGAATAAGAGGGGGTAAGTGGGGGAGGGGAGAATAGATAATGAATAGTCTCACACACATCCAGATTTTTAAAGTAGCTTTCAGTTCAGGGGAAAATTCAGGATTCCAGAACTGGAGATTATGCAGAAGAAATGAATGCAAACTGTATGAGATACATTTATTAATGAAATTCTCATAGCACAAAAACCAGTGATTACAATGGAGAAGAAAACTTTAAAGAAAATTATATGGGGGTGGCTAGGTGGTACACTGAATAGAGCACTGGCCTTGGAGTCAGGAAGACCTGAGTTCAAATGTGACCTCAGACACTTAACACTTACTAGCTGTGTGACTCTGGGCAAGTCACTTAACCCCCATTGCCCTGCCCCCCCACCAAAAAAAAAACAACAAAAAAAAGGAAGAAAATTATATGTATAGAACTATAATATGGGTGTTGGCTAATCGATACTCTTTAAAACAAAAGATGTTCATAGAAGATGAAGCAACAGTCGTAATAGAGGATGCCTACAAAATAATAGAAAGATCCTGTGAGAAAAAAAAAATCAGGGATTCTAAATCTGAGTATGAAATGAGTCAGACAAGGAAAGGCAGAGGTAACAAAAGAGGTTTTGTTTTGTTTTTAAATGCTGTATATAGAGTAACGTGATGATAGAAGAAAGATTAGGATCTCTGCTCAGAGTAGAGAGGATAGTGATATTGGACAATATCAACTCAACTTTTGTATGGCTTTTGCTTTTTTTTTTTTACAATATAGAACAATCTTCTAACTGATAAGGAAAATGATGTTATCAGTGAATTTAAACCAATGATCTTTGAAGAGAGAATAAGATTATATTCAGTTCCACTGAACAGTTCTTAATCTTCAAGCCCCAAATTTTGTATAAGAGTAATAAAATAAAGGGTATGTTTTTCTTTTTTTTTTTTTTTAAGCAATTGGGGTTAAGTAACTTGCTCAAGGTTACACGGCTAGTCATTATTTGTGTGTGGGTGCTCATTTTCTGAGGCCAGATTCGATCTCGGGTCATCCCAACTCCGAGGCCGGCGCTCTTACTCACTGCACCACCTAGCTGCCCCAGGGGTATGTTTTTCAGTGATGACTCTTATTGTCTTTTGGTCATTCATAATTGGCATACATAAATGATAGATTCCAGAAAAAAATATAGAATGCATTTCTAAGGAGGAGGAAGTCTTGAGCCAAAAATTAAGACAGTTAGGTGGCACAGTGAACAGAACACTGGACTTGGAGTAGAACTGAGGTCAAATTGAGCCTCAGACACTTAGTACCTACATGGTCCATTTACTTAAACTCTGTTTCCTTCAGTATTCTCAACTATAAAACAGGGATAATAATAGCACCTGCCTCCATGGGTAGGGCAGCTAGGAGGTGCAGTGGATACAGAGACTGCCATGGAGTGAGGAGGATGTGATTTCAAATTTGTCCTCAGATGCATAATAGCTGTATGACCCTGGGTAAGTCACTTAACCCCGTTTGTCTTAGTTTCCTGATCTATAAAATGAACTGGAGAAGGTAATGGCAAACCGCTCCAATATCTTTGCCAAAGAAAGCCCCAAGTGGGCTCATAAAAAAGGCAGACATGATTGAAACAACTCAACAGCAACCTCAAAGGGCTGTTGTGAGGATCAAATATATTTGTAAAGTGCTTAACATAGTGCCCATGTTTAATAAATACTTGTTCTGTCATCCTTTCTCTTCCTTGAAGAATTGGGGGCACAGGTGGAATTTTCTTTACTACTGGTGATTGAATATAAGGGCTGCAGAAAGTTGTGGTGGATTTGCATATTTGAGAATTGTACAGATGGTCAAGAGTATTGCATCTGAAAAGAGAATTTGTATTTCTTGACTGTAGCTTCCAATATAGGAATTATGGACTCAGAGATCTAGCATATATAAAAATGTGTACTAAAATGCATTTATCTAAAATCTAGCAAAATAATCAGACAGATTTTAAGTTGAAAAGAAAATGTTAAAACCTGCCTTTATGTGTCCCACTAGGTAGATGCCATAAAGAGTATAAACATTGCAGAAAGAATGGCAAAAATTAAAATAATAGTAATATTGATAAAGTCCAACATTTATAGAACTTTAAGATTTGCAAAGTGCTTTATAGAAATTTTCTCATTTGATTCTCCCAATGTTATTATTGTTCACACTTAATACTTAAAGAAACTGAAGCTGACATTAAATGACTACTAGAGTCACAGAGCTAGTTAAAATGTCTAGAGGAATATTTGAACTCACCCTATTCTATGTCACCTAACTGCCTATTCATAAATTAGTGAGTCAAAAATCCAAAAAGTGAAGCAACAAGAAAACCTATAGACTCAGGTGGGCCTGTACAAAAGCAAAGAGCATAAATAACTAAACAAGACCAGCTAGATATCTTAATACAATAATGCACATTTGATCTGTTAATTACTCTGAGGCTTAGTGGGATAGAACTCATAACTGGATATAATTTTGGGAGGTCAAATTTTACAAAAGTAGGGGATGGAGGAGCATTTTGCATATGAATAACATAAGCATGGAAGAAACTGAGAAACAAGAGTTAAGAAATGCAGAATACATTTAGGGAAAGATGAGTAGGAGAAGAAACAAACAAAATTGTTATCCAAGTATACTACAGATCACTTGGAAAGAAAGGAACTGGATA
The DNA here is from genome assembly GCA_011680675.1 of Gymnobelideus leadbeateri. Classification (NCBI taxonomy): domain Eukaryota; kingdom Metazoa; phylum Chordata; class Mammalia; order Diprotodontia; family Petauridae; genus Gymnobelideus; species Gymnobelideus leadbeateri. Next base: position 68,473 of record WOXC01009967.1, on the reverse strand, counting down.
AAGATTTTTTGAAATTGATTACATTTCATTCAGAAACATGATAATTATAATCCTTCAAAAGGTGGAAAGACCAGTAAAAATAACTACTAACAGGTACCTAGTTTTCACCAAAAAGAAGGAACTAGTTAAAATTGAAGTTAAAAAAGAAAGGGGTCCTTAGTATGATAGGAGGAGAGAGAGAGTCAACATTCCATTTAGAATCTATGACAGAGGCGAAGAAAGACATCCTTAGATTTTCAGTCTTATACTTTAGGAGAGCATATTTCAAAGGGTTCAGAAAAAAGATAGCTATATCTCCTGGTCTTGAAAGACAGACCAAAAGAATGGGATATTTTCAAAATGTGAAATTCTGAAGACAAAAAGAAAAATTCTTATGAATAATTGAAAAGGGAAGGATATTTATGCCTAGGGAACTGATTGACCACTTTTAATTTTAAAAAGACATATATAGAAAAGGAAGCAAGATCAGATAATGGAAAAGGAATACAAAAGCATAATATGGTCCAATAAAAATAGTGTCTCGAAAGCAGAAATTCAAAATGAGTTGAGACTACTGAGGCAAGCTAAAGATTTAAAAAAGCATTTTTGATATTTTATTAGTGAAAGTACAGAGGTGAAAGAATGGATTGCCAAAAATGGAGAGATAGGATGATGATGGAAGATAGGGAGAAGGCAAAAATACTTACTCTTATTTTGCTTCTTTTTTTCTGCCTAAGAGAAAAATCTTTAAACTGGGAAAAAAAGAACAAAAGTCTTAACAAGGTGAAACCTAAAATAAATCAGAGGTAGTATAATAGCTCCTAACTGTTCTGAATGGGTTAAAATTATTAGATTAAGGAAAAAAAATCCTCATTGCTAATATATTGAAAGAAATGGTAGATTTGTTATTGTTTATGTTGTCAGTGGCAGTCATGGAAAGTGAAAGTTTGGGAGAAAGGAAGGATCATGAGTTGAGTCTTAGACATAGTAAGTTTCCCAGTAGGTCATTCAGAAGGAGATATTCAATGGACAGCTGGAGGTGTGGGTTTACAACTGAAGAAAAAAGAATAGTCCAAGAGAAAGTAGTATCTTGGGAATTAAAGTAGCAGAGAGAATCCACTATGTTAGGGAATTGTTAAGAGTTTCAAATGTACAAAAAGGCCAAGGAACGTGAGAGAAGGCCATAGTCTTGGGCAATTAAGAAGTAATTAACCTGGGTGAACTTTCTTATAGGAGATCATGTGGAAGATAGATGATGTGGCTTTTATAAATGAGTTAGTGAGAAAAAATTAATAGCGAGAAAGTGGAAGTTACTCCTAGAAATTTTGCATTGAAGTAGAGGGGAGAGGTTAAGACCATCACTTGAAGGAATTAAAAGATTAATGAAAGTTTGTTTTAGTATGAGGGAAAACTTTGCAAGTTTTTAGTCATTGAGGAAAAAGCCAGTAATGAGAGAATGATTAAAAATAATGAAGAGAAGTAATAAATGGAGTGACTTCCCAGAAGAAACTTGATTGAATGAGATCAAGAACAAGTGGAGGGATGTTTCCATGGAAGAAAGTCACCTCATTTTCTAAGGCAAAGGCAAAAGAGAGGGCATTGAGTTGGTTAAAACAGTGGTGTCAACTCACATAGCAATGGGCCAATGAAAGCTTGGATATCTGTGGGCTATATATAACTTAGTTTTAAAATGTAGTATTACTTATATTTTGTTGTATTTTTGTTTATTGTGTTAAATATTTCCTAATTACATTTAATCTGATTCAGGCCACACTCTAATCCTAAATGCAGTCCATCAGCTATGTTTGTCACCTCTTAATTAAGACATACAGAAGTTTGGGGCCTTATTGAATAAGAGACGGAATAACTCGTAATGGATGGTCTCGTTATCCTTTTTTTTTTTTTTTTTTGGAGGGGGGAAGGTAAGGCAGTTGAGGTTAAGTGATCTGCCCAAGGTCACACAGCTAGTAGGTGTCAAGTGTCTGAGGCTAGATTTGAACTCAGTTCCTCCTGACCCAAGGGTGGGTGTTTTATTCACTGTGCCACCTAGAGCCCCAGACTCATTATTCTTGGGAAATAGTAGGAAGCAAAGCCATCTGTGTGATAGATGAAAGTGAGCTACAGATGAGGTTGTGATGAAAGAGAAGACTCAGAAAAAACTGTTATTAAAATAATAATATATGGAATCACACATAAACAATATTGCTCAATAGTTTGCTCAATTGACCTATTGTAGATTGAGGTCTGTGAAGTCAAAGAAATGAAGCCAGAATAGTGATGGTAAGTAGAGAATGAAAGACTGAGGGACTCAGAGTTTTGATAAGGAAGAAAAAGCAGATTGGGGTATAGTAAGGCAATGGTAGTGATAGAAGCATGGAAGATTGTGACCAGAGAGGTAAAAGACAGTGTTCGAGATTTTCCCCATAGTGGTTAAGATATGACCATCCCCTTAGGCGAATGCAGCAGAATGCAGGTGGGAATCATGGAAGATGACCCTGATGAATAAGGGTATTAGAAGGATCATCATTCACAGAAACTGAATTTCCCAAGCATGATGATGGAGGTTAAAGTAGAGGGAAGGTGGTTAGCCAAGTGTCGAGGTTGTAGAATGATAAAGAATGCCCTAAAACTTGGTAGGTGATAGCATCAGGGATGTTGTTAAGAGCAGTATAATTAGGTTTCTCCTTAATCAGGCTTTAAGTCCCAGGAATGCAGAAGTTATGTTTCTGTAAGTGGGGAACATGGCTTATATTGCTTCTTCATTAGGTACAAATCCTGCTTCTCCTGAAAAGAATGCTGAATATGGAATCAGAAAGATCTAGATTTCAGTCTCCCCTCTTAACTGTCTGTGACTACTAGCAAAATTTTACTCTGATTCCTATTTTTCTTATTTGCAAATTTGAAATAATATCACCTATAGAAAAGCTCAAGGCCTTTTGTGACATGTGGCAACAATACTCCTATTTGTGGCCTTAACCAGATTAAAATGTAATTGGGAAATGATTAACAAAATAAATAAAATATGATACAATATGGATAATGCTAGTTTTTGATTTTCTAAGTCAATGTGGGCCTGAAGGGATTTCTTTCTATTTGAGTTTGACATCACTGACCTAAAGTACTTACCTCCTAGGATTGCTGTACAGATAGGATAAGAACAAAGATATAGGAAACAGTAGCAGGAAAAAAAAGGGGGGATTTTCAAGTAGATGGTCATCTATAGAATAAATTAGCATGAGATTCTAATTGAAATGTTGAGAAACTGAGATGGTCATTATAGGAGAGGGCTGAAGACAAATAGCATAACAATATCTTACATGTATATAGTATTTTATGCTTTTCAAAACACTTAGCTGTACATGATCTCATCTGATCCTCCGAGTAATTCCATGAATCAGAGAGAGCAGGAATTGTAATTTGCATTTCACATGTGATAAAATAGAGGCACAGAGACGTTCAGTGATTTGTCCTTAGGCCCAAGGTTAGTAGATGGTGGAGCTGTAATAAGAACCTCAGAACATAAATCTTCTGATTAATATCTCCTTATACATTTTGGGGTCAGATGTCGATTTTATTTTCCTTTTTTTCTTTAAATTTTCCTTATTTTATTCCAAACTTAGGAAATAAAACAAACATTTCCATTACTTAGTAGAATGGAAAAAAGAGATGATTGTACCTGAAACCGCAAATCTATAATAAAGTTATCATGCAACTCCCTTTCCCCTTTTTTTTCTTCCCTTCCCACCCCCACATCCCCATTCTAGAGATGTCTACCATTACACTCGTGTGTGTATTTACGCATAATTATGTATATATACATATATAATCATTCTATGCATATTTTTATTTGTCAGTTCTTTCTCTGGGTAGTATCTTTCTTCTTATATCCTTTGTAATTAATTAAAATATTTATAGTAGTCATATAATCATTCACTCAAAGTTGTTTTTAAAACAATATTGTTATTAGTGTATGCAGTGTCCTCTTGGTTCTGTTCATTTTGCTTGTCATTATTTTGTGGAAGTCTATCCATGTTTTTCTAAGATCATCAAGCTCATCATTTCTTATAGTACAATAGAATTCTATCACAGTCATAACACAGATTGTTTAAACATTCCTCAATTGATGGGCATCCCACAATTTCCAGTTCTTTTCTACCACAAAGAGAACTGTTATAAATATTTTAGAAAATATAGATTTTTTTCATTTTTCTCTAATCATCTTAGGAAACAGACCTAGTCATGGTATTGCTGGGTCGAAGGGTATAAGCAGTTTAGTAATTCTTTGGGCATAATTCCAGATTGCTTTCCAAAATGGGATCAGTTCATACAATTCTACCAGCAGTGAAATAGTATTGCAATTTTTTCTACATGCCCTCCAACATTTTTTCTTTCCTCTTCAATCATTTTAGTCAGTTTGATAGGTGTAAATGATATCACAATATTGTTTTAATTTCCATTTCCCTAATCCATAATGATTTAGAGCATTTTTATAGGACTATTAATTGTTTTGATTTCTTCATTGGAAAACTGCCTGTTCATATCCTGTAACCCTTTATCAATTGGAGAATAATTTGTATTTATATAGATTTGACTAAATTCTTTATATAATTGAGATAGAAAACCTTTATCTGGGAATCTGTCTATAATTTTTCCCCTAATTTTTTTTTGCCTCTCTTCCCATCCTGGCTACATTTATTTTATTTCTTAAAAACCTTTTTAATTTAGTGTAAAAAATTATCCATTTTACACCTCCCACTCTTCTCTATCTCGTTTCCTCATAAATTGCTCACCCTCCATAAGTTGTATAGATAATATATTCCATTTTCTTGTAATTTCTCTCTTTTTATCTAGGTCATATATCCATTTGTATTGGTAAAAAGGATTTTCTTTTCCTTTAAAAAGAATCCTGAATCTTGATCCTTGCTTTGGAAGAATGTGGCTCAGATAGACTTGAATGTTATCCGTAATACTTGCTTTGGAATAATGATACACCATCTAGAATTGCTATTTTCCCTTTCCCAAAGCTTAGTAGTTCCCCAGTTATACCACTTTCTCATATCAGTACTTTCCCTGAAAGCAAAATGGACTCTATTTCCCCTTCTATTTCCTACACTTTAGCAAAATCACCATATTCTTCCAGTTAAGAAGTCAATTTGAGCGGTCCAAAACCATTCTTATGACACTCACAGGATATGTCCATGCATCTTCCTCTCCCAAACCATCAGTCATTTAAACACACTCATACACACACACAGAGCACACATGCCCACATAGATACATACATACACATGCAACTGACAACAATCCTTTTTGGCAAAAAATATAAGTAATTTGTTTAAAAGTTTGTGAGTTGTAATGTGGTCACAAATTTCATTCAAAGAAACCAGAGTTTACCATGTTTTTTTAGTCTTAGTTAAATCTGTTGTTGCCATTAACTGAAGGCTTTAAAAGAACTGAATTTGTGGGAGCTAATAGAGAGGCTGCAAAAGTACTGGATTCAACACATGGTCTGAATATAAATAGTTTCCAAGGTGGGCATTCTAGGAATACATTCTATCTCTGTGCAGAAATCTTCTTTTGTAATTCAAAGTTATTAATATTCTTTATAAATTTTTTTGCCCCTCCCCTTTCTTATTTCCCAGTTTAATTCTTTTGTTGTGCTCCATGCTCTTTCATGTCCCATTGTGTTCTTTGCCTTCTCCTCTCCACTGCTCCTAACACTAGGAGAAGTGTAATCATCTATTAAAACCTCTGCTTGGCTCTAACTGCTGTACTGGGCACATTCATTAACTAGGCCAGGTTCCCTGCAACTTAGAAGCTGGAAGACTTTTCCTTCCCAGCAATTGAACTGAATTCTTTAACACTGCACCTTGGGGATGTAATTGAATTTATTCCATCTCCCCTAATTTATCCTTTCCATACAACATGCTAATGATGAACTAATTGAAAAGCTGAGTTATTGATCCTACTCCTTTAACTGAAGCATCAGGCCAGTTCCAAGTTTCATCAAAGGTTGGAGAAGGAGAGAAAGGAAGAAGCAGTATTCTTTTAACCAGTGCAAGTGAGGCTAACTCTTTTGTTTTATAGACAGAAACCAAGTTAGTGCAGCTGTTAACTGCATTGCACTGATGCAGCTGTCTAAACCAGCCCAGGCAGAATGATTTCCCCATGGCAGATCCCTTTCCCTCCTTGGTTCCTTGAATTTAGTTGGTAAGAAGCAAACTATTAGCAGGCTTAAATGGGTGATAATTAGCTGTACATTATTATTTCAAAGTGGTGTGGCTGTGCCAATTAAGTGGGTAATTAGGAAAACCCCAGGACAATAAATTAAGACAGAGTCTCAACACCAATGCCCCATCTGTTCTCCAGCAAGCATTCCAATTAGCCAAGCATCCTATTTAAGCATGTGCCAATTAAGGAGATTTGAATGTATGCATGAGTGGGTGGATGTGTAATAGAGAGTGTCACAAGTTTTAGGGAAAATAATTTAAAATGTTGGAGAGCTTTCTGAGGTTGAGAAAAAGGTAGAAAAATGTAGAAATATGGATTTTTTTATGTCAAAAAGGCCATGCAATTTAAATCTCTTGAACTGTTTTACTGATGAAGAAAAAATAATGGAAAGAGCATAGCTTTACTGCATTTCCATTTTGTGGGAGCTATGTCGTGATTATCTTGCCACCACCCCCCCTTCCAAACAGTAGAGTTGATTATCAGATATTGTTGGGAAAACCACAATTTGCCAAATATTTGGTGGAAGTTGGCATTTAGCAGTATAGGTGAAATTGCATAGGTTAAAGAGATGAGTGCAGTAGAGCAGAAGTCTAAGTACTTTATGAAGTCATCCTCTATTAGAGCAAATGAATTTGTTATACACTATATTGAATAAGATAGTGGTAAACTCAAAATGTCAAGTATGAACCATGCTGATGACAAAGAAATTGCTGAAATTAATGTGTTCAAAATAGCGAAAGCATTGAAATGGTGTCAGGATTACTCAGCATCACTTTAATTTCCTATGATTATGAAACCAAATGCCTGTCTCTCTCTCTTTCTTTTTCTATCTTTCTGTCTTTCTGTCTGTCTGTCTATTTATCTATCATATTAGTTATTGCCAAAACACATAGAATAATTTCTTGATCATGTAATCAGTTGACTATACAATCAGTCTTGACCATGTAATTGGTCCTCTGCAGTATACCATTACAAATACAGTGCTCTTAGTGTGGTGAATCAAACAATGGTCCACTTGGAGTGTGGAAAAATTTGGAGTTAAAATATTCCTCAGATATTTAGTAGCTATAAGACGTGGTAAAAATAATTTAAATTCACTAATCACCAAATGACCTGATTTTTTTTTTCTGTGTAAAACAACATGGACTATGTGGCCTATTGGCAAGTCATTTGATCTCTTATATCCCCAGGCAATACTGTAAGACTGCAAGTTTCAATCTTTGTTGACAGGTATTGCTGGAGAAATTTCCTCACTACTAATTCCTTACAGAGACAAAAGCAAATTTTTTACATAGAAAAAGCAGTTTTCTAAAAATATAATAAAACAAAATCAATAGCAAAAAATCAGTATTTGGAGATATGCCATCATTATTTATAATTATTTATAATCCATGGATTTAGTCTACTGAAATGAATGTCATGTTCAGTATAATGAAGAGTATTCTAATTTGGAGCAATACCTAGCATGGACTGATAATGAACAGAATAATTCTACAATGATTTGAATATTATTTTAAGACCAAAACATGATTAGGCAGGGAGTTAATGTTAGGTGATGTGACAGATAAAGAAGTAGGAATTTCACAATAAAGTACATAAGCTAGAATAAAAGCTTAACAGGAATACAAGGCAAGCCTTGGGCCAGAAACCAAGTAGAGGAACAGGAACCAGAAGAGCACAAATACTAGAGGGCAAAGCAAGATGTTTTAAGCCAATGTCTAAGAGCCTGAGATCTATAGGAACCAGAGTGACAGTGCAACATGGGTGGTCAAAAGTCCAAATAATCAGTTAGGGATTAGGAGATCTGGAATGAAAAGGGGGTAAAGCCAGCAGGAGAACAGATGTGAAGTCCCAATTACAAGACTGCTTTGATGACTTGATAATGAGGCATCAGTCCAGCAGTTTTTATGTGCTTACTGAGAAGTCAGGAACCAATTCCCAAGTATGGCTAACATGGAGTTTGCAGGTGGAGAGAGATGAAATGCCCAGCTGGGATAGGGAGCAAGGGTGAGAAAAGAAAGGCATGTCTTGATAGTAGTAAAATGCAACACAGCTAAACAAAAAGTTGTGTGTGTCTTCCCCCCTACTCCCACCCATTTTTCTGTATCCTTGGGAAAGAACTAAGAATATTCAGACTGTGTTCTCATTAGCATTCCAATTATTCAAGCTAATCTCATAGAAGATATGTTGTTCTTTAGCATAAAGACCATACTCTTTCATTGTTTCATGATATTGCATTTTGTTAGTGTTGCCTGATTGAAATTAGAGAAATAGTCAATATTATGGTCCAAATAATTATAATAGCTCATGCTTATGTAGAACTTTAAACTAATGTATGGGTATCTACTAATTATTAAAGATCTAGAAGAAAGCCTTTTCTAGGGTCCTGTATTGAGGGTTTATGAAATGAAATGGACAGGAATTATTCATTATGTGATGACATGGAGTATTTGATTTCTGTAACAGTCAAAGAGTAATTAATTATGGTACTCTTATCACAGATCCAGTAAAGCATTAAAATATTAAGGTTTATAAAATACTTATAATGACCCTGATAAGAAGGCAGCATATCATTATTCTCATTTAACTTGTGACAAAAACAAAGGTATAGAGAGATTGAGTAGCCCATACTAAAAAACAAACAAACAAAAAACCTAGTAAATATCAGAGTTGGAACTTGGATCCAAGTTCAGTAGTCACAATACTTAAACCTAAATGATTTAGTTTTTGTATCCCCAATGCCTTTTAAGTGACTGGAACAAAATAGTAGCTTCATAAATGATTGTTTATTGAACATTATTATACTTTGTAATAATAAACAAATAATCTCTTGTTATAGATGATAAATCTTCTATAAGAAATATCTAGGCCCAATCTGGCTTCCTTCTGCCAACCAAGATCTGCTAGAGTTTTATCCCATCCTGTAAACTATGTAGGAGATATAAAATAATTTTAGTATTAATCTTAGAAAGCCCCCCCCCCCAATAAATGTTATAAAACCAGGAAATATACTCCAAAAGCCAAAGTAAATTATTTTTTCAAATTTCTTGATGCATTAATTATACATTATTAAAGCTTTCTTTTGTACCCTTCCCTGCCACTCATTCCTTTAGAGCTAATGCCTTTATAAATGTATTGATGCTTGTATGCAGTTGAAAAACTGAGAGACAGAATGTTGAATTTATCCTGCTTCCAAAATGGTGGCTGTTACATATGTATGATAGGTGGCACTGCAGTGCATCATAAATAGCTTTTATTCATTTTATTTGCAATTAGGTTTTTTTTTTGTGCCTTCAGAGCAGCAATTCCCAGACTAATTTGGCCACTTAACACTTTGGGGCTTGAAATCTATTTTTAAAATTCATGCAAACAGGTACAGGGGCAGGAATATTCCCAAGATAACTAGGGATATGGGAAATTTTGGAGTAATATAGAGAAAATTGTCTAATTTCGTAGTCCTTTCCTAAAATATACATAGTATTTTGATACTTAGATAAATTTATATTTAATCCTTTTAAGGGCAAAATATCACTGACATTTAAGTTTTCTCTCAAAAATCCTTTCTATATCACATGAAATACCAGAATTTCTCAAAATATAAATTTGGATACATTGCTTTACATTTTCTATATTTGTATGCCACAGGGTTATTCTATGATGAGATTTTGCACAGAATGACTTCTTTGGTAATAAAGTCATCTTGTATGCTTGCATATCTCTCATCAATCACTTTTAATACCACGCTTTTCTGGGGATGAAGATAGAATATTGTTAAATTGTAGAAACCGCAGTAAATGTTAACTATTCTCAAGTTCTCTAGTAAATAGGTGGATGATGATGATGATGAAATATAAGGGAATAAGCATTTACAAATACTTTAGAAATAAATACTTCATCAGTACTTCCCTTCTCTTATTTATATAGCATCTGTCCTATGCCAGGTCCTATGCTAAGCATTTTATAAATAGTATCTAATTTTGTATTCACAACAACTCCGGGAAGTAGGTTTTATTATTATTCCTTTTTTATAGTTGAGGAAACTGAGATAAACAGATGTTAAAGTGACTTGGCCTAAGTCACACAGTTAATAAGTATCTGAGGTCACATTTGAACTCAGGTCTTCCTGATTACAGGCGCAGTGTTTCATCTATTGTACCAGCTAGCTGCCTCTGCCTGAATCTAGAACCAGAACAGATGTTTTGAGATATAATGAAGAGATTGATGCCCAATAAACTACTTCCTTTAATTCTTATGTAGAAAGACTGCTTCTGTTTTTGAACCTAAAAAAAAAAAGATACAGGGCCTTGAAGTGAGTCATATGATATTCATAGGGATGACAAATGTCATGATTATATTCCTCAGCTCCACTTGTTAGCCTAAGACAAAGGATGAAATTGGAAATTATCGAAAGCTCATGTTTCACCAACACCATCAATCACCATTTGAAGATTTCATTTTTGCAGTTGGAATTGCTGAGTAAAATCCTGCATATATTATAGTTTTGAGACATATATTGTAGGACTTTCTTGATACTACAGTTTGGGAGATAGCTTAGATAATATGTTGAGGAATCCTATATGTGGAGTTTTCAATGAGGTTTTGCAACATAGCTCTTGGTTGAATTAAAATTGACATTTAGAATGGCCTAAGGTAAAGCCCTAGCCAAATAAACTCTGCCTACATATTACTTCACTACATATTATATGATTTAAAAGGACTACTTTTAATATCCATGATGTAGGAAACATAAGACAGAGAACCTTTGCCCATAGATCAGTAAAATATAGGAATATACATGTATACATCCATATATATGTATGTATGTATGTATGTGTGTGTATATGTATATATATGCAACTACCATTGATTTATAATCACATTCAAGAAAATGACAAAATCTGAAAAAGTAATCCATCCTTCAATGCCACCACCCCTCTCCTGGGTGGATACTACTAGGAAATCAAGATAGAAAAGAAGGTCTCATTTACATTAAAATATTTACAGCAGAACATTTTGTAGGAACAAAGAACTGAAAACAAATTAAATGCCAATTTAGGGAATGACTAATTGAATTTTGGTACAATGATATAATATTGTGTCATAAGAAATGATGAGTATGAAGAATTCAGGGAAGCATAGGAAGATTTATAGGAACTAATATAGGGTGAAAGAAAACAATGCATAATGACCAAATAAATGTAATTTAAAAAAAAAGAAATTTAATGTTTTGCTCTGTCCATTTGATTGTGAGCTCCTTCCCTCTCCCACCCCTACCCCCATATCAGCTTAGCATAGTACCTGGAAAATAATAGGTATTTTTTAAATGTGTGTCAGCTTATTGACTTGTAATTATAATGATGAAGCTTAACCCCAGATAAGAGATCATCTCCCCATTCTTTTCATGGATTGTGGAATATAAAGGTGGACCATTTCATATATTTTCAAAGTTGGTCACTATGTTGGTAGTTTTGCTGAACTGTTTGTCCTTGCTTCTTTTTTGTTCCTTCTTATAAAGAATATCTTACTGGCCAGAGGAAGAATGATGGGATATTCAGAAATGATGATGCTATAAAACCAAAATATATCATTTTTCTAAAAGCTATGATGCCGCCATGATAGATCATGCCATTCGAAGTCCATTAGAAGAAAGCACAAGGAGTATCAAAGCAGTAGTCAAGCACAAGGGCACCATGATTATTTGTAAGAATGTAAATCCCTAGAGTAGCACTTTAACAGTTACTCAATAGAAAGATGCCAATATTTGCAATAGTACTTATGCATGCTTTTAGTAAAATGGAAATCTATTCTAGTTGTGATCTATCAATCAGTAAAGATGCTTTCTGCAATATTTTCTCACAGGGCTCTAGGCCAAAGTTGTTTCGATAGTAAGTCTTTGTTCAAGATTATAAGGTATATCTAGTTTATATTGCTTGAAGATGTATTGTGGATTTGCCAAACTGCTTCTTTGTAAGCTAGCTTCCCCTCATCATTAGGGTGATTACAAAACAAAACAAAATATAATGGAAAAAATGTTCGATTTCAGATCAGAGGAGTTGGGTTTGAATTTTGTCTCTTCTACATGCTACGTGGATGATCCCCTGGACAAGATCACTTAACCTCTTTGGGTCTGTTACCCTAATTATAAAATGAAGGGGACTAGAGTAGAGAATTTCTAAGGTACCTTTCAGCTCCAAATCAATAATCTATGAAATGTCTTTCAGGAAGGAACTAGTTCAAAATGTTAGGGATAATTGTCCAAAGAATTCATACTGTTAGAACAGAATGACTACAGGAAGTTAACAAATTCCCCAGGTTGTTCAATTCAGGGGAACTGGAAGGTTACAAGGTGAACTCACTGTCATTATATTTGGATATAGTTATTGCCCCAATTCACATGGAAGTCAGAAATGTGCTTAAAGCTCCAAAGAAGAAAAATGAATTCTCCAGTAAACAAGTTCACCCTGGAAGCTGACCAGGCCATACTCAAATGCCTTACATCTGGAAATTATTCCCATGAAAGCACTAGCTAGAAGCTATATTGGGTGGCCTGGAATTGATTCTGAAATTGTAAAGACTATAAGAGTGTAACACATGCCAGACGGTTCAGCCTGACTCAATAAGGCATCTATTTATTCTGTGGGAAGTGAGGAAGAATGTGTGGCCAAGAATCGCCCCTGATTTTATAGAATTGTTCTAGGTGTGATATTTCTGGATTGCAGTAGACATATTTCTCTACTTGTCCTGACACTCTCTTGGCTCCATGTTAAATCATTGTAGAAATAATTCTGCCTTTTAATTGCAACACTCTGATATACAAGGACTATTGTTTTGCTCAAGGTTATACATCTATTTCAGCTGAGTTTAAGAACTTTGAAGATTGAAAACTTATCTCAATTTTCACCATTGTGCTTCATAACTCTCAAATGAAAGGCCAGATGAAATGATAGTAGATGATTAAGGTTACCTTGAAGCAGATTATCAAAGACATGCGAACAAAAAATTTCAATTTCCATTTTCAGTTTTTCAATGGCTATGTCATTGCATCTTCAACAACAGTAATTAGTTCTGTTAAATTATGTAATGGGTAAGGCTTCAGCACTGAATTCTTCCAGACTTTATTGAGGATGCATCATACCGATGAGAAAGAATTTTAGATGTTGCTGGGCAATGATTCTACATTTATGTATTTATATAACTACTTATACCACAAGAGTTACTTTTTTTGCTAGGAATTATGGAAAGGGACTAGATTCCAAGGACAGAGTTCTTGCTATTTATCTTAAGGCAGTTTGTGTGAGGTTCTAGAATCCAGACTGAGGGCTCAGGAAACACCTGGAAAATTGGTTTTCAGGTAATATTCAAACCGTTGAAGGGTTTGGGTTATAGGACTTACCAGAATAGGGTCACTGGGGCCTTGAGCCTCCCTGGAGGCCTCTCCCATTAGTAGAGCAGGGAGATTACTGAGGTCCTTACACTACTCTATTTGAGATAATAGTGTCTATGTTATTTAAGTCCCAGATTTAAGACAGACCTGTGTAGCATCATTGTATTAATCCACTGGTTAAAAAATAAATGCTTATCAGGGTAATTTGACAACAGCAGAACTGGTTAAAACATCTCCTCTGGAGTCATCTGCATTGATATTCTTTGTGATTTTTACCTCCTAAAGATTATCCAGTGGTTAAAAATAAAGGAGACAGAGAGAAGCAACAATTCTTTCCCCATCTGTAAAGTAGGGGCTAAATGCTCTCTCATTTTCCCTTCCAGTTCTCTCATTTTTTGAGTCTGAGTCATCTTGACCCACCCAACTTGCTGAAGGAGATTTGCTTATTAGTTAAGATTTAACCTCAAATGAGGCCTGGTTCCTCCACACTGGATAAAAGATTATTGGGTAATAGGGTGCAGATTAAGTGTATATGATGGCAGTATTGCCGTGGAGGAATGAGTCAATATTTGTTACTTTGACTGCTTAGTAGTTTGTTCCTTTAGAGTTTCTGTAGTTGTATGGTTCATTTCCATTTCAAAAATATAAGTTTTACATAGGATATTTCACCGGGTCAGTCCTAGTGAAGGTTTGCTCTTCTCTTGATGGTGGTGCAGTGGATAGAGCCCTGAGACTGGAGTCAGGAAGATTTCTCTCCCTGAGTTCAAATCTGGGTTCAGACACTTACTAGCTGTGTAACCTTGGGCAAGTTACTTAACCCTGTTTCCCTTAATTTCCTCACCTGTAAAATGAGGTGGAGAGAAGGAAATGGCAAACCACTCTAGTATCTTTGCCAAGAAAATGCCAAAATAGGGTCACAGAGAGTTGGACATGACTGATATGACTGAACAGCAACTTCTCTTGACTATAATTTAGACCAAGGCAGCAGCAGCTATTGGTATTATAGACACACAAAAACACCGTGAAAAAATGAATAATGGAACTCCTTGGCTTATATACATTCCATATAACTTATCAACATTATATTGGCTTTGCCTCACTTCCCTCACTAGTGTTCTGTCCACAATTTTTCTGTTCATAAATTAATAGAACATGCCACCAGGCTAATGGAACTAAGACTAACGGACATGAATTCTTATGAAAATCAACCAAATAGCCATAGGGAGAAGAGGCAGAGTATATGAAGTTTCTTTCAAGCCTAGAGTCTCATTTTCTTTATACTCACACCAATTTCACTTAGTCCTTGGACTCTTGGTACAGGGCTTATTGGCATGACTGCAAAGAAGTCTGTGGTTAAAGCCCTTATTTATGAGAGATCATAAACTAGGCTTTTAGGGGTATATTTTTCAAGATTGTTCCAACAGTCCTAAACAGAGCTGTTTTGGAAAGAGAGATTTAGATGACCCTTTTACAAATGATGATACTTTCAGTAGAAATGCTTCTTCATGGTGCTTTTAGCTATATTGGGGCTGTGGGGTCATTGAAAACTGAGGATCAGAGACATACACATATGCTTTAATAGAGCTAACTGCAATCTGCCAGCACAGGAGCAAATAGTAAATCACCCTGCCTGAAAGGAAAGCACATGGTCTGAGTGCTAGCAAAACAGGCCACACCAGGGGGCACTGGGACAATGGAAGCAGATTTCTACAGGTCTTTTCTACTTTCTCCCTGATACTACTCCTTCCCTCCTTCCTATACTTCTGGCACATTAATGGGAAAGCAAAGCAAATCCCTTAATGAGGGGGGAAACATGTCATGTGAATGTGCCCTCAGAGGACACTGTGGGGAGTACAAAACCTGGAGTCACTTATCCAAGAAAAGCCTTCCTGAGGAGCTCAGCATTGATACTTTGGTCCTAAGTACCATAATGAGGGTTGAGTTCAGACCAGGTTCAGACAGCACAGTTTTTGTTTCACTAACATGGGTCAAAGAATCCCTCTTTCCATTTGCAATCAGACATAAATGTTACCCAAATTCTACAAAGTGCAAAAATAGACTCATCTTTATATATATAAAATAATCATGATTGGGCATCTTTCTGCATCACAGATAAGCACAGTATGCCATGTCTCATTTTCTAGTACAGAGTCATAATGTCTCATGGGCTAAAGCTAAGTTTTTTCCCTCTCTTTCTTCCATTTTCTTCCTCTTCCTCTCCATTCCCCCTTCTTTCTCCTCTTTCTCCTTACCTGAGAAATATAACCCCAAATATTTAATAATATTTAAATTTATTAAAGATAAAAGTTACTGATGCGGGAGTTCATATCACAAATAACATTGTTAATTCAGCTCCGAAGAATCACCTTTACTTTTTTTTTTCTCTTTGGTCAAAATGAATACTTTTAGTGGAGAAAAAGTTAAAAGATTAAATATACTTACAGAAGACATACAGAAGACATAGTTCCTATCTAGCAACATGTAATTACATATTTTCTCTAGTGGAAAAGAAACTGACATTTTAAATATCTCCTGTTTGACAGCTGTGGTCAGACATCTCTACAGGCTTGAGCCTGTTCATTAGTGCCACATTAACCTTAACTTTGCCTCAGGCCATTAACTAGCAAACTGCACAATTTGACCTTTGTTCTCCTGAGTTTGTCAAACAGAGTGCTAGGCACTGCATTTAATTTGGGTTCTATATTTGTGTGTACTTACTGGTTTGGGGTGGGAGGGGAAGAATCAATAGCAGTCATTAAACAAAAGAAATGTGTTGTCTAAAACCTAGAGAGATCCCTTTCATGGAGCGGGGTGGGGGTAGGGAAGATTCTTCTTGTGAATTTCTAGAGAACTGGCTTTGATTAAATTAGAAATATTCTTCAGAAAATACTCTCTGTGAAGACTGACAAATGTTTTAAACTTTGAAACGTGATCCTAAGGTCCAAGATGACATTGAATTTGTCTATATGCTCAGCTATATAGAATTCAATAGTCATTGCACTTCAACCAATAATCTATAAACATTAATTAAGCACCTATTATGTGCCAGATAGTGTATTAATTGCTGAAGATACAAATAATGTATGACAGTGATGTCCTTTTGAGTGTTAAATTTTCTCTCAGGGTACCCTGTGCCTAATTAATTCACCAGCCATTTATTAAGCATCTATGCAGACCAGACAGTATGGTATAGTGGATAAAGAGTTGGTCTTCAAGTCTGAAAGACCTAAGTTAAAAATCTTATTTCTGACACATTCTAGCTGCCATTTGCACATCATTAACTCCCCAGTGCCTCAGGACTAAGGAGGAACATAGTGTGGTTAAAAGACATTGAACTGGGAATGGAGACCAAAGTTAAAAATCTTAGTCCTGCCCCTAACCTGTGTGACATTAAGTAAGTCACTTAAAGTCCCTGGCTTCAGTTTCTTTATTTGTAAAATTAGGGTGGTGGGCTTCCCATCTCTAGATGTGTTATCTATGGATCCATATAATAGAATTTTCAATCTCCATCTGTAAAGGGAGTTTCCACATTGATGAGATTACAGGCATTCCCTTCTCTTCACCCTTCTCTCCATATCACCACCAACAAATGAATGAATGAACAAACTAGGTGCTGTAGTGGATAGAATGCTGTGTTAGTCAGAAACATCTGTGTACAAATCCTGCCTCACATACTTACTAGTTATGTGACTATTAACTCAGATCTGCCTCAGTTAACTGAATTGCAAAAAATAGTGATAATAACACCTATCTGTCAGGATTGTTATGAAAAAGTGAGATGATAGTTTTAAAGCACTTAGCAGTTTCTGACACAGAGTAGGAATTATATAAATGCTAGTTATTATTGTTATTAAATAAACTGCATGAATTGCTGGGAGAAATTTAAAAATAAAGAATCTATGTAGTCATTTTCCCCCCTTTGATAATTTTAACTAGGTTGCCATTCCGTGGCAGGCAGAACCAGAAATGCATATTGAGGAGTGTGCCTTCTTATCTGGTTATCACATATTTTCAGCAGTGGACAGGTCTTTTTCACTCTGCCTACCTTATGTACAGTGGAAATGATGAAGTGATAACTATGCTGGTCCACGTATCTCCTTTGCTCTCAGTGAGCTCCAGGGAAACAAGGGCTGACAACCTGTGCATGAGCAGTTTTGCTGCTGTCTACTTCTTTCACACTCTTCATGCACAGAATCTAGTCCTGTTAAGTAACTAGGGATACATATCTACCTCACCCCCAAATCCCATATGCATAGCATACACACATTACTCCCTTGGAGGATATTTTCAAGCATGGTAGACAATGAACTAGAAACTGTGTCTAGTGCAACCTAAATGTAGCTCAAGGCAGGCAAAAACAATATATGTAGGTTGTTTATTTATAAAACCTATTATTCTACTAAATTTGAGAGGTAGACTTAACTCTTTTATATTCTAATATGTTGAGACCTAAATTCCAGCCTCAATTTTAATTCAAAATAGCTATGACCTTAGGCAGCTACTTAATTTTTGTATATCAACTCCTTAGCTGTAAAATCTGACTAATAATCCCTGCTCATATAGGATATCTGAAGATCAATCAATCAATAGTTCTGAAGTGCCTACTATGTGTCAAGAATTGTGCTATCATGGGGGATAAAAAAAACATCAGACAAATATTTACAAAACAAGCTATATACTGGGAGGTCTGTAGTGAGACAAAGGAGGAAGAATGTGTGAGGCATTAGAGTAGCCAGAGAAAGGCAGAGAGAGCCTAGAGGGAAGAGTGTCTTGTTTATGGAACAGCTAGGGGGTTGGTGTCACTGGATCAAAGAGTGAGTATGCAGAGTAAGACTTAAGAAGACAGAAAAGGTAGGAAAAGACTAGGTTATGGAGGACTTTGAAGGTGAAGCATAGCATTTTGCATTTGCTCCTGGAGGCAGTAGCAATCCACTGAAGTTTATTGAGTGGGTGAAGATGTGTGTGACAAGATTGGACCTGCACTTTAGGAAAATCGCTTTTATGACTGAAACGAGGCCGGATTAGATTGGGGAGAGACTTGAGGCAGGCAGGTCCACCAGGCTATTGCAATAATCAAGGCTTGAGATGATGAGGCCCTGTACCAGAGTGGTGGCAGTGTCAAAGAGAAGGGGGCATATTCAAGAGATATTGCAAAGGTAAAACCCACAAGTCTTGGCAGCAGCTTGAATATAGGGAGTGAGAGATACTAAGGAATCCATGATAAGATTTCTGAAACTTTGAGGTATCTGAAAGGCAGTTGAAGATGCAAGCTAGATCAGCAAAGACAGACAAGAGAGAGAGATTTGAGAATCATAGACATAGAGATGGCAATCAAATCCATGAGAGCTGATGAGGTCACCAAATGAAGTAATATACAAAGAGAAAAGAAGAAAAGGAAAGAAAAGAAAAAAAAGGACGGGATCCTGAAGGACACCTATGAATAGAGGAAATGATCTGACAAAGGAATTAGAGAAGGAATGGTCAGATAGGTAGGGGGAAAACTGGAAGGGAGTGGTATCCCCAAAACCTAGAGAGAAGGATAGAAGAGAGATAGGAGGGGCGGCTAGGTGGCGGAGTGCATAGAGCGCCGGCCCTGGAGTCAGAAGGACCTGAGTTCGGAGCCGGCCTCAGACACTTAATCCACACAAACAAAAAAACCTAGCCGTGTAACCTTGGGCAAGTTACTTAACCCCAATTGCCCTAAAGGGGCAACTAGGTGGCGCAGTGAGTAAGAGCCCCGGCCTCGGAGTTTGGATGACCCGAGATCAGATCTGGCCTCAGAAAATGAGCACCCACGCATAAAAAATGACTAGCCGTGTAACCTTGAGCAAATTACTTAACCCCAATTGCTTTTAAAAAAAAAAGAAAAAAGAGAGATAGGACCATAATCATTGAGGATGGAAGGAACAAGTAAGGGTGTTTTCAAAGTAGGGAAAATGTTGACATGTTTGTGGGCAGTAGGAAATAAGCCAATAGAGAAGGTGAATATATACATACACATACACATACACATACATATACATGTACATACATACATATGTGTGTGTAAGGTCATAAGACCCTATATAAAGTGATATCTATCTCTATATCTATATATACATATGTACATATATATACATATATAGGTATATATAGTTCTCATTCTATGTCCCTTTGTTTCCTCAACTTATAAACATAAGAGGATCAGACTAATATATTGGAAGACATCATTGTACCATGATAAGAACCCTAGATTTGGAGGCTAAAGGACCTGGGTACAAATCTTGGCTCTTCCACTTAGTACCTTTGTGAACTAGGTGAATCTTAACCCCAAACTTAAACTCTCTGAGGCTCAGGTTCCTTCTCTGTCAAAAGAGTCAGATTCAATTAACTCTAGTTACTTTGAGCTCTGAATCTGTGATCCTGTGATATTATGATCAACAGGAACCTTTCCTGCTGTTACTCTATGACATATCAGTTATATTATACCTGAAATATTAGTTATGAGCATTTCCCAAGAAATGGTATTGGTATTATGCAGATGGTATTAAATGCTTTATATATAATGGTACATTAGGCAGCTAGGTGGTACAATGGATAGAGTACTGGGTCTGGAGTCAGAGAGATCTAAGTTCAAATCCAGCCTCAGACATTTACTAACTATGCTACCTTGGGCAAGTCACCTAACCTCTCTTTGCCTCAGTTTTCTCATCTATAATAATAGCATCTACCTCTCTGGGTTGTTCTGAGGATCAAAGAGTTAATAATTATAAAGAGCTTAGTATAGTATCTGGCACATAGTAAGTATTATATAAATGTTACTTGTTATTATTGTTATTACTTGCAATGCTTGGTGATTCCTTTTAGTTTGCAACTATACTACCTCCTTCTTTGATCTGCTGACAAATGTGCTCCCTCTTAGGGTCATTATTACTTCTGTCCAAAGCTCCCCTATTTCTGCTACATCCCATATAGATATCTGTTGCTGTTGTTTCCTAACCATCAATAGCTATGGTTGTGTTTCAGTGTAGTTTATTGTTGTAACGTAGCAGTCATACTAATTTTGCTTCACTCAGTGGTACTTGAATATGCCTCTGTCTCTGAGTAAATGTCCTGATGTATCAGTTTGCCGTTCACTGGTTATGTTTTCCCTTTGTCTTAGTTCAAGTTAAGTTGTGTTCCATAACTAGAGACACTCCTAATCTCTTACTCTTAGAAACTTTAGCTTCTTTCAAGATTCAAGTCACATGATTCTTAAACAATCTTTTCTTATTCTTATATGTTTATTACCAGATAATATCTAGTTGTTGCAAATTCTAATCTAGTCATATACAGACCTATTCACTTTTTGATAGTCACCAGAGAGCAATTGTTAAAAAATATTTATTAATAAGCATCTGATTGTACCCAGTAGTGTTCTGATAACTCTGATGTAATTTTGTTGATCCAGTCACTCCCCTAAAAGTTTAGATCAAGGGTGGGAACCTTCAGCCTTGGGGTCACATTTGACCTTCTGGGTCTGTGGGTGCAGCCTTTTGACTGAATCCAAGTTTTAAAAAACAAATCCTTGAATTAAGGGGATTTGTTCTGTGAAGTTTGGATTCAGTCCAAACTAGACTACACTTGAAGACCTAGAGGGCTGCAAGTTCCTCACTGCTGATTTAGATATTTGTATGACCTGAATGATATTTTTAATATTATTGAATCATTGCACAGAAAACCGAGACTATATCTGCATGTGCAAACAAGTTATTCCATTTTTAATGAATTGACCAATTACTGAAGGTTTTTTTTTAATTTTAGCCTAACAGTCAGCTAGTAATGAGGTAGCTATATCAGTTAGTTAATTTAGTCAAAAAGGAAAACTGGTTTGTTTTGTTGACAGTCTAATTATTATTTTCACTCTTCAAGAAAGTTTTTCTTAGGTTCATATTATACAAAGGAAAATTGGATGTGTGCATCTCAAGAAAGAGCTTAGTTAAAAATGCTTAGACACTCCTAAGTGTCTGAACAGTGACAGGCTCTTCTGTATGGAAGGTCTAGGGCATCTGCATTGCTCCTGATAGCTGCAGTAGATGAAGGGTATTTTGCCAAAAACCTAATGAAATTCAAGAAGTCAAATGGTCCCTAAAGAAATATCACTTAGGTCTAGAGATTAAAATCCCTCTTTATATAGTGAAAAAGTTGATTGTGTTGAAACATAAGAATGAATTTAAACTTATAGCACTGAAGAGGAAAAAGAAACAGGACAGCTACATTTGTTGAGAAAGAATATTGAAAACCTGTTCAATAAGCACAAGCATGATTAGATGAAATTACAATAAAGTTAAATTCTAGGTAACGTATATAACAATGAGCGGCATTTTTATGGGCCATTATTATAGATTTTTGGTGTTAATTGTTTTCTTTGTTTCACTGTTCAGAGAATTTATCAACAGCCTGCGTCTATACAAGACTTTTTATGGAGGCCTGGCGGATCAGCTTTGTGTTAATGAATTAGCAGCTGCTGATGGACTGCCCTGCTGGAATGGAGGAGATGTGGTCAAAAGGTAGTTTTTCTTCCTTTGGTCTGTTTAATGCTAATAGGCATTTATTTCCTCCTTGCTCTTTTTTCCTTTATTTTCGTGTGTGTGTGTGTGTGTGTGTGTGTGTGTGTGTGAAAGAGAGAGGGGGGATACAGTATTAGGAAGTGTCAGTTAAAAGTGGCATGACCCTTTTCTTTTCCAATATGAAGTAGGTAATATACTATATTTTATTAAACAACATTTTTAAAGGTAAGCTAGGCAACTACATTTATTGTGTCTACAGTATGCTAGGGAGTACACAAAGAAAGGAGAAACATAGTGAGAAAACATACGAATAACTATGTACAAACAAGATCTCTCTACGTATATTATGTAGATATTTTATATGTACACTATATATGCACAAAATGCACACAATACATTTATGTGTATGTGTATGTATATGTATGTATACACATAGGTATGTATGCATATATATGTAAATATGATTATATATTATATATGTGATTATATCAGGAGTAGCCTCATGCACACACACACATATATTTATCAGAGAAGTCAAGAGGTAGAGATGAAGATGGAGATGGCCTGGAGGCATGAGGGACAGTCAATGAAACCAGTCAATTAAGAGACAGAGTGCTGTGTGTGTGTGTGTAATAGCAAGGAGGCTAATATCACTCCAGCCAGAGTATTTGGAGGGGAATAAGAGTTAAGAAAACTGGAAAGTTAGAAGGGGCTGGGGTTAAGAAGTGTTGAAAAGCTAACCGGTAGATTTTATATTTGATACTGGAAGTAATAGACAGTCACTGAAATTTATTGACTACTGGGGTGTAGCCTGACCTATGTTGTAAGTAGATCAATTTGATATCTAAGTGTAGGATGGATTGGAATAGAGAGGGATATTTCCCAACCAGCAGGATCTTGTAATAGTCTAGGCAGGAGATGATGAAGAGTATTTGCACCCACATCTTTGCTCTGTCAGAAGAAAGAAGGGGGCATATACAGAAAGCAAGAATGACAGGACTTGACCACTATTTAGATATATCATGGAAGCTTTTCAGGCAACTTGTCTTCTTTCTAAGCATCCTTTCCCTATAGAGAAAGCTTTCTATAGCTTTCTTCTCATTGAATCTCATCCAACCCTTGAATCTACTGATTTCTGTATCATCTTAGTATTTTAAGACTATGTGTTTGAATGAATAAAAGAATGAAAACATCTATTAAGCACTAACTATATTTTTTGTATGTTCTTGACAAAATATAACGTATGAGTCTATTATCAGTGTATGAAAGTCCAGATCCAAAAACCCTGTGAGGTAGGTGATATTGTTATACCCACCTATAATGTTTTTATGCAATCATGGAATAAAATGTAATAATAGTAATATTAACAACAACAGTAAGAACATAGCTTATGCAGTGCTTTTAACCTCATTATGGTTACTCTCTGAGAACATAAATTGAAGAGCAGTTGCTTTTCTACTAGAGGGACTTATTGAGATTTCTGTATACCAGGGAAATCACAGGCCCCAACTAAAAAACCAAACAGAAACATTTTTTCAGTAACACTTTCATATACAATATTATCTTCTTTTATCTCCAATGATCATTTTGTCATTCATATTCAAAACATTCATAGAGATCTACTACTGGCATTTTGTAAGGTACCAATAAGGAAACTGAGACTTGGAAAAGTTGTGGGGTTTTTTCCAACAAATGATTTGTAATATAAAATAACACAATAGTATAACAAACCATAATATATCACTATTATGTCATTCCTACCCCTTATTCAACAACAACAGCAACAACAACAACAACAACAACAACAACAACAACAACAACAACCACTGTTGTCATCATTACCACCACCATCATAACAACAAACTAGCACTTCAAATACTGTATGACTATGGGATTAGCATGTATCATCTTGGGAGCTGCTACTAGGTACATTGTTGTTCATATATGTCTAATCCATTGTACTCCAAGTGTTTGTCTGCTTTATGTGATTCTTGTTCATCTGCCCCTATCTTGTGTCTATTTAATTTGGTCTTGTGAGACTGTATTTCCATTTAAATTCTGCACATCCTTTCTGTAATGTTATAAAATTTCCCCAGCATAATGTCATCTGCATTTTTAATTCTGCCATCTGGGCATTTGGTAAGAATTTTAAATAATATACTTTGGACTGACCCTTGTGGTATGCTGTCAGATATATGTACTTGAGTTGAGTACAAATTATAGATAACTACCTTTGTGGGCAACCTTTTATAGGCTCTTCAATGCTAAGGGTTAGTATTGGGTTTGAAAATTTCTGCATATAGTCACATACCCTTATTATTATTTTCACAACCAAATTAATTTTCATTTAAAAATAAATGCATACTATATAACACATGTAGGAGATCAATAAATCATTCAGTCAATTATTTGGAAGGAAGGAAAGAAATAAAAATTTATTAGTTAACATTGTGCATTTTACAAATATTATTTCATTTAATCCTCACAACAACCCTGAGAGGTAGATTTTATTACTATCCCCATTCCATAGTTGACAAAACTGAGGCAGATTGAGGTTAATTGCCCAGCGTCACGCAACTGATAAGTGTAAAAGGTTGGATTTGTAACCATCTTCTTGACTCCAGTCTCAGAGTTCTACTCACTGCCTATCTACCCATCATTTGGAGTTGAGCTTATGAATTCTAAAATGTTTGTTTATCCTGACCAAATTTCTATGCTTTAAGCTGATAGATTGAGAACCAAGAAATCTTCACAATCATCTATTCCAACTCCCCTCACTTTATAATTGAGAAAACTGTGGGTAGAGGAGTTCAGTGACTTACCTAAGGACACACAGGTAACAAATAGCAGAGCTTCAATCAGAACCAAATGCTATAATTATAAATCCAATGTTCTTGTTTTTTCCTTTTCTTTTTCTTGTTCTCCTCCTCTTCCTCCTCCTTCATCGTTCTTCTTCTCCTTCTCCTCCTCCTCCTCCTCCTCCTCCTTCTTCACTGACACTACTTTTTGTTACTAAGAATATTCTAAAGAGCAGAATGAAAAGTCTTACTGAAATCTAGATAAATTGCTTCTATTTGTATCTTCTCCTCTGTCTAGCTTGTCACTTCATCATAAAGGAAAATAATTCTCTCAGAGACATATCAGTTCCTGCTCTGCCCCTTGCATTACTGGTGATTGCAAATTGATTATCTGTTTATTTGCCCTCCTGTCCTCCCAGAAACTAAACCTAAACTGACAGATCTTTACTATGGCTTTTTTCCCCTAATCTTTTTAGATTGGTGATCCATTTTTGATGCCACTTTCCAAGGACCTTTGTCCTCTATGAATTCTCAAAACACCCAGTAGTGCATAAATACCTGGTTGGCATGTTGCTAAGCCTCAATAATTGGGAGACATCCATACATCAATTCATGATCTTTTCTTAACCATGTTTGTTCTTCCTCTTCTAACGGATGTCATTTTCTAGTTGTCTATTCATCTCTTAATTTTTTTTTTCAAAAATGAGGACAGAGATGAAAAAGACATCAAAGTTCTTTTATATTTTGGCATCTCTGTTATCAGTATTCCTCTCCTATCAGGTAGATGACATTTTCTTTTAAATCCCATAATTGACAGTACTTTTTTTTTCTTTATTATCTATTTTGTACCTTGCAAAATACATCTTCTTTCAAGTTCTTCCTTTAGTTCTCTTGGCCCCATATAATAGTACTATTTTTTTTTTATTCTTTAGAAACCTGGCTTAATTTCCTTTCAAGTCTTGGTTTGGTTCTAAGTTTAGTTAACTTGGCAGCCAGTTCCCTTCCCTTTCCTTCTAATGTGTTGGCTCAATTTATTCTTGTGGCCACGGACCATTCATTTAATTGGCAGTCACCTTTTTTATATTTCCATAACCTTTAAATCATACTTCTCTGTTCTTCTAGACTGTTGAAAGCTGCTATCTTGAAATTATGGTCACATACATATTAACAAGGACAGCCATTGCCACAAGGTGAGATTGGAAGATTATTCAATGGATTCTTTGCCTATAAATATTACCCCTCTTGGTGTTAGTACCATATCAAGTTTTGGGTCCACTTTCAAATGCTTACCTAATTTCTTTCCTGTTTGCATAGATGAAATAAAATACTGGCTTACTTGTTTTCTCCATCTTCTAAATTACATATTTTTCTTAGTATGATATTAAGTGGGTTTGACAGTTACTGATATTTTGAGGTGGCACATATTTGACTAGTTCACATCTCATCATTACTATGCTGTGACCTAAAGAAAATTTGAATTGATTGAAAAAATTCTAACTTGCCCCTATGCTGCTGCTGGGGATGTTAATGATATTCCTCCTCTTCTTCCTCCTCCTCCTCTTCCCCTATACTACTACTACTACTACCATTGCTGCTGTTACTATTGCTATTACTTCTACCAATGCCTATCACTTATTTCTACCTTGAAGGTTTATAAATTGCTTTACATTTGCTATATAATTTCATCCTAACAATAACCTTGAGAAGTAGGAACTATTATTTCCACATTCTACAAATGGAGAAACTGAGGATTAGAGAGGTTAAGTGACTTGTGCAGGGTCACATAAATAGTGTATCTTAAGCAGGATTCTAAATTCTATGATCTAGGTTATAGTTTTGTAATAAGTATTAAATTGATATTGCTTTCTTTTTCTTTTCTCCCCTTAACCCTTATTTAACCTATGTAAGAGCTGTCTCATTTTCAAGAAAGTCACCAAAAACAGATTATGGAAGGACCATCGGATGTGGGGTTAAAGATTGTGTTTGAATCCTGAATCTTTTAGTTACTACCAAATGACGTGGGGCAAAACAGTTCATCTCTTTATAAAACGAAATCAGATGGGATCAGCCTGAGTGCTGCACATTCACATTCGTAGTCATGGGACCTTAGTTCAAAGTCTTACTCAGCTAATTAATATTTGTGTGACTTCAGGAAAATCTCTGAGGCTCAGTTTCCCTGAATGTAAAATAAGGTATTTGGACTAGATGACCTTAAATTTCAAGCCCAAATCTAGAACTACCATCCTATTATCTTTAAGATCTCTCCCACTGTTGAGTTCTGCAATGCCCTGGTTCTTTATTTTTTCCTTTGATGCTATGAATAAGGTGTACCTTGCCACTCCACCATTGTAACCTTATAGACTTTCCTACCATACCACAGTTTTTTCTCTGAAGATCATAGCTCTGCTCCTGAGGAAAAATCTTCTGATTTGTTGGCTGACTGATGTTTGTATATGAATAGCTCAGATAATAGTTTCTTCCTCTTTACCACATTCTCCCATTTCAATCTCACAAAAATCTTCCCACTTACGCTTAGAATTGGTTCTTCCCTCATTCAATCAGTAATTTGTTGACCTTGGAACTTTTTCAGTTCATCCCCGCTGTACTTCACTTAAAGGTTAGGCAGCCACTCTACCCCTTCTTCAGGAGCCAGAATCTTCATTTCCAAAATGAAGGATTGTGTAAAGGTTAAGAGCTGTTGAGAGTTGCAAGTAGTTGGTGGCTGTAGCTTCAGATTTTGATGGCTCATGTTACTATAGTTACTATTCTGAATCTTGCTTTTCTTTAACCCTTATATGAGAGCAAAATAAAATGTTCCTAGTCATTGCATCAAATCATTTTTCCCTGATTATGAAGAATGATTATCTGCCTCATGCCTACTACACATCTTCAATTTCTCCAGGGAGTGATAAAAGCTAAGATGCAAAGATAAAGTGACATAAAGGTAAAACAAATACTTTTTTATGTAACCAGTCACTTGGGAGTCATCATTCCTTGGCTCAGTCATACAGTTCATTCTAATGAACTAGTAGGCAACTGGAGATAAATCTTTGAAATGATTATAAATCTCACCATAGCACACAATATATTGTTTGAAACGATGAGAAGGTTTAAGACTTTGGTGGCTATCAATTTTCTTCTCTCCTTTGAATTCCTGAAACAAACATGTTATAAGTTAGAATAGCCAGAAGAAAATTACATTGAAGCATTAGCAATCACTTTATGATAATTAGTCTCTATGGCTATTTCTTGCCACAGTGCCATTAAAATAGACTTGCCAGCTTTTTATTTGCCTTTCTTCAAGTATTGTATGTTTATTTGGGGGGAGTAGGAGAAAAAAATGAGAATCCTTAATTATCCTCTCTGATCTTTTTGTGAAAAAAGAAAAAAATATTTATTTTTTGTTTTGTTTTTATAACACATTTGACTAAAGAGCATCAATGTATACTAAATAGACCAAATATCTGAAAAAAGGTATGGCACATAAATTTACAATTTTATCCAATCCAGGTAAAATTGTATTAGATCCTGAATACTTTTGCTCTAGAATCATTCTGATGCTTGATTTTTTTTAGAGAATTCTGCCATGTGCTGATTTGTCCAGGCACTTTTCTACTTCCAAAAATTCTATTTCAGTATACTCCCCTTTGCCATGCTATAGGCTTCAAGTTTGTAATTCATTAAAGACCATCTATTTATTTATGTTTTATCATAATTTCACATCTCGATATGAAAATATTTTTTGTAAATTAAAATGAAATACAGGAAAAGATCTGGGGAAAAATCTCAGAATGTCTAAATCTTCAAATATGCAAATTGAGTCACTTCAACTTAGAAGAATCACTTAATTGGTATCACTAAATTTCCCTCCCTTACCACCAAAATCCCTTGTTGCTGAACACATTTTGCAAAGCAGATAAAAAAGGAATTATAGTACTTTATTGAAACTACTTTGGTAAATACTGACTTGAAATTTACCTTGGAAAATGTAATATTTTTTATCAAGAATTCCTGTCTTAAGAATGTTTTCAACATTGGCCTGGGAACCAAATACCAAAGTTGATGTGGGACATAGGGCTAGATGACTTATCTTGTGGACATGAATGTTCCTCATTGAACCTTTGCCAGGATGTTGAACTGTATTTTTTGGCATGCTTTCAGGGTTGAGCACTGATGACCGCTAGAGTCTAGTGTTAAGATAGAAGTGACTATTACTGATGAACACATATGTTACTCTCTTTGGTGACAGGTATTTTTGTTGGGAGAGGAGAGGAAGAGAAAATAAATTATTTCCAGTGAAGTAGATAAATACAAATTATCCTTACCTTACAAAGTTTATTCAATAATTCCCAATTAAACAAATGCTTATGAAGTGCCTCTTATTTTTAGACTAGACTGCTAAGTTGTAAAGGAGTTATAAAACATAGTTAAGATAGGATCCTGGCCAGTGGTGCTAAATGCTCAAGAAGCTGTTCTCTGAAAAAACTTTAAACATGATACACTTTCAGGTTTAATTTGCATTGACATTTTTCATCACTTTCTTAAATCTAGACAATCAGCAAAACAATGAATCAATCAGAGGTTTGTAGCATTTGCTGATTTCTAAGCTATAAAAGCTCATAATGAACATTTAACAATATATTCTTGAGGGCTGGTACAAGGTAACTGCAACATACCATTGGTCTTGGCCCTCATGGTCATTGAAATGTTAGGTGGGGTGGCTAGATGGTACAGTGAATGGAGTACTGGCCCTGGAGTCAGGAAGACCTGAGTTCAAATCCGGCATCAGACACTTAACACTTACTAGCCATGTAACCTTGGGCAAGTCACTTAACCCCAATTGCCCTGCCCTCCCTCTTCCCAAAACCAAAAAAAAAAAGAATATGTTAGGAGACTCTAGTGTATCTAGAGTTAACTGGAATACAAAATGATGTTTTATAACTACACAAGAGAGGTACAAATGTAATGTGTCTGTGTTAAAGAAAGTCCAATGTGCAGACCTGGGAGAAATCAGGGAAAGCTTCCTTTGAATTGGATTTTAAAGAAATAATAGGAATTCAGCAGTTGGGTGTGGATAGAGAAGACAATTCAGTTTATGTACTATATGTTTTACTGTATTTCAACAATGTCCTTATTGATAAGAATTATTAAAAGGCATATCATGAAATATTTTAGAATTCTAGGAATCAGGAAGTTATGTACACTAAAATAGAATTAACAGCATTTTAGACATTGGGATCTATTCTAGATATCTTCTTTCCATGGTCAGTGTGAGACTATTTTTTGTTGTTCAGTTATATTCAGCTCTTTGTGACACCATTTAGAGTTTTCTTGGCAAATATACTGGAGTAGTTTGCCCTTTCCTTCTCTAGATCATTTTACAGGTGAGGGATTGAGACAAACAGGGATAAACAGCTTGCCCAGGGTCACCTACCCAGTTTCTGAGGCCAGATTTGAATACAGGAAAATGAGTCTTCCTTACCCCATACCTGGTACTCTACCCACTGTGCCACCTGCCCATGTGAGGCTATAAACAGATGTCGTATTTAATACAAAGGTGTTAAAATAATTTTGTAGAAAATATGACATACAAAATTTTTTTCCTTAGCTACTACCATGTTAGTCTTAGTTCATAGGTCATTTCTATATCTACCCAAAGTTGTAGAACAGAGGTGGCAATTTGCATCAGTGGAGGGATATCATCCACACTGGTAACATCACACGTTCTTGAAGTAATAAAGCAGTTTACTGAAGAAGTAACAATGAATAATGATGGGATTCCCTGGGAAAGCAAGCAGGATGTGCCTTATCAAAATAACTATTATGTGCATAAATGGAAAGTGAAGTGGAATGGTTGGTTGACTGTCTCTATTTCTTTGACCCATTTGCTGGCAGTGTTCCAGCAGGAATCATTCTTGGCACAAGGCATGTAGCATTCAGCCCAGCTGAACTTAATTTAACACACAACCAAATATTGTCAGCTTTTCCATCTTGTGCTTTGCTTTCCCTGATTTTGCCTGTTTCCAGGCCTTATCTCTAACTTTGGGAGTATAGGATCAAGCTACAGAAAACAAGTGGGGACTAACGGGTGTCCCTAAGTAATAGGACTGCCTAAAGTTAGCAAGGCATTAAACTTTGTGAAAATTGTCTAAGGTTTCATAGAACATTCAGTTGTACTGTCACTGGCATGTTGGGAAAGTTTTCAAGGGTTGCAGAGTAGAGAGGCAGAGAAAGACAGAGATTTATAAAGGTGAGGGGAGAGAAAAAGAGAGTTACAGAAAGATGTGGACAAAAACCAAGCCAATAAAATATTGTCAGAATAAATAGCAATGAGATGCTCTTGCAATGCTAGGCAGTGTAAATGGTATAGTAGATAAAGCATAGGACTTGGAGTCGTGAAGACCTGAGTTTGAATCCTGCCTCAAATGATTACTAGTTGAGCGACCCAGGGCAAGTCACTTAACTCCTCTAGTCTCAATTTCCTCAACTGTAAAATGCAGACAATAATAGCACCTACATCACATGGTTGTTGTAAGGGTAAAATGTGATAATGTATGTAAAGTACTTTACAAACCTTAAAGTGCTATATAAAGTTATTTGTCCTGCATAACTATTAAAGCAGCTGCTATTTTAAATACTTAATGAGAGGTTTATTTGACTAACATTTGGCAGCTAGGTGGCATAGAAAATAGAGCACTGGCCCTAGAGTCAGGAGGACCTGATTTCAAATCCAACCTCAGGCACTTAACACAAAACTAGCCATGTGACCTTGGGCAAGTTACTTAACCCCAACTGCCCTACCTCCCCCCCTCCAAAAAGCCAAAAAAAAAAAAAAAAAGGAAAATAAATAAAAGCTGGCTTTTACTTACTTTTACTTTTGTGAATTACTTTTTAACTGCCTTGGTGATTGCTTGTAAATGTGGGTGTGCATATATGTGTATATACATATACACATACATATATAGCTGTTGTTTAGTTTTTCATTCATATCCCACTCTCTTTGACCCCATTTGGAGTTTCCTTGGCAAAGATAGTGGAGTGCCTTGCCTTTTCTTTCTCCCACTCATTTTACAGATAAGGAAACTGAGGCAAACAGGGTTAAGTGACTTGCCCAGGGTTACATCGTTTGTAAATGTCTGAGGCCAGGTTTGAATGCTGGAAGATCAGTCTTCCTGACTAGAGGACCAATATTCTCTCTTTTGTACCACCTAGCTGCCACCTTTATAATACTGTGCACCCCTCAATATTGAAAATAGCTTTAATCCACTTGTGGGCTTATTTGTATTATTTTGGGAACAAATTCATGAGAGTAATTTATCTCTTGTCATCACAAGCAATCATGCAATTTTAAAGAAGTATTTTTAAGAATGGGAATTAACATTGATATTAAGATGCCCTTTCAACTTTAGAGAAATCAGAGGACCATTGTTTGATAAAGAAAGTCTCTCAATATCATCCAGTGGTACAATTGCTAAACACTGTTCTACAAAAGATTTTGTGCCTACTAGTTTGGTTAAGGGCATGCTATTTGTTGGGCAGAGAAGTAGCAGGACAAACAGCTAATTAGAAATTTATTCATGCAGAGATGCAAGTCATTCTCTTTTTAGGACTCTATCCCAGCCAACACTAAGCCTCAAGGTACATGAACCCATACACAACTCAGGCTAACATTGTGTATATTCACACAATTTGTCAGGCATTTTAACATGTGTCTTTGGATAGCCATTCACAAGTAGACTCTCCTTGTGTATATTTATTTAGCTCTTTATTAAAAAGAAAAACTTCAAAGCTGCTCTGGGGAAACACATTGTTGTTCAGGGATTCCTAATTAGCGGCTTCCTCTTCATTTGACTTGCAAATTCACTGCTTTCTTTTCTGGTAGTTTTGTCACAGCCCAGATGACAAATTGCTCTGCTTTATAAAGCATTTACCAGCTAACCAGACTGTTTAGCTTTTGATTTGGAAGCAACTGAAGAGCCAGTTATGGGTGGTACAAAGATGAATCACAACTTCAGCAAACCATCCTTTAACACACACACACACACACACACACACACACACACACACACACCAATTGTATTTTTTTCATTTTAATAAATTGAATAATTTTAAAATAAAGAAAGTAAAGTTAAATAAATTAATAACATTACCATTTTGGTTTTCCTATAAGGACAATTGTCCCAAGGACTTCTAGTTACAGTAACACAATAAGATGATATTAATAGCTAACATTTATATATGCATTCATTATCAGAAGATCTAGGTTTGAATCCTGTCTCTTTTATTCCCACTGTGATTGATCTTGGGTAAGTAACTTAGGCTCCCTGAGCATTATTACTTTCTTTGTAAAAATGATTTTATTTTATTTTATTTTGCTTTTTGGAGGGGGGGAAAGGTAGGGCAATTGGGGTTAAATGACTTCCCCAAGGTCACATGGCTAGTTTTGTGTTAAGTGTCTGAGGTTGGATTTGAACCCAGGTCCTCCTGACTCTAGGGCCAGTGCTCTATTTTCTATGCCACCTAGCTGCCCGAACATTATTACTTTTTTTATCAGTAAAATGCATGGAGTAGACTGAAATGACTTCCAGAGTTCCTTCCAGTTTGAAACCTTAGAAACTATGAAATCTCCGCACTATTTTTTATCTCTTGTTTTAAAAAAAAAATTGGTATTCATAAATAGTCATATCCTATGAATATGGCCAGAACCAGGGTGAAAAAAAAGGGATAATTTTTCTGCAACATCTCCATGAAAAAAATAATTGGAGCAACCATAATGGAAAGCCTAATCTGGGAAGATTAAAAAAAATCTGCATATCATTCTATGAGAACTGATGGTAATCTATCAGAGAAGGGATAAGGAAGGGGGAAAGGAGTGGGGGAGGTGAGGAAAAATTATAATTTGTGACTACCTAATGAACTTGTAGTTGAAGGTCTCTGTCCTCATGGCTGGAACATATTTATTTTGAACCCAGCTGTGCTAGACTAGTGTCTTTAACTACTAAATTACCTTTATTCAGTTGCATATCCACTCTTTCTTCTCCTTAGAGGCCCTCAGCACATCCTTGTCAATCTTAGTCATGTCTGAAAACACTACCTAAAAAGCCCATCTTTTTCAGCACCACTCCAACCTTGAATCATGCCTCTTCTTGAAAAATAATGTCTTGCAGCTGTCTTCATTCAATCTACCTGCTTCCAGAGTGGATCTTTTAAGGTACTATTTTGTTTGTTTCTCCAAAGTACACGGGAAATACTTCCTACATTAGCATCTTAGAAAAAGTTTGTGTTTGCTATGACAAAGTGTAGATGATGTTCTTTGATACTCTGAACATCCTGAACATAGCCTTTAGTATACCTCCCTTTGCACCCTCCACTATCCCCACCACAGTCCAGAAATGCTTGCTAAAACTTGAGTTTATATGTGAATATAAGGAATTTTGTGTGCGTTGGGGTGGGGGGGAATGGGGAGGGAAGAGGCTTTTCTAGCAGAGGCTACTAGTTCATGTTGACTCCTCACCCTGTCCAGTGTTTCTAATACCTTGTTGAATTTCTTTTTTCTTTCTTCCTTTCTTCCTTTGTTTGTTCCTTCCTTCCATCCTTCTTTCCTTTCTTCCTCCCTTCCCTCCTCCCTCCCTCCCTCCTTTCCTTCCTTCCTCCCTTCCCTCCTCCCTCCCTCTCTCCCTTCCTTCCTTCCTTCCTTCCTTCCTTCCTTTCTCCCTTCCTTTTTTCCTTCCTTCCTTTCTTCCTTTTTGGAGGGCAATTGGTGTTAAGTAACTTGTCCAAAGTCACGTGGCTCATAAGTGTATCAAGTGTCTGAGGTCAAATTTGAACTCAGGTCCTCTTGACTCCAAGGCTGACCCTCTATTCACTGCGCCACCTAGCTGTCCCCTGACCTTGTTGAATTTCATCAAGGTGAGAATGACAAGAATTAAAGGGGCAAATTGAAAAAATATGGATTTGAATATTCTCAATTCTAGATACTGAGAAAGAATGTGGCATCTTGCTTACATCCTGAAATGGGGGAAATGTGACAGAAATTAACTTGCTTAACTCAACTGGGGACCTTCCATTGAGAGCTGTCAGAATATTCAAATCTTATTAGCTCTTTTGTACACCAGCCAGGGTGTAGTTGATAATGTACTGACTAACCCTGTAGTTCACCCTCAAAACCCAATGATACTTCCTTGAAGCAGCAGTGGTGGATAGAAGTTTAGCAATTAACAATAACTTCAATAACCAAGATCAATAACCAAGGGAGAAGCTTTAGAAGATGACAGCTTGGGGGAAGAGGGAAGCAAGGACCTGCAGAGATCTGCAACAGGCAGACCTGACCCCCAGTAATGGGGCACAACCAATTTTTGGAATAGATCTGGGAGACTTCACACAGGAAAGTTTTCCCCAGTGTAATACAAGGCAGACCCCACGGATTCCGAAACCCTTCTATACATTGGAACAAACATTTTCCGAGGGTTTGTTACCTTTCTTATGGGCAGATGAATTCAAGAGAAGTTTTGCTTATTTATATAGGGGAACTGAGAATGATGCTATTTAACAGTCTTCTTCCTGTTGTTTACTGTGCTCTTTTTTTCCTGGTTAAGAACTTCACTATTTGATTTATTGTTTGTGCTTGATCAGTTGGTACCTCAGGCTCTGGATAGGAGCTTTAGCCTTATTTCTTTCTGACACTGAACTCAAGCAACATATGATTTCAGAGCTGAATTAACAAAGAAATGGAAAAAAACCCCATTTAATAAATAATTAAAATGTGCCAGGCATTGTGCTAAGTACTAGGGATAAAAACACAACAGAATCTTTGCCCCATGGAGTTTATATTCAAATGGGAGAAGAAAAACACATAAAGATAGGCTAGAAAAAGGATGGGAGGTGTCCTCACCCCACAACGTGGTTTAGAAATGGCCAGGAATAGGTGCAGTACCCTGATTTGGGATAAGAGAAGGTGGAAAACTGAGCCCAGGATCCTAGACATAGATTGAGAAGGAAATAATAGTGATAAGAAGAACAAGAGCTAACATTTATATGGTGCTTACTATGTTCTAGATACTTTACAATTATTAGATTATCCTCAACACAACTCTGGAAGGTCGATGCTATTATCACTCCCATTTTATAGATAAACTGAATCAAACACGGGTTAAATGAGTTGTCTAGGATCACACAGCTAGCAACTCTCTGAGGGCAGATTTCAACTCAGGTCTTCCTGACTCCAAGTCCAGCTTTCTCTTCACAGAGTCACCTAGCTGCCTCTAATAATTATGATTATATATTTCTATTTTACTTCATAAATACAAAATACTTTATTTAAATTATCTTCATCTTCACAAAAAAAAACCTGATGAGGTGAGTAAAATACTATATTTCTCATTTTATATATGAGGAATCTCAAGCTAATGGAAGTAACTAAGAAGTTATTGAGAAGAGTTGAGTTTTAAATGAAAGCTTTTTGTCTCCAATTTTATCCCTGAGATCAACCTCTTGTATTTGTTGGCAAAAGAAAAAAAAACATTCACACACATGAATATACCTGTAGTAGATAAAATTTTATATTCTAAACAGTTCTATTTGAGTTATAGGGTTTTTTTTAAAAGGGCATTAGTTAGTTCAGAAGAATAAAAGAAAATTAAATAAACCAGGATCACAGTGTGGTTGGTTCAATACTTTGAGATGCAGTTGTCTTAACATAGCCAAAGAGGTGAAACTCATCCTTTCAGAGCTGTATTAGGATGCTGAGTGATGGAAGAGTTTGCCTGTACTTAATTAGAGATACACGTAGTGTTTAGATTAATCTGTCAATGGTATTAAGAGCTCTTTATAATTCAGTGTTCGTGTTTTTCAAGGTCAGTGCTGTTGGTTGTATGAATATTGTTGAAATACTTTCTGGAGTATGTGTGCTAGGAAAATTATATTGTACCTCTAGTATACTCAGCCAGTGATTTATTCTACCATCAATTCCAATATCATGAATGGTGAGATGAATGCAGAGATGAGAGTGAGAGGAGGAGACTGATTTTGAATTCTAGTTCTGCTATTATATGACCTTGGGCAACTCAATGTCTCTGAGAGTTCATTTTCTTATGAATGAGGGAGTTGAATAAGATGCTCTCACTAAAGTCCTTCTAGTTCTCCAGCTTCTGATTGAGTGTTTTAAACATATTTATTGTCTCGTAAAGAATAGGTAAGGGTAGCTGGTTGGGAGAATAATTACCAAGGTGCTGTCTAGCACCTTGAAATTAGGTAGAGCAAAAGTGCTGCCCAAGGCCTGAAAATAAGAAGAGTTGTTAGCATGTGAATGGGCAGTAGCTATCTATTTAAGATTGCTGAAATAGGATGCTGATAGGTTTCAGCTGGTGCATCCTCTTCCAGGAATGATCATTTAACAATTAGCCTATTTAAAACAGCATGGCATTCAATGATCTTTGTTTAACCCCTCATACCCTAGGACTGAAATATTTCTGAGAGAGTTACACTGGACTTGAAGACTGTTTTTGTTGTTTAAAAGTAATTTCTGTTTAGTTTTTCTATCTCTTCAATTTCTCAGTATATTCTTTCCTTCTCAGAAGACCATATCTTATAAATTAGAATTTAAAAAGAAGGAAAATAACATTTGAACAAAACAAGTCAACACATTAGCCAGGTCCAATATTTCATGTATATTCCACACCAATGGTCCTCTCATATCTGAAAAAAAGGGAAGAAGGTACATTCATATATGAAGGTACACACATATAGTCAGTCACATATTGACTTTTGGGCCAAATTTGAGTATTATAATTTTATAACATTCAGGTTTTTTGTTTTTATTTCATTATTATTGTCATTGCATATACTGTTTTTTCCCAGATTTTGCTTATTTCACTTTGTGTCACTTCATATAACGCTTCGTATATTGATCAATTCTTATGATACAACAAGGTTCATGCACCACAATTTATTTACCTGTTCCCCAGTTGAGAAGCATATCTTTTTTGGGGGGGTCGTTGGCTATAGATATTTTGGTTTATGTGGGGATTCTCCATTTTTAAAAATCACTGACCTTATTGTATGCCTTTTGAGTGTGTGAATCAGACAGTACGGACAGTGCCTCAGCATAATCTCAGTACTTTACAGAATGATCGAACCAATGAATAGCTCAAATAGCAATTTAAGTGGGACATGGAGGCTTTGAGTCAGTGACTGTTGGTGTCTTTTTTAGAATGATTCTATTTAGAAACTAGGCACCACTTCTCTTGTTGTGAGTGTGTGTGTGTGTGTGTGCGCGCGCACGCGCGTGTGCAGGCACGCACGGGTGTATGTGTGTATCTATATTTGTGTATATTTCTGTGTCTTTAAAATTGACATTCTTCCTTATACATAATCACATCTTACGTGTGCTCTCAGAGAGAAAATTGCTTTCATAGGGGCATCTGTTTGTTTCCATGTCTCTCTGTGAGGGACTGAGCCAAACTAGAATCAGCTTAGGAGCTAGTCCAGGTACTAGCAGTGATAAACTGGTTGATTTTTAGTCTCTTTCCCAATTTAAGGGTGAGTTTCCTGTGTCTTGAGGCTACACTTCTCTTCCCTAGTAGAACATTTAGTCAAGTGGAGAAAAGAGAATCTGTCACAGATGGTATTTCTCCAGTTTTGTTTTATTTTAATGCACAAAATAGTAATTTCTCATTTAACAAATATGTCTGTGACCAATATGTTCAGTTGGCCACATCATGGTACTAATAAAGCCAGAACAACAGCTTTGATACCCACATGCTATAGTTAACTTTGCCTTGTTCCTTGGCCATCAATGCATCACTAACCCTGGTCAATTGCATAAATTCATGTCTAATAAATGCTTGCTGATTGATTGAATGTTGATGTCATTTTATATGAGAGGAGCAGGCCAAATAGTGCAGCTGGATCAACACAAAGATCTCCACTACTGGTATGATATTAACTCACATTTCAAATCTAAGTTTCATGGCCAGTTCTCAGGAGGCTGCTTATTTTCTAAGTATTTAACCCACAGTTATGATAAACAGTCATCAAGTCATAATAGTCCCAAAAACCAGTCTTCCCATAGGAAAGATTGAGAAAGGGAGCTTAGAATCATAGAATCATAAAAGAGCTGTGAGTTACAAATGTCTTCATAAGACAAATTATACATTATAATAAATATTTGTGCAAATACTTATTTTATAGACTTGCTCAAGAAGCTAGGACCATTTTTTAAGTCTCCCAGCTGCAATTCTAATGTTGGCATCCCAGGCAGTCTCAGAAGCATCCATTCAAGAGCCAATGGAGAGTCACACAGAGTCTGTGAAAACTGTTAAAACATATCCTTACCTATGAATACTCATCTATCCTCAATGTGCCTCTAACATATTGCTTCTCTGGCATTTTTTTTTAATGATGCTGCAATATGTATATAGTGGTGGCTTAAGATTTATAAAGCATTTTTGCTTAGAGCAATCCTGTGAGGTGGGTACTAGAAATGTTATTTTATCCCTTTTATAGACAAAGAGATTGATGTTCAAAGAAGCTGAGTAATTTGTCCATAGTTGCACAATTACTATGATGTGAGCACTAACCTATTCTAACTTAGAGATTAACTGCACTTTCCATTACTTCAGTCTGCCTCCCTGATTCAGGACTTTTCTGCTTTTGTCTCCAGATTTTCTCCTTTTGTCTTCATGGAATTCTGTGCCCTCTTTCCTTCCCTTGTGTGTTTGCCTAGCTCCAGGCCCTTTGCCAAGTCTTTGTGGAATCACAGTCCTATTTCCCCAGTCTACTTGGCAGCCTAGACTACTTTGACCAACGTTCATGAACTCCATCAGCTTCTTCTTCTCAGTTTTGGGTAGTGAACAGTAATTGAACTGTGAAGTAGGAAAGCCCAAGTTCAAACTCAGCTTCAGATACTTATTAGCTCTGTGATTTAAGGGCATTAAGTCTTATTAGCTTACTTATTAGCATCTGTGACATATCATTCTGAGTTCCTTCACCTGCAAAAGGAGAGTAATAATAAATTTACTTTTTAGGTTTATCTTAAGAATCAAGTGAGACAGTGTAGGTAAAGTGCTCTGCCAAACTTAATGTACTCTATAAATATGAATAATAGTAAATATAATTATTATATAGCTAATCCTAGGGGCTTTACTCCCCTGCTTTGAGAAAGGTACATGTTTCTGGCTTTTGCTACCCAGAACCTACATTAATACTTTTAGTCAAAGATTAAGTCACAAATATATATTTTCCCACTTGGGTTCAGAAAAACTAGGGAAAAAGTCAGCACATATTATAGTGATATTATATCAAATAATATGTAAACCACTTTGTAAACCTTGAAGTGTGACACATATTTTAATGATTATGACAATGATAGGAGAGGGATGAGCAGATCAAATAAGTCTTATCTCAATATACCAGACAACACGTTGGTCTCATTTATTAGTCTTGCAAATAATTCGAATCTTCTATTAATATAATACCATTTATGAAAATACAAATTAAAGAAAAGGTGATATACTCCACATTTGGCTAGTAATGAATTTGATCGCATGCTGAAATATTAAGTTATTTATGCTTTTAGATTCTATTTTTTTGTAACGATTTCAGTTCTATCTTAGTATTTTGCCCTGTTATGAGGAGATTACTTTATCATTAAGGTAGTTATTAAGCAAAGGCTTATTAAGGAAAGATCATCATTATCTATATTTCTCATATGTTGTATATATACATATATAAACATATTTCCATATATACATCTGTATAAACATATGGTTAACTTCTGTAATTCTACTAATAGAAACAAAAATGTAGTCTTTGAAAAGGTGTCTGCCCTTCACCCAAACTGAGTTCATTGTGCTCATTTGAATGTATCACCTCTTGAACTTAAGCTCACAAGCATTATTTACTTCATAGGCAGGTCTTCTGCTTGCTTGTTCTCATGTAATATCCATTAGTATAAAAAGCATGTACTCATATGAACTTTGAACACTGTTGGCTTTTAGGTTACTTTGGAATTGTCTCCTTGTGTTACTGTATCTTTTGTTGCCATCCAGTGGTTATAATCATACAATTCAGTTGTTAAACCAGGAGACAG
The DNA here is from genome assembly GCA_011680675.1 of Gymnobelideus leadbeateri. Lineage (NCBI taxonomy): Eukaryota > Metazoa > Chordata > Mammalia > Diprotodontia > Petauridae > Gymnobelideus > Gymnobelideus leadbeateri. The sequence goes on along the minus strand of WOXC01009967.1, from coordinate 27,466 downwards.
GAAAGATAGATCTTTCACTTTGCCAGCACTCTGTTTTAATGAAAAATAGAGCTGGAAGGTGGTCTTCTGTAAATAATATAACTGTTTTGAACACTTTAAGAAGTGACAGCTAAAAATGCTAGAATACAGAAACAAATAATAATAGGGAAAGGAGAGTGAGAAATGAATGAAATGAATAAACTGTAATGAAAGAGGTGTCATTCTTATGTCTAGACTCATTTTAAAACTAAGAAATGAGGAAATCATTATCACAATGATTAAAGAGTACCAATTAGACAATATAATACATGGACTAAAAGTCTATTGTGAGACAACAAATTATGATGGTGCACAGGATGTGAACTTTGGTTTTGAAACACACTAGCTGTTTGACCATTGGGAAAATCTCTTAGGTTTTCAAATCCTCAGTTGACTGATGGGTAAAATTGATATTCTAATATATGTATCCTGAGGTGGTATTGGTGGAGAAAGTACTTTGTAAGCTTAAAGAACTATGAAAACATGAGGTATCATAATGGCAAAAAATATCTAAGAATTCCATATGTAATGACAAAAATTTTACTTTTAACTTCTTTCTAAACTACAAAATTAACCCTCATCACACAATTTTCAAGTTGTAATTTGTAATATGTAGGCAATTGCCACTGGAAGAATTAATAAAAAAGAATTATAGTAGATAATAATCTACCAGAGACATTTAAGCACCTCCATGTTATAGTGCAATAGTGAAGAAGCATATTTTTGCCTGTAAAAGAGAACAAGATTTATTTAAACCTTGATTAGGAGGGAAGCAGATTGAAGAAATCCTACAATTTAATCTGCAGGTACAATATTAGCAGGCTTGAAACATTGCTAGATATTTTTAGGCATTTTTATTCATTTAATTTAAACTGCAGTCAATCATAACCATCCTGAAACTTGGCATTGTTGGTTAGGATGATGAGATGGGGCAGATGGGGGCTTGTTCTGTGTGAAGAGTCCATATAATCATAGGATTATAGATTTAGAACTAGAAGAGGGTGGATCTGCTTCCTCTGGGTTAAGAGTTCATTTAATTATAAAGTTAGATGCATAGTTGGGAAGGAGCTTAAATATCACCTAATCCAATCTTCTCATTATGCAGAACAAATGAGGGGTTAACAGATTTAGCCAAGATCATACAAAGTAGGTGGCAGAACTGGGATTGGATCCTAGGTTCTCTGATTCCAAATCCAGCCTTCATTCCAATCTCTATTTCTCTTGGAAGTTTTAATTTCTTAAAGTCTTAGAATGCCCATGAATCATGATGAAGGGGGCAAGAAAGAGGTGGTAGCTTTTCATAAGGTGGTATAACACCAGCACGATATTCACAGCACCAACATCCACTGTGAATATGCCAGCATAGTTCCTAATCACAAAATATAACTGGTTCTCCATATATAAGACAGAAGCAAAACATTTATTCAGACATCAGAGAACCAAATCCCAACACCAGGAAACCGAATTCATCATAGCAACAAAGAAATTAATACACCATAGCACAGCAGAGAGACATATCCTCCTTTAGCCTTCCTACAAAGTCTCATAAGCCTAACTGTCACAGCAGAGGGAAGACAAACACAGCAAGTCTAGCTGCCTCTCTGGGTGTGTCCTCTCCTCCCTCCAGCTCTGACTCCCAGCTTCCTGTGGGCTCTACTCCACCCTTTAGCAAGTTCCTCCCACCACAGGCTCCATGTGATTACATTTGGCCTATTAGGGGGCAGGGAAGATCTTCAAATTCCCTTAGGGTTATTAAGGGGCAGGGAAGGTCTTCAAATTTCTATCACCATTATATTCAGCCCCAGCATTTTTCATGTCCCTTACATAGCAAAAATATGTTAACAATACATTTCATTACATAGGTTAATGGGAGTTTGAAGGATAACTGGTGTTGATAGAACTTTACAACAATATAATGGGGATAACACAAAATAAGCATATAAATCAGTATCTTAGGGTGGGCTTGAGCACAAACACCCTATCATTTCCCTCCTGAGTGAGTAGGGCTCAAAATCTTGGGGTAAGGGGCAAAGCTTCCATAGCTACTTGCTGCTGAAATTGGACATAGAGCCATCCCTGCCCCAAGAAGTCCCATTTGAGAAGTTAGTTCTTTAGCTGGCATCTTGGAGCTTAGTCAATGCCAGGTCCAGGAGGTCCCATTTGAAAGGTTAGTTCTTTAGCTGGCATCCAGAGCTTGGTCAACAGCTGGTCCATGGGTGACTCATCACAGTGTGGACAGGGTGTGACTTTCAGCTTAAGCGCTCAGGCATCCACCAGTGGAGGGTAAACATTCAGGAAACAAATCTCACAAACAAGTTTAACAGGCAAAAAGTCAAAAAGAAATAAGGAGAAAATAACCAGAAGCAGGGTAGATATAGGGTCAGCTGTGCTTCTGGAGTCCATGAACCCACTATCATAGCCTCATTTACAGAAGAATATATGAGTTAAGGGTGCAATTTGACAATCATCTCCCAAACTAACAACAGTAACAGTATTATCTTTCCCATGTGCTATAATTTCCAGTCTATAACACATCATCTTGCTTCCACTTTACCCATACTTTACCTCCTGATCCTATTCTATTGGTAGAACCAAACCCTTCAATTCCTCTGATATCTGTTTCAGAAGGAGGGCCAGTCTTCACAAGGGGTAATTTTTTTTTTTACAAGGAATAATAATCACTTGAACTATTGTATATGTTTTACAAAACTTTATGGGTCCTTCACCCAGATTTTGGAATATCACAATAATTTCTCCTTAATAATTAGAATCTATTATTCCAGTCAATGCATGTATTGCTCAAGCTGCTAGTCCTGATTTAGGCAATATCTGCCCAAAATACTTTTTAGGGATTCTCATATATATCTCAGTGGAGATTTTTCTTATTTCTTTTTTATCCAATCAAAAGTCCTCTAGACAATGTAAATCATAACCAGATGAACTAGATGTTCCTAGATACGATTCTGGGACATCTTACCTAATAGTCTAATGCTCAGTATTTAGAATCTTATGTATTTACTGTTTTCTAATTTGCAGATGTGGGGGTCATCATTCTGGCTAGAAGTGTACTTCCTTCCAATGGTCTATATTCAAATTACAGATTGTTGAAAAATACATTGATTAAGCTAGAAGGAGTATAATTTAATTTTTAGGAACCAGGCTTTTAAAAATATGATTTAAAAATAATTTACAATCTAATAAAGATACTGTGACTCAAAGAAATATTGTGAAAAACTAATGAGTAGCTTTGATGAACAATTTGATTGTCAATGACAAAAATATTATGAAAACCAACAATTATAGGATGGATTATACATTTTTCTTTGTGAAAATTTCCATTTGTGTGTGAATGTCATTGACAGCTCCAAGTAAGAACAGTGGTGTTTCCCACCTGGCAAAGATATAAAGGTTATCATAACACTTGGTGGGAGGGTTGTGGGAAACATTTATTTGTAATAACTATTATAATTTTCTCCTTTAAAACACCTTTTCAACACCTCATCATGGCATAGGAATGGATGAAATAAGTATAAACTCAATCAGGTCCAAAGAAGCCATCAGAACTTTGAGTTCATCCCATCAGTGAACCGTGTAGCTCTTAAATGAGCACCAGTTCAGCTAAGTTTGGGGTGGCTCATCACCTGATGAGACACAGTTACTTTAAAAAAAATCCATGTCCTAGCAGAGAGGTGATGATTTGCATCCTTGAAGGATTATGTGCAGATTAGCCTCATATAGTCATTTTCAGCCTGAATGTGTTCAGAAATGGATGTTGTTTTATTTTGGTGGACTAGACAGTTTTGCCTGTCATAAGCCACAGTTAATTGACACCTCAAATTAGTTTAGTGTGGGCTTCACTTAAACAGAAGATCATTGTGGTTTCAAAGATGCTGCTTTGGGTCTCTGTAGCAAATGCAATTGTGGCTTGGCAGTGCTGCTACTTGACCATCAATTAGGGGATTATTTGAAAACCTACACTGAAACCACAGCCTGAACTGGCATCCACAAGGACCATCACTTAAAAGAATATATATGTTTTCTTGGCCCTAGCAATGGGCCAAGTTATTGGTATACAAGATGGTAGTTTGCATAATAAAAGTAGTATACCTATTTACTAGGGATGGACTTGACAGAATATTGCATTATAGAGAGAATCTCTTTAGGGATCATATCAGGCCTACACACATTGGGAACACATAAGCAGGCCATCTACATGAAGACATTCATATATAAAGAAGGCATATTACACAGGTAAATGTACAGAAGGAGCCACTCAGGACTCCAAAGCTGCTAGCATCCTCCACACATCAATAAGTTAATTGACATTTGTTAAGCACCTACTATGTAACTGACCCTGTGCTGAGTACTGAGGATAAATAAAAGGCAAAAGATAGTCCCTACCCTCAAGGAACTTACAAGCTAATATATACCTTCAGATTATATTATACCTTATTTTGCTGGATGTGCCCGTCACTAGAGAATGATTCCAATGTTCCCAGTCAGTCATTACATTTTTGTTCTAGATGGTATGTTAAATAATTCTTTTAGCTTCTTTTACAATCTATTAAGAAACTGCTTAGGAGGTGAATAATGTGATTAAGAAGTTTCCTATAAAAGAGTGACTTTAGCTCTTTTAGTCTACTCATTTCTTATATCACAAGGTCACAGAATTACAGTTTTAGAACTGGAAGAAAGCTTAGAGGCATTGATTCCACCTTTCTAATTTAAGGATGAAGAAACTGAAGTCTACATATTTTAAATGACTTTCCCAGGGTCACAGAGCTGGTAAGTGTGTGAGGTAGTCAGTCAATAAGCAACATTCCTTCTAGGCAAGATTTGGACGCAGGTTTTCTTGATTCCAAGTCTAATGATTCTATGACCATATTTCATCCTCTTGCCATAGGCCTTATCTAAGGTGGTGCCCTAAGATCCATCTGAAATGCTACCTTTCATGGACTAGAGATGCTATTGATTAGTAAGACAGAGAAAGCAACAGTGAATCTGAGAATTCTCAGCCAGCAATATAAAGATTTCTTTAGTCTTTCCAATCAAACTTATTAGGCAAATGTTAAGAATTTATCATTTTGGGGTGGCTAGGTGGCGCAGTGAGTAGAGCGTCAGCCCTGGAGTCAGAAGGACCTGAGTTCGGATCTGGCCTCAGACACAACGCGCACACAAATAAAAAACCTAGCTGTGTGGCCTTGGGCAAGTTACTTAACCCCAATTGCCCTCCAAAAAAAAAAAAAAGAATTTATCATTTCAGGTAGGTGGGCCATAAGGTGGAAAATGCCTGCATTGAGATTAGATTCATCCTTTGAAGTCTTCATAAAACTTTCTCACAAAATGCTTCTCTTCTGAATTCTTCTCCTAATCAGTCGATCTCTGAACCCAGCTTGCCCTTTATTGTATCCCTTTAATCTCCAAATAAATGTATTACTTAACTTATGGTCAGAAACTCATTAAATTGTTAAATCTTAATAATCACTAGTCGTTTTAAATTTACTCATGGTGTTAGGTCCTCAAAAGGGATTGGTAGATACTCTATTAAGGAAACTTAAACTTTATCCTGAAAACCTTTTTATTCCATGGAAATAGCAATTGTTTTAGGCTTCTTGTCAGTACTCTTCTTTGAGAATGATTTCAGTAGCCATAAGAACTACTTCCTTCAGAGCATTTGTGTCTAAATGAGGAACCAGGAACTCCTCAAGGAGAGAGCAACCTCAAACACAGTGCGTCTCACAGGACTCCATTCAGAAATCTGTGTTGAGAGAAGGGAACAAATAACAGAAGAGAAAAGCCTCATCCTTATCTAGGTAAGCAACATATGGTCACTGCTATGGGTGATTAATAATCAGTGCTACTAGGGGAGAGGAAGAAGCAATTCCCTCTCTTCCTCATGGGAAGTCCAAGAGAGAATTATGGACTCCAAAGCCACACATTAAGAAGACAGTGAGAGCAGGAGTTGTCTCTCTCTTTCAAGTCTAAAGGTAAAGCTCTTGCTATTCAGGAGTCAACTTTCTTTTATACTACCTCATTTAATGCATAGATTGTTGTGGTTTGGTCTTCATTCTTGAGTTGGAACTTGTCAGAAAGGTGATTCCATGATTTGCAAGTGAATTGGATTTAAGTCAGGAGGGTGTTGCATAGTCAACAGCTTCACTTTCTCCTGCAGAGTCATCTGGGTCCAGTGGCAAGATTTAGATTAGGATGATTGGAGATAGCCCCCTAATATAAAAATGAAAAAAATGGGCAATGGGAGATGACATATAATGGACCAACCAGAAGCCTCTGATTTCAAATAACCTTTAGCAAGAGGTTCACACAGCAAAAGGAGCAAGGTATGTGCTTAACTTTTGGGCATATATCTCTGATATCTTTAATTGCCTCCAGGATACTTTTGTGTCACCTTTTACTGGCACCTCAAAATAAACATGCTTCATTCCTAGTTCATTATTTTTAATCCTAAAACATACCTTTTGACATTCCCATTTTTATTTGTAGCAGATTCATTCATCTAGGTTTTCATTTTTAAACCTTGGGGCTGACTATGCTTTATCCCTACAGATTGATTCTACCTCTGAAGTCCCTTGCTCTCTCTTTGCATTTCAAAATTACCATTTGCCTGCAGAAGAGTAAAAGACTTTATTTTTCTTTTATTCTTTTATTTATTTCATCTTGAAGTTAAGAAGTAAAGCAAACTTTTCCATAAAATAGTAGAACAGAAAAAAGATGATTTGTACATAAAAATGCAAATCTATTATGTACAGCTTGCTATTCTTTTAAATATGTAAGAAAGTTATCATGTAGCTTCTTTTTTCTTCTTTTCTTCCTTTCCTGCCCTCTGCCCTACAGATGGCTACCATGAGACAAAAATACATATACACATACATACATATATATATATATATATGTATGTATTCTGCTTATCAATTCTTTCTCTAGATGCAAATAGGATTTTCCTTCATATAAGAGACTTTAAGCTGCCCTTATGGCTACCAACAGTTTAACTCATGCAAATGAATATAAGCTCCTCAAGGACAAAAACTTCATTTTTGTATTTGAATCCCAGTGCACAGTACCTGGTACATCATATTAATTTAATAATTTCACATAGAATGAATGAATGCATAGATGTCATTCTTTGATCAAAACTTTTGTGTTGCCTGAAGAGTAAAGTTTAAATTAATTTGGCACGTATTCATGGTCTATGATATTATTTTTCTAAACTTATTCTATTCCAATAATTTGCCCCACCTCTGTCCAATTTAGCTTACTCATTATCTTCACTTTCCTTATCCCATTCTGCCCTTCTCTTATGCCTTGGCTTAGAACTAGATGCAATATTTTGGTTAAAGATTGATCAGCATAGATCGTAGAATAGCAATCATCTTGCCTTTGTTGTTGAAGATCTATATTTATTGATGGTTTTCAAATTTATGATACTTTTTAAAATATCATTTTGGCAAATGTTGAGGTCAAGTTCTTTGACCTGTTTGAAAGGTCTACCTTTTCCCTTCTTAAAAATCAGCTTGTTTCTCTATTTTCAGGCTATTCTCCACTTTATTCTTGGCAATATATACATTGATATGTAATCCATCATGGCCAGATGACTTGATCTCTACAAAATTGGTCAATTACTCTTAACTCCTAACTTTTCTTGGATTTTAATTCTTCTTTACCATTCTTTCTTCTATTCTCCTATTCTGGTGATAATTTTAATTTTGCTGAGAAAATGAAAAAAAAATAGAGGTTCTTTCACTTTCTAGGGCATTGATCTGCTTTTCATGTTTGTTCTCTTATTCTCAATATCATGAATTATTTCCTTTTTATTGTTCTTGACATTTTTCATGGACCTTAGCTTTTTTGGGCTTTGACATCCCTGAATCTATTATTATTGATCTGTGCCTCTCTTTTGTGTTTGTCCTCAATTACCTGCCCTCACTCTCCATCTTTTGTACTTCTTGTTTTAATACCCCGCTTTGTCAAAGAGCTCTCAGTCCACCCAATGTGGAAGAAGTAAGGAGGTTCAAAAAATGGAATGATGTGAATGAGGGTAAAAACCATGGATCTGTCTGATAGTAAGAAGGATTATATCCTGAAAGTAAACAGATGGGCAAGTGTCTAGTGGACGAAAGACATAGAAAGTATCCAGAGAATGGAGAGGAGATAGAGACTAGATCCTAAGAGGGAAGCAAGCCAGGAAGGGAGACTGTCCTGAAGGGTTGGAGAAACTGACAAGGAGAGAAGGAGCAAGAAAGATGCAAAGGTACAGATACTTCAGTCAAAGAATACAACATCTCTTAACAACTGTGAATACGGTAGAAACATTATCTTCAAAGCAAGAAGATAAAAAGAAAGCTTTCCTTTGCAAAATATTGAGAGATTCGTCCAGAGAATTTGAACAACATTAATCCATTTACATTCATATTCTATTTGCAAGTATGTATACACATACGTCAGCTGGTTGAATCATGAGCTTCATTGCCTCATTTCTTCACTTTACTTGTGACAATTATACCTTGGAATATCAGGCATGCATAATAGTAGCCAAAAGTACCATTGGGTATAGTCATTTATCTGTTAAAGGTGCAATAAAATATAATATTCAAAAAGGAAGTTCTATTCATTTTTTCCTATAAAACATTCATTAATTTCTAGATGCCCTTAAATAGTCTACTTATTCCAAATATTTATTCTGTCATTAATAGCTTAGAGTTGACCTTTTGTCATACAGTACTATTTCTTGGCTGATTAATGAAAACCATTAATAATAATACTAGCTGACATTTATCTAGTGTTTTAAGGTCCACAAAACACTTCATAAACATGATCTTGTTTGATTAAAATGGTGATACATGAGGATTTAGTGTTCCAAGTATTTATTACTATCTTCTCTAAACATTTGCTATCATCAGACTTGGCTGAATGACAGGATATCTAATTGTACAGAATGCTACCACCAGAAGGGGCCTCACAAGTATGTATTCCAATTAAAAAAAATTCAGATAAGCAACTGAAGTCCAATGGCATTAAATAATATGCCCAAGGTCAGATAGTTGACTCAGGGCAAAACCAGGATTAGAATCCAAATATCTTTTTACTAAACCATTTTGTTTCATAATCCCATACAATTATCTTCCTTTATGCCAATCTAGAATTAAATATTTTTTTCTTTTTCCTTATCTTTATGAAACCCTGTATCACCTTCAGCACCTGCCATTTATGAATTATACCCCCACCCTGGGTCTTCCTAGTTCTTTTCCATTTCTTCTCATGAATCCTCTTAACTTTATTCCCACCAGTTAAATCATCTTTACAGTATCTTCCTCTCTTTCCTCCAATTTAACTGTCATCTCAGCCCCTGTCCTCTGATAAGTCACAATCTGTTCTGTGTATCAATTTTTACTTCAGTGATAGATTCAGTCCCATTCTCTTTCTAACCAGGTAATTCTGAATAAGAAAATATTGTGTGGCAGCTAGGTGGCCCGGTGAATAGAGCACCGACCCTGAAGTCAGGAGGACCTGAGTTCAAATATGATCTCAGACACTTGACACACTTACTAGCTGCATGACTTCAGCAAATCACTTAACGCTACTTACCTTACTTTTTCCCTCAAGAAAAAAAAAGAAAATATTGTACCTGTTTGCCTTAGTTAAATGAATCATCTGGAAACCTATACTTGCTCTGATTCAAACAAAAACTTTCTCCCCAATTTTGGGGTCATGACAACTTATTCTTGCTGAGAGAGGGGTTTAGGCAACTGTGTAAGTGGCACCTGGAATTTAAAGCACGAAAAAAGAATCACTGTTAAGAAAAAAAATTATTTTTAAGGGCTAAATTGCCTTTTCCCCTCATGCTTGAGGGAAAAATAAGGCAGCTTCATTGAGGATAGAGAAAAGAAAGATTATTTTGAGATTGAGTAGTACTTATATTCTTTATAATGTCATTTTCAGTCAAGTCGTGCTATTTGTGACCCCATTTGGAGTTTTCTTGGCAAAGATACTGGAATGGTTTGCCATTTCCTTCTCTAGTTCATTTTACAGATAAGCAACTAAGGCAACAGGGTGAAGTTACTTTCCCAGGGTCTCATGGTTAGTAAATAGCTTAGGCTGGATTTGAATTCAGGTCTGACTCCAGGCCTGAATACTTTCTCCATCAAGCCTCTTAGCTGTCCTTATAATATATAAGCAGCATATTGTCAAGTGTATTCCAATTTCTTCTAGATGTCAGTAACAGAAAAACTTGTGAAATTATTACCACATTTAGGATTATGTAAATGAAAGGAAGATTACCCCATTATGATTCTTATAGAAATTTCCTTTTCTCATTCTTTGTGACATATTTGTAGCCTTTGACTCTTCTGTTCACCTCCATTCTCCTTAATGTTTTCTCTCGGATTTTGTGACAGTAGTCTTTTCTGGTTCCCTTCCTGTTTACCTGACCACTCCTTGGTCTCTTTTGATAGATCTATATCCAGCATTATGTATGCTAACCATAGATGTTCCACAGGGCTATGTCCTGGACCCTTTTCTTTTTTTCATTTTTACTATTTATCATCAGTTTCCATTGATTCAACTCTCATTCCTCTCCTGTTGATTCTGAAATCTTCTTATACTCTAACCCAGGCCTGCACAACATTTGACCTGCCACAGGATTTTGGGCAGCTTGTGAAAAATATATGGCACACTCTCCTGTTTTTCATGTGACCTGTAGCAACCAACCATCATCATTCTGTCTCTAGTCTAACCTATCTCTGGCCCGAAGAAGATTAACCTATTTTAATTTTGGCCCCTATCTACTGCCAAGTTGTGCCGGTCTGGTCTAACTTCTCTGCTGATCTGCCATCTCATCCAACAAGCCTGTTGGATGTCTTGAATAGAATGTTCCATAGATATCTTGAACTCAACATGTCACCTCATCATCTCTCCTCCCAAACCTTTCCATCTGCCTAACTTTTCTGTTATCCTTCTAGTACTCAGACTTGCAACCTAAATGTCATCCTTGAATCTTCATTTTCTTACCCCTCATATCCATTCTGTTGCCAAGGTCCATTAATTTTATCCTCATACTATCTCTCACATATGCCCCTTCTCTCCTCTAAAATTGTCACTACCCTGGTGTATGCCCTCATGATCACTACCATGGTGCATGCTATCACGTCATGCCTGGAATATTGCACAGGATTGCTATTTGATTTCCCTTTGTCAAGACTCTCTCCAGTCTAGTCCTTCTTTCCACATGTCAAAGTGAACTTCCAAATCTTGGGTCAGACATGTCACTCACCTTCTCACTTAAATCCAGTGGGTCACTATCATATTCCAAATCAAATAAAAAACCTTCTGGCTCTCAAAAGCCCTTTATAATATGGTTATTTTTCCACTCTTCTTCATATTTTACTTTTTCTCTTGTCCCCTTCCCCCATTTACACTGTGATCCAGTGAAGACTTGAGGTTCTATTACGTTCCTCATGAGAGACACACACAGGATGATTCCTCTGGCTATCATCCATACATGGAATGTTCTCTTTCCTCTCTATTTCTGCATCTCCAGCTCCTGAATTCTCTGGCTTTCTTCAAGTAGCAGTTAAAAGCCAACCTTCTTCATGAAACCTTAATTCTTCCTTAATTATAGTGCTTTCATTCTGTGGAATATCTCTAATAAATATCTGTTTATGGAATAATTGTACATAGTTTGACTTTTTCCTCCTATTAGACTGTGAGCTCTTTGAGAGTAGGAATTATTTTTGTCTTTTTTAATCTTCAGTGTTTATCACAATGCTTGCCACATAGAAGGTAGTTAATAAATATTCACTGACTGACAGAAAGAGAGAGAAGAATAAAGGAAAAAAAGAAAAGAAAAAAGAAAAGATGAGAGGAAGATCATGCCTATATCTGAATCAAATAAGTTGGATAAAGAAATATAGAAGTTTGAAATTTACTTTTTTAACTTGATAGTATACTTTATTTTTAATAAGCTGTCTTTGCTATTAATAAGAATTCAAATCATCGGGGTGGCTAGGTGGCGCAGTGAATAAGAGCGCCGGCCCCAGAATTGGGATGACCTGGGATCAGATCCGGCCTCAGAAAAAGAGCACCCACACATAAATAATGACTGGCTCTGTAACCTTGAGCAACCCCAATTGCTTTAAAAAAAAAGAATTCAAATCATTTCATGAATTCAAAGCTGTTAATTTAGAAATAAAACTGAAAGCCCAGTGGCAAAGATCTATCTAATATCTTTGTTAAGAAAACAAACATTGGTATGACCACTGTGTGTCTCTGCAGCACAAGAACTGTGTGGTTTGGAGTATTATACAGGCTTTTAAAAGGTAGTTCTGAATTTGGATGCCATTTGTTGGGCAAGAAATTTTGCTTTTTAATTAAAACGACTTAATGTTTTATGTTTATGGGTTTTGTCAACATCTGCCACAGACCGGTATAATTACTAGACACACACCACCCTCCTATATACTTAATTTAATGTTGTGAAAGAATTATGGCAAATTGTTGGAATAATGAGGGGGAATACAATTTATGAAAACTAGATTCTTTTTTTCTAGTAATCTCTGCAAGGGTTGGAGAATTAAAAACAATTTTCAAAAATTAATCTACATTTAAAGTAAGGCATGGGTAGAAGAATTCCTAGTAAGAGTAGATGGGCATCAGCAGGAAGTTTCATTGATCATTTTCACTATCTTTGTTAATATTGCTGCATTTCTTTTAGTAATCCTGTTTCTTTTATCACCCATTTTATTCCTGAGTCATTTAGACATATTATTAGATACATATTTACACACTTGTTTAAAAATATAATCATTGGCTATTGTACTTAGGTGTTAACACTAAAGTTTTCAGAAGGATGAGATGCATGAATTACATTTCAGAATGTTTTTTTTCTTATATTTATATCCCCAGTGCTTAGCTTAGTGCCTGGCACTTAACAGATGCTAATTACCTGGTTGTTGCTGTTGCCAGGTACTCTGCTTACTATAGGGATACAGGAAAAGGATTTTACTATACACTAATAATATAAACAAAACATATATGATTTAGGAGGTGGTGTTCATTTATTCTTATGGCAGAAGGAAACTGCGTTTCAACCCAGACTCTTCATGATGAGCCCTTCTAAATTTGTAAGCCTGGTCCTCCATATTCAGTGTCATTGTAGTTTGTTTGCATATTCCAGAGTTTTCAGTGTCCCACTGACATTGTCTTCCAGAACCTAAGGCCATCCTCAGAACAAGATGAGGTATCAGAGTCAACACAGTGAATATATGATGTGGTCTACTACATAGGAATATTACAAAGTGTTTCCAATTGTTTTTATTTTTACTTTTCAGAGATACCTCCGAAAAAGAACTATTTCAAGTTTTATTTTATTTAATAACAGAAATGTTAAAATCAAATGAATACCATGGCAGCTATCTATTCATTTCTCTCTCTGTCTCTCTCTTTTCAATTTTAATTTAAATCAAGGATTCTTAAGCTTATTTGTGTCATAGGTTCTTTTGCAATCTGGTGAAAACCTTGAACTTCTCAAAAAAAAAAAATAAACTACAACTGAAGGAAAAGCTAAATATCAGTTAAAGGTTAGTTAAAATAAAATTTTCCCATCCAATTTCATGAACCTCCTAAATTAAAATCTGTCCATGGAATCCAGGTTAAGAACCCCTGGTCTAAATTAAACACCACCAATGACTTTAACATGCTTTATGACAGAGGCAAGAATGCCCAGCTAATTGTATTGGGTTTCTGGCATTGTTATGTGCACTTTACAAAATTGTCTTATTAAGGCTTTTTGATTCAAAGTCTCTTTAATACACTATTAAGTTCAGTTGATAGCTCATGACCCAAAGAAATACCTGGCAAAAAAGCAATTTAGCCCTCAGTTTCCTCATCTATGAAAATGAAAGGATTGAATTCACAAAATTCCTAGATGATTTGGTTACAACAGCCCATACCAGATGAAACTCACTTACTTTTTTGACAGTTACTACATGGGTAGCACAGGGGAATGATGGTCACATAGTTAGCAAAATTTTAACAAAGTCTCTTAAGTTATTCTCATGGAAAAGATAAGGGAATTGGGCAGTTCAGTAGATCTGGAATTTGCTGAATGGATATATCCAAAGAATGGTCATTATATTTGATATTAACTTAGTTGGAGATTTCTAGTGAAATAAATAAGAAATTTATGCTTATGTCTTTGCTTTTAAAAAACTTTTTTCTCATAAAAAACATAGATAGATAAAGGCATATATCAATCAGTGAGCATTGTTCCACTCTTTGTAATCCCATTTTCTTTCCCTTGGCAAAGATATTGTAGTGGTTTGTCATTTCCTTTTCCAGTTCATTTTACAGATGGGGAAACTGAGGTAAACAGGGTTAAGTGACTTGCATTAAGGGTCATAAAACTAGTAAGTATCTGAGGATGATGAACTTTGAACTGAGGAAGATGAGTCTTTCTATCTCCAGGCCTGGCACTCTCTCCACTCTCTCCACAGGACTAGCTGTCCATTGTATTAAAGGCTGAAGATATTAAAAAAAAAAAAAAGGAACAGATAATCCACAATAACAATCTTTCTTCTAAAGGAGCTTAGATTCTAGTGGTGGAGATAATGTGTAAGCTATATAAGATATATACATACTAGAGAAAGGATAACCTTAGGCTTAAGGGGTAGTGGTGGGGACTAGAATGGACTTTCCATAGAAGGCATATTAGCTGAGTTTTGAAGGAAATCAGAGATGTCAAGAGTCAGGGATGGAAAGGGAGAACACTCTAGGCATGGGGGGGAAGATAATACAAAGGTAAAGAATGGCAAGTAGGCCTCTGTAGTTTGATTGTTTAAAGCATAAAGGGGAAGAAAGTATGAAAAGAATGCATAAGAAAAATGGGCCAGTTTGTGGAGAGCTTTAAGTGCCAGCATGTTTTCTATTTCATCATGGAGGAAGCTGCTAAATTTTGTGAAGGGTGGGGTTGACATGGTCTGACCATTTATGTGAACGGTAGAACGGAATGGAGAGAGATTTTGGATAGGGAGACCAATTTAGAAGGCTCTTGCAAACTTTCAGGTCTAGAGATGATGAGACCTGAATGTTAGAAATATAGATGACTTAGGTCAACTAGGTGGTACAGTGGATAGAATGCCAGGCCTGGAGTCAGAAAGACTGATTTTCTTTTTTTTTTTTTTTTTGCTTTTTTGGAGGGCAATTGGGGTTAAGTAACTTGCCCAAGGTCACCCGGCTAGTTTTTTGTTTGTGTGTGCGTTAAGTGTCTGAGGCCGGATCTGAACTCAGGTCCTTCTGACTCCAGGGCCGACGCTCTATTCACTGCACCACCTAGCCGCCCCAAGACTGATTTTCTTGAGTTCAAATCTGACCTAAGAGAATTAACTTACTAGCTGTGTGACCCTGGTAAAGTAGCTTAGCCCTGTTGCTTCAATTTCCTCATCTGTAAAATGAGCTGGAGAAAGAAATGGCAAAGCACTCCAGTATCTTGCCAAGGAAACCTCAAATGGGGTCAGAAAGAGTGGGGCCTAAAAATGACCGAACAATAACAAAATAAATGGCATAGATTTGGGAGGCATAGCTAACACACTTGATAACAAAGTATAATGCCATGCACAAGCAGCTTTCCAGAAGAATGCTACTGTGAACAGCTTTTAAGGTTCTGATTACACAGTATAGTGATCACTTTATTCCATAACAAATCAAAGCAAAACTTTCACAGAAAATCAAGGGTACAGCATTCACAATATTACAACTTATCACAGAAAATCACAATATAATCTTCTCAACATAGTCTCAAAGTACAATAGTCAAAGTCTTCCACTCTTGGGGCAAAGTCTTGATTAACTCAATCAGTCACTTATTCAGCAATAAATTACTAAGTATCATACACAAAACCCTCCACCCCTTAGATCACTAGTAAACTATAATTCCATAATTACTCAGTGACTTGGAGCCTGTTCTCAGATTTCCTGGATCCCATTCCATGGCCCCATATTCTACCTGAATTCACCAGACTGTCACCTGGGTCCATTGGCAGTCCTTGACCAGCTCAAGGGTAGGTCCTGCTCCACAGTGAAGTTCACAGGGTCTGGTCCATGTCGGATCCTTCACCATTTTTGCTCCAGGGAATTCAAGGCTTAACCAAGCCACAAACAAACAATGTCCTAGCATCCCAGTCATGTTTCAGTCACCTGGGCTCCTGGCACAGGGCTCAGGGCTCCTAGGATCCTGTTCAGAAGAAGCTCTACCACTACAAGTTCTCAGGAAATTCTGGCTCAGTTCTCCATTCTCTCTTCTGTAGCTGCTCTGCCACCAGATCCTGGTCTCAAGAAGTTCTGACTGTGCCTCTCTGGGGCTTTTCCTTATATACACACAGCATTAGCTTCCTGTTTCAGCCAACCCCTATTACTAATGTAACAGGAGACAGGAGTTCATATCTTCTGTTTCCCCAACAGAGGCTTGATCAGTTACTAAGTGCTTAAGTACCTGCTACTTTTGCCAATACAAAGGAATCTTTAAATCCAAATTACATTACCATTACACAGAGTTATCTAAAAAAAATAACAGAGCCTTGGATTCATGCTGTATGAGGATTACTTGAAAGAACTTAAGATGTTTAACCAGGAGAAAAGAAGATTTGGTGGGAGGTGGAGAGTATGATAGAAGTTTTCAAGTATTTGAAGGAATTTCATGACAAAGGGAAATTGTGCTCTTTCTATTAGTCCCCAGAATCCAGAAGTAGGAAGAATGACCTTAATATGAAGAGAAAAAAAATTTAAAAGATTAGAATGATACAAATTTCAAAAGTTTGGCTTTGTGGGAGCTAATGTTTTCCCTGAAGAGTTTTTTTCAAGTAAAACTAGATGAGCAGTTATCAGCAATTATATGATAAGATTATTTTTCAGGTTTATGTTCAGGACTGGCTATCCATGAAATCCATTCCAGCTCTGACATTCTTTTATTCCCTGAACTAGTTAGACTCAAGGGTCTAGATCTATGATAAGTCAGTATTCATTGATACTTTTTTGAGGTTTTCAGATTTTGTGTTAATGTATCAGTTGTTTTCTTATCTTACTGCAAAAAATATCCTTTGATCTTCTGTTTTATTGGTTCTTATAACACCTATTACGTCCCCTAAGATTTACTATGAGTTTCTGTGAAGCACCAGAACCATCCACTATCCTAAAAAAGATATGTCTTTTCAAATTTAACTTTGTAACAAGATCGGATCATACTTCCAAAGGACTACCCCCAAGGATTCATTGTATTGGTGACAGCACACACATACAAATGATATAAACTTATTTAAATTAGAACCAAACAGAAGGTAAGTATTGCATGGCAGAAAGAATTAACTCTTCTATTCCAATTTATTGGGGAAAGCAAGATTCAAAATGTTTGAATTGTACAAGGGAAAATAATTGTGTGATCTGGTGTTCTAGGCAAATGATGTGAATATTTCGCGTTTAGATGACCTCATCAAGAAAGAGATGTCAAAATGCACCAAGGAAGGGTAGAAAGCATAAATAAGTTTTAACTTTTGTATATTTATTTCTTTGGAGCTATGCCACATTTATGGTACTCTCTTGATACTTGTCACATGCTGCCTTAGGTTCAATGTATTTTATGTCACTTCTAATTCTAGATTTTAAATTCATTAAGGACAGAAATTGTGTCTCTTATGTTGTATTACTGAAAAGACTTGTAGAGAGTCAGCTGCATACCAAGTGATGAATAAATGTTTCCTTCATGAAAGAATGAGAATCACCTATTCACACGTACAGGAGAATAGTAGAATAAAATGATAGTAATAAATAATAAACACATATTTGTCTCTTTTTTTTTCCTCCTGGAGTAATGTTTCACATGTAGGAGGAATATAAATATGACCAACATTGCTAAGAAAGGGCTCTGACATCTCTAAGGAAACACTTAAGGATTTATCTTTGCCTTGTCTAAAGAAGAAAAACGTTGGGGGGAATCTAGGGTTTGACAGGAGCAGCACAGTTTTTCACATGTGAGACAAATTAAAGCAGTAATTCCAGTTTTCTATTTCTTCTGCATCTGAATCACCCAAGGTCACTTTGCAGCTTCTAAGCTTTATCCATAATACAATAAGAATGCCAGGTTTTTGGCATTCTGTGCATAGATGCTTTGCTATTTTAATTCTCAATTTATCTAGGCATAACACCACCAACCCAGTGATTTTGATGATGATGAAAAACCACTTTTTGAGGAGTACATTTTTCTGCTTTCCCCCCTTAGCCCTTTTCCCAGAGAAATGAAAATATAATGACTTTTCTTTATCTGCCTGAAATAAATCAATAGTAGTTTTTTTGAACTGATAATCTGGCCAGTGGTGGACAGGCTTATTTAAATTGTCTTTTGCCTTCACCTTTCCTACCATCTTCTTATACATATGTGGCATCCCATGTTATTTTTGGAAGGTCACAGATCATGTTTAAGAAATATAAATGGAAGACATATCTCCCATGTAACATAATAGTATGCCCTAAAGTAATAGTAAGCCCTAAAGTAATCCTTTTATTAGTTTTCTTATTATTAATATTTCCAATTAAATTAAATTATTTTTACATTTTAAGCTCTTTAATTATTAGGACTTTGCAAGCTTATAGTGTTGAGACATGCTATTTTAGAATCCTAGCTCTAGAACTGGAAGGGACCTCAGAGCCATCTGCTCTGAAGTCTTCATTTTACAGTGAAGGAACTGATTCCTAGGGAGGTTAAATAATGTGTCAAAGGTCACATAGGTAGTAGATTCAGAGGCAGGATTTCAACCCAATTCCTCTGACTCTAGAGGGTTCTTTCTATTGTACAATGCTGAAAAGCTGTTTCTCTAGTGGTGATCAGACATTCTCACTTCACTGGGGAGCAAAATAAAATTAAATAAAGGTAAGCTGCTTTGTGGGATTTTAAGGAAGACATAAAGAACAGGAGAGGACATGGAATGTTGAATTCATTTATTGATCTATAATGAGATAATAAATTCTTAGGCAGAGACTGGAAGACTACTTGTTTAGTAATGTTATAGTGGGGCTTCTTTTCACATGCAGATGGAAAGAGATGACTGTGGAAGCCCTTACAACTCTCAATGTCCATGAAAGGAAAGGTGAAATCTGAGGAATTTACTTTGGGCTAGAATCACATAAGTGTGGGATAATTTAAATAATTTAAATCTGAAAGAGGTAACACAGCATATGCTTTCTCAAAGTTTCTTAAGGACTATGAAGCTAGAGTTAATTTGATTGTTCTACTTTTAGATACACAAATGGATCCATATTATCAATTTCCATCAGAATGATGGAAGTCATAGTGCATCCATACTTGTCCATCCTGAGTGACTCTTCCCTATGTTCTCCCATATGTTGAGCACAGAGGATCTACCTAGTGTTCTTGGGAGCCTCTCTCCCTTTCCTTTGAAATTGAGAAGATGCCAGTGGAGCAGGTAAACTATCCCCACATTTTTCTTCTGTCTGGCCAGTTGATATGCTTTATTGTACTTCTTGGGAGTCCTCTATTTATACTGATTTGGAAATTTCTCATATCCATGATACATAGTTTCATTGCCTCCCTCAAGTGAATGAAGAACGCCTATTGTCCAGACTATAACTAGGTTGTTTTGTGGACAATCTATAGAGCTTCGCAATCAATCAGTATTCTTAAGATTTTACTATTGCCAGACCCTAGGCTAGTCCATGGGGATAAAAAAGAAAGGTAAAAGAACAAATAAAACACCTGCCTTTGCCCCAAGGAATTTATATTCTAATGGGGAAAACCATATGCAGATAAATACATATACAAACACATACACATGTGCAGAACACGCACAAGGAATGCATAGAGAATAGAATGTAAGTAATCTTGAAAAGGAAGATCTAAGTGGCTTAACAGCAGACTGGAGGCTAGAGCACCAAACTTCTCAGTGCCTTCCTTAATAGCAGGTAGAAACTTTACTTTTTGGACTCATTTCACTCTGTGTCTCTGTTCTGCCCAATTCAGCTCTAGAGAGCAAGATATTATCATGCTGGGTTCCTCCTGGTCTCCCCCCTAACCCTTTCCTGCCTCCTTTGTGTGTTGTTTCCCTGCATCAGTTTATAAACTCCTTGAGGGTAGACACTATCTTTTTATTAATTGTATCCCTAGTACTTCCCATAGTGCCTGGTGCCACATAGTAGGCACTTAATATTTATTGGATTGGTTAGGATATATTTATTGATCTATATGGATTTATCTGCAAATGTACCTATTTATAGGTGCAAAGACCATCTGAGATATAAAGCAAACCTTTAAATCTCTACATAATGTCTTTTATTTGTGGGAGTAACAATTGTAGTGAAATTTGAATGAGCTTTTACCCTCCTAGTGTTCAAGGGAAAAGGGAAGAACTTGTTTGTTTAATACCATTAGACTGTAATTTGCCTGACAGAGCTGTAAGTGGAAGATCAATCAATCAGTAAACATTTATTAAGTGCCTACTATGTGCCATAGACCCCCATCTTCCTCCCTCCCTCCCTTTTTCTTCATCCCTCCTTTCACTCTCTCTGTGTCTCTGTCTGTCTCTCTCTCTCACACACACACACACACACACACACAAACACACACACACACACACACACCACACACACACCCCTTGAATTGTCAGTGAAAATGAACAGTGAGTTAAGTCCAGAATTGATCAAGAGGAAGAGAGTGAGATGAATTATCCTTCAGACATTATATAAGACATTGTTTTAATGATCCAATGCCTCCCAGTGGAAAAAAAAGGCCTGTTTTTTTTTTTTTGTTTTGTTTTGTTTTTTTTGCTTTTTTGGAGGGCAATTAGGTTTAAGTGACTTGCCTGAGGTCACAAGGGTAGTTTTTGTATTAAGTGTCTGAGGTCAGATCTGAACTCAGGTCCTCCTGACTCCAGGGCCTGTGCTCTATTCACTGCACCACCTAGCCACCCCAAAAAGGCCCATATTTTTAATAACATTCTGGGGATAATTCTATACAGCTGCCACTCATGGAAAACGATAGTTTTGGAAGAACTAAAAATGTGTATGGTTCATATATACATATATTCAGTGTGTGTATAGATACAAATATAATTAAAATATCACAATTACATGTCATTTTACTCTTACGGATTGTTTTGTATACATTTTACATTATATGTATGCATTTATAACTCATTCCATTGTTTCCTGATGCCTTCAACATAAGGACAATGTTCATTTGCCTGCTTGACTTGCATGATGACTTCTGTTTAGTAGCTGATTATCTCTGCTAATTTCTTTCAGATGCTATTTTTTCCCCTGAATTAAGTAGAAGCAATGTGCAGAGATTTGAGTATCTTAATAGTTTTATGAAAAATGTCAATAGTGAGACTGTAGTTGAATATCCTCTGCTCTAGCCTCTTTTTATACTTTTCACTCTAACCAAATAATTTTCTCCAGGGTAAGGTGTGATATTTTTTAACATTAATATAAAGTTAATTGTACTAGAGTAATATAATTGAAAAAAGCACCAAAAGGCAGCTAAACTTTAATTAATTGTAATGGACAACCTAATCCCAGAGAACAGAAAATGATACACCATCTCTTCTGAAAAGAATGGAGAGGAACTTCGGGCATGTAATGTTGAATTCTATGCGAGCCAAGGTCATCTCTTTGTTACAGTGAGGTTTCAATCAAGGAGGGTGTGTTCATCAAGAAATAATAAATATGCTTTGAAAACAATAAAACTTGAAAAAATAATGTTTGCAATCTGATAATACACAGCCCTTGTAGTTGTAAATAATTAATTGCCTCTCATAACCCTGGGCAGAATCAAGAGCAATATGTTTGATTTGGTTTAGTTAAGTATTTTTTTCACACTACTCCATTCTGTCTCCCACTACCCCATTGACATCTGGAAAAATGATCAGATGCTAAGAAACCCATTTCTGCTTTAAGAGGTTGTGATAATACTACTTAATCAACTACAATGAAGTAGCAATCCAGTCCAGCAAACACTTTAGCTTTAATTACAGGGAGCCAAAGTTTGTTTGTTTGTTTGTTTGTTTGTTTTTGTTAAAAAGAAATCCTTTTGTGACATTTGGTTAGATGAGGGAAACAGAAGTTACTTCAAGAGTATATCAATGTTTCTGTGGGTGACTGCTTGGGCATATGGCAGCTATCTTCCTGAATGTGCTGTATAGGCATCTGGGAAGCTTGTGCAGATAGCCAAGGTGCTGAGTACCTACCTGGATGAAGCAGATGGCTCTATAAATATTCAAGTAGCTGGAGACTGTACCAGGCATGGGAAATGCCAGTTAACCAATGGACCACAGAAATTTTATTGAAATAGTCACATTCCTCTTTACCTTAAAACACTTAAAACTGCTTTTCTTTATACCCCAGTTACATTTACCTATCAGTGGTTTGATATACAGTTATCCCTTGCCTATCACATTTTTGATAGACCATGGGTTGGCATAAGAAATTAAATCAGAGGAGTTGAGGAAAGCCACAAATGACACACAAAGGCCAGTATATAACACAGAAAAAGTTTAGAAACTCAGAAATGCATAAAATATATGTATAATATAAACATATTTTATCTTTTAGTACCATAATTATTTAGACTTCTTCTCTGGGAAGAAGGCTAAAAATTTCATCATGGATTTTCTAGAGTTCTGGGGCACCATACCCTAAACACCAGGATGTGAAGGGATAACTGAACTTTCCTTAGTTCTAGCATGTATTCTACAACTTATAGTACTATGTTTAGACTTCTACTAATATTTATCAACTAGATATCATTTGTCAGTGAACAGAAAATTAATGGATTCTGTTTATGTTGACTTTTGATCCAAAGGATTTCCATATTTGATTAATAGTTGCTGTCTTCATTAGTTGCTTTAAAACAACCAAATAATCTGAATGCTTAAAGATGGAAAGGAAGATTAGGAGTTATTTCCAACCTTACCATTTTATAAATAAAATAAAAGGCTGTCCTAAAGAAATGAGGCTAGTTGGTCAGTTATAACTTGTGTTGGTGTTGGAAGGAAAACTCATTACTCCAAACCCAGTGCTTTTTCCACTTACCAGACTACCTGTTTTTGCACATCAAAAAAAAAGTGTTTAATGTGATACAGTCCAATAATAATTTATTAAGTACCTACAATAGGCCATGCATTGCTCTAGGTGCTAGGGATCCAATGACAAATGACAAAGTAACAAATATTATCTCTGCCCTCAAGGGGCTTACATTCTCATAGGGGGAAAATGTGTACAAAGAAAAGTAGTGGTTGCCTATGTGTGTATTTATTTTATCTCTATCTTAAATACCAAGTGTTTTTTAAATGGGAAAACACTAAAAACTGAGCAGATAAAAAAATCTCACGTAAGAAGTGGTATTTAAGCTAAATCTTGAAGGGAGCTGGATTCCAAGCCATGGAGATGAGGAGACAGGCTGTATGAAGTCATGAAAGTGGACTAACGAAAATATTGTATGAGGAATAACAGGTTTGTTTTTCCACAACTTAAGCTTTATTATGGGGAAATAACATTAATTATCCTGGAGAAATAGTCCCAAGACAGATTGTGAAGGGCTTTAAATCAGAGAGGACTTTGTTTTTGATCCTACAGAGATGATAGGAAAAGCCATTGAATTTTCTTGAGCAGGAGTATTTTGGGAAGGTGCTTTAGGGATATCAATTTGTTAGTTGTATGAAGGCTGAGCTGGAGAGTAGAGAGTTTGGATGCAGAGAGACTATTCAGGAGCATAGTATAATAGTTGAGGGAAGAGTCTGAATTAGCGTGGTGTGTTATGAGTGGAGATAAAGGGTAAGAGGTATTCCTCTTTTTCCTCTTCCTCCACCTTCCTCCAAAGTTCTGTGATTCCAAGTGATGTTCATGATTTCATTGCTTTCCATGTTGGTTATCTCAAAATAACAGCAGCAGCAGCAGCAGCAGCAGCAATAACCCACAATAACGACTTTATTATCATGAGGTGGCAGAGTAGACGAGAGTGCTACACTGGTCAACAAGATAGTTCAAATCCTTCCTGAGACAGGAGCTATGTGACCATAGACATATCACTTAATCTCAACTAGCCTCAGGTTTCTCCTACTATGTACAATGAGGATAATTCCCAGAGTTCTTTGGAAGACCAAATAAGATAACCTATGTAAAGCACTTGGAAAACTTTAAAGTTCTACATAAATGGTATTTTTTAATTATTATTACCATATTTCATCTATCAGTATTTCATTGTAATTATTATTAGTGCGATTACCCTTTACATATTGAATGTTACATTCTGAACGTGTCTCCTGATCCTTGTGACTGCATATCTCTCTTTCACATTTCTTTCTTATGACCAAAACATCAAGGCGGGGAGAAAAGAAAGCTGTGAAGGGCTTTGGTTCAAAGACAGAGGGTTCAGTGTGGCATATTTTTTAATGCTTACTGGTGCAGAGATAAAGAAACTGAAGTTACAAAGAGCTTACCATCTCATAGAAGGTATAACTGATGTTTCACTCTGTTGTAAGAATGAACTCTTTTTTTTTTTTTAATTTTTTTTTTTTTTTTTTTTTTTGCTTTTTGGAGGGCAATTGGGGTTAAGTGACTTGCCCAAGGTCACATGGCTGGTTCTTGTGATAAGTGTCTGAGGCCACATTTGAACTCAGGTCCTCCTGACTCCAGGGCTGGTGCTTTATTCACTGCTCCACCTAACCACCCCCAAGAATGAACTCTTAATGGAAAGTTAGGTAGAGAAATTTACGAAACAGGATTTTTGGCAAGTGTTTTTAAGATTTTGAATTTGAAAAAAATAGAAAATCTCCTCAAGACATCTTTTAATCCCCTTGCCACATATTTCATACACATGCTTAACTGGATTTTGAAACATCTAAAAGGGAAAAATTAAAATTCTAACCTAAAGCTTAAAGAGCTGTGTTGTGCTGCCTTTAAAGTACTCTAGGCCATGTTTTATTGGTCCATTAATTCATATTTTGAGTGGCTAAAGAAACATCCTGTAAGCATGTGTCTTGCAACACACCAGAGACGTGTATTAATGAAAGATTCAAACATACCCAAGAGTCCCTTAATGCTATATTAAAGCATTTATAAATGGAACTTTAATTTAAAGTCTCACTAAAATGAAAATGAAATGCTGTATTGATTCTCTGGCCAGATGCTCTTCAGAAACATGCACGGTATGCTTTCTTTACACTCCAAATTATAGCCTCAGTCTTGACTTGAACACTCTTAAAGAGAACTCTCTGATGAGCAGATGTCTGCCTGAGGAAATTAAAGTGAGCACCTGAGTTTTCTTAAGACTTTTGGGCACTAGGTGGCAGAGGTCTCCATGAATGTTGTTCTACAGTAAATCATTTCAGCTGTCTTTGCCTTTCTGACAGGGGCTTATCAAAACAAAGGTGATTTAAAAAAAAATAATTTTTGTGTTTTCCATTTTTCCACACAAGTAGGCAAAGGTGTTATTTGTTACTAAATGTGTGGAAATACTTTCTGCAAAAAAACAAAAACAAAAAAACAAACAAAACCCAATTTCATTTTTACCATTAAAAAAAAACAAAACTATTTCCCCGCTCTGAGTGAATTGTGACTTAGGTTTCATTGGATAAACAGTTGGGTTGTTTTTTTTTTTTTTGGTTGTTGTTTTTTGCTTTTGCTCCATTTTGTGCTTTAACTTTTTTCTTTTTGATTTTTAGGTAAAAAATCTTTATAGAGCAAAATATGAATCAGCAGCAGAGTATAAGAGGTCAATATGAAACTTACAGGTTTCTCAGTTTGGCATTTAAAGTTCTTTACAAAGTGACACCAAATTAATGCTGTGCCTGACCCCGCCCCATCAGATCTATGAGTAGGAATTTTAGCCTATGGTAAATTCCCTGTCCTGCATAACCCCATTCTTCCCTGTCCCCTCCCCCAATGGATGTCTGCCTTTACCCAGTCAGCTGGCTTCTGAGTTAGGGAGATGTGAGGGGGACGGGGAGGGCAGGGCGGGGAATTTAGAGTTGTGTACTGACCAATCACTGTTCTTGGCATCTACAAGTTTCTGCTTTCCTAATACCTAACTCTTAGCCATGTTGTAACCCTTTAAAAGCCAACACATAGTCTGTGCAGACTCACTGTTGTATTTGGTCCTGACCTCAAACAGTCCCACAGAAAATAAAATCCACTTCCAAATTTTACTCTCGGGGTTCTCTTGTCTTGCTCGTTTCCACACAACACTATTATCACATACTTACTGTTTCCTGAACTCAGTATGCCTTTTTTTTTTACCTCAGTGTGGGAGGATATTACCCGTGTCTAGAATATGCTCCTTCATTACTTCTTCATCTTAGAATTTCTAGGTTCATAAATGAACCTAGAAATTATATTATATTATATATTTATAGACACTTCTCACTTCATGTGAGTGGGCCATTCTGCTGGCCTGTATATAAACCGATTTTTACATAATGCAATTTTATCCCTACCCACCCATTTCATTTAGCTTGTATAACAAGGCATAAACAAAATCATATCTTTGTGCAAGTCATAAAATGTACTAAAATGAAGACATTAAATACTGTACCATGATAATAAACAGAATTATGAAATGAGTGGTAAAATTAATGACAAAGTTTACACAGTACTGTACAGTAAAGTAAATGTAGGTGTATAGTATGTTTCTCCTTCCCCACCCACTGCACCTAGCTTTTATCATTGGTGACTTGCTTACACAAGTTTTTTTCATATAGCTATCCAGAGGTGTTTGGACAGTGACTCTTTTTTTTACTCATATAGCTGATGATAGCAGGCAATATTTTCTTTAGCTTGTCTTTGAACTTTTAAAAATTGTAAAGTATTTGAATTCATCTTTTCAACAAAGGGAAAAAAATCACTCAAATAAAGAAATACCTTTGCCAACTATTTTATTATGTACTTTTTTTGGTTTGCCTTCAGATTCTGAAACTTCCCTCTCTTCTTCAATCTTTGTAGCCAGAGTTCGATCAAATCCTCATTTGACAGTTCTTCTCTATGAGATTCAGTCAACTCTTTCACATCATTCTCATCTACTTCTAGCTCCAGTTCTTATGCTAATTTTACAGTCTTTTTACTTACTTCTTCCAAAATTTCATCTTTGTCAAACTCACAGAAAATGTCACAATTTGTGGGCATACTTTTTCCCCCACCAAACTGTACTGTACCATGATAATAAACAGAATTATGAAATGAGTGGTAAAATTAATGACAAAGTTTACACAGTACTGTACAGTAAAGTAAATGTAGGTGTATAGTATGTTTCTCCTTCCCCACCCACTGCACCTAGCTTTTATCATTGGTGACTTGCTTACACAAGTTTTTTTCATATAGCTATCGAGGTGTTTGGACAGTGACTCTTTTTTTTACTCATATAGCTGATGATAGCAGGCAATATTTTC
>WOXC01009966.1:242500-287202 GCA_011680675.1 Gymnobelideus leadbeateri | reverse complement strand
GTTCTTGCAACTGGATTCTATATTATTACATCCAACAGCGAAGTGGAGAAAATACAGAGCTAAGAATTGGGGGATCTGAATTCTAATTCTGCTTCTGTCACTAAATTGACATATGAATTTGGGCAAATCACTTAGTGGAATGTGTGCTGGACTTTGACAAAGAAGGAAGCTAAGACTCTATGGATTCCTTCTACTTCTAATATTCTTTAATTTTGTGAGGGTGGCCATGTTCAGTCATCCTGAGTCTGGAACAGAAAGTGAGGTTGGTTACTTTGCATAGATCTCTGTCACTTAAAATCCAATTCACTCGCAAGTTGTGGCATCACCTTCCTGATATCAAGGTCCTCTTTAAGAATGAAGGACAAACAACAATTCTGTGAGACATCAGAGATCAGTGGTCTAGCCCCTTCGTTTTGCATATAGATGTATACACTACTTCCCCTGTTAGAACACAGGAAGGCAGGAACTTTTTCATTTTTGTATTTGTATCCCCAGACCTAGCATATGGTATTTGGCACACAAGTACATAATAATTATTTGTTTGCTATTGACTGATTTTGTGGAAATCATTTTTTATCTTAAGAGATGTAGAAGATGGCATAGTTAGTAGAGTACCAGCTTTGGAGTCAGGAGGACCTGAGTTCTAATCCAGCTTCAGATACTTAACACTTAATAACTATATGACCTTGGGCAAGTCACTTAACCCCAACTACCCTGCCTTTCCCCCTCTAAAAAGACCAAAAAAAAAAAAAAGGATAAATGTAGAAGACTTGGGAAACTCCTTCCAAATCTAGAGTCTGTGATCCTATGACTCTCTTTGTACACCATCAGCCTGGCCCCCGCAGCATTGACTGTGTGGTATACCTGTCCTGGGGATATCGTAAATCACTTCATATGCTTTCTGAGGGCTCTGACTACTGCCTGTCAGGTAGGCTGGGCAAAAATGACCTTTCATTGCACATATAGAGAAAAGGAGATCCAGTAAGGAAAAATAGTACTTGTTCAAGATTCAGGGATAGAGTAATCCTAGTTTGGGGCACCATCCTCTGTCAAAGACAGTCACAAGGATGGATGTTACTAAGATCGTAAGTGTTATTACTCTGATTTGTAAAGGCTACATAGCTTGGAACAGAGGGTTTCACATTCCCCACAAATGAACTCAACACTCACTTCTCCCAAGAAACTTGGCATCATTAGCTTTACCCAGATTGCTTAATTCTAGTTCCTAACCCACTCTCCACTTCTAAAAAACAAAACAAAACTGGGACCCTCTTTGATAGTCTAAGTTTCTCTGTCCTATACCAAGCCCACTAGTCAATGAGGTGAGAGACTGGTGAGAGCTTTGGGAAGAACGAAGTGATGGTCATGGTGACCACTGGGAATATTGATGATTGTAATGATGGCTGTGGTGATTTGTCTATCATTTAGTTAGTATTTTGTATCCATGATGGAAAGGGACCTGTGCCAGGTACCAGAATAGACACAAAGATAAATAGGAGCTTGTGCATGTCTTCAAAGAGATCATAGTCTAGTAGGGGATGGTAGTGAGGGTGAGGGGGGATGGAAATGAAAATGGTAAGAGAGAATAATAAACAGACAAAGACACACACAGTAGTAGAGAAAAAAGTAGGATATGATGGTGGTAGCATGAACAGTGATTTGAGTGATTATTATTATTATTATTATTGCTTTTTGGAGGGTAATTGGGGTTAAGTGACTTGCCCAAGGTCACACAGTTAGTTTTTGTGTAAAGTGTCTGAGGCCAAATTTGAACTCAGGTCCTCCTGACCCCAGGGCCAGTGCTCTATTCACTGTGCCACCTAGCTGTCCCGATTTGACTGATTATTGATGGAGATGATGATGTTGCTAGTTATGGTAGGCATTGAAGCAGATAGGTGGTGCAGTGGGCAGAGCACTGAGCCTGGAGTAAGGAAGACCTAAGTTCAAATCTGGCCTCAGAATCTTACTAGTTGTGTGACTTTGGACAAATCACTTTATTTCTGTTTGCCTCAGTTTTCTCAAATGTAACATAAAGATAATAACAGTACATATCTCACAGGGTTGTTATGAAATATTTGGAAAGCATTTAGGGAAGTGCCTGGCACATAGTAGGTGCTTTAGAAATACTTGCTCCCTTCCCTCTCCCCAGTGGTGATACTAATTGGTAATTCTAGTAATAGCAGCTCTTGTGATGGTAACCCACATGATGTTGGTGATAATGGTGGCATAGTCTGAATAAGTCTCTGAACGATAGCAATCAAATAGAGAAGTAAATGCATCTTGCCCATGATTGATGTATCATCAACAGACGCATTTCAGGGACTGCAAGACCTTTTCTTAGAAAGAACAGAATATCTAAACAGAAGGAATATCCTGGCTTATTCAGATTCGCCAAAGTTTTCACAGTACACTTACAGTAATGTTAACAGGAACTTTCAATTCAACCTTTTTCTTCCCTATCTCTACCCTCAGTCTTATCCCTCAGACCTAAATTCCCTAGTCCAACCTTAGCCAAGCAATCCAAAGCTATACCAACTTCCCTAAAGCCAGAGCCATATCAGAAGGACCCAGGGTCAGAATGGAAGGGTGAGAGGTGGACAAATAAGGCAAGAAGAAAAAGAGGATTTCCAGAGAAATATGAATTCCACCACTCATAGTTAGGAAGTGAAACTGACTCAATGTCAGCGACAGTAGCTAAGTTATTTAGGGTGGTAGTGGCTGAGGAGATGGTCCAAAGCAACTAGGATGAAAGGCCACAGGAAGCAGGGAGAAGGCAGGACTGGAGATGCCTTCTTCATCATGGCAGTCTGATGACAATTGGACATGCACTAGAATAAATCCTCGATGCTGGGCTCCTGTTAGAAGGCCCTGTGGCTTTATTCCAGATGTACTATTCTGTGATCCTGTTGTTCAATTCAATTCAACCAACATTTATTAAGTACCTATTTTGAACAAAACACAGTTCTATGTCTCTTATCCTATGATCTCATGATTCTTGCCCCAAACTCTTATTTGTCATCTATAACCCTATACTCTATAAAGCAGATTCTATCGTTCCATTACTAATTCGTCTAGGCTATTTTTCCAGATTTGATTAACTCTATTACTGATAATTCTATGCTTCTGTTCTAGATACATTGCTTAATGATTCAATTATTTCATTCCTTATCTCTAAGCTGAGATTTTATAATGTGATAGCTCAGAATCTATAAATCTACTGTTATATTGAGATCTCTATCATTTTATAGGACTACTCTTTTGGGGTTCTGCCTACAATCTAAGCAGGGAAATGTGAAAGTTGGGTCAAAAGAGAATGGGATGATATGGGTCAGGTAATCCATTACAATTTTGAAATTCACAGAAGGCTCTAGGCAAGAACTCCCTACTGAGTCTTAATACCATGTTAACTACTCAGAGGAAACCAATGGACCACAGGGTAAGAGCAGAGGAGAGGCCATTTAGGGGAGAGAGAAGACATTTTAGAGGAAATAAAGAAGAAAGGGATGTAGGCCAAGATTGGGGGAGAGAGTATTTATGTGATGGAGAAGAATTTAGGAAGGGTAGAGAAGGTTAAGCTATTTGCATCCTTTCCAACCTTGAGCAATACACATTAGGATTTGAAAAAGAGGTATTATTGACCATCCATTTGGCTGAATGGGGCAGAAAGGAATGTATGGTGCCAGAAGTGGGGAGAAGAATGGAAAGGGACACACATGGTAGGTATAATCAGCAACTCCCAGAACACTATAGCTTTTTCAGTACTATACTTCTGTCTTCAGAAATACCCTCTCCTTATCACTGCCCACTCTCCTCATCAAAATGCCTCCCTCTTTTGTGGCCTAACACAATGGCATCATCCCCCAACCAGGCCCAGCACAAACCCCAGCTAAACTTACACATCAGCCTCCTCCCAAAGGATGCAAGTCTGGTTCGTGGTGCCCTGGTAGGGGTGGAGAGAGAGAAGGAACAGACATTAGACCCCATCCCCAGAGTTTTATTCTGCTAGAACTGCCTAAGACACTCTAGGGAGGGGTGAATAGGGCTCTTGCAGGCAGTTATACATTATTTACACATTAGTAAGGATTGCTTTATTTTATGTCACCAAGAATAAGACCCTACGGAAATGAAACATACATAGCCCAGAGTGAGGGAAGAAGGAGAAAAAAACATAAAAATAAAACTTGGTGTAAGAGTTTGGAAACCTGACTTTTCATTATCAATCCAACATACACAAATCTGACTCTCCTGCTCCTGTGCCCTAGGCCTCAGTCTTCTCATTTGTAAAATGGAAGGCTAGAGTGTACTAGATTATTTCTAGTTCTAATATCCTATATCCAGTGTTCTAAGGGTCCTGCCAGCCCTGACATTCTAAGGTTCTATGGCTTTCCAAAGTGTCGGGGCTCTTTCAATAATATCCTACACTTTCACACATGTACACATACATGTACACAAACACATCAATGTACTGTACACCTTCTTGCATGCTCCCAGGTATGTATGCACATACACACTATCACATCACTTCCATATAGTAACTGACACATATTCATGCCCTTGTATACCCAGAGATACCCTTATCCCCATTTGTGAATACAGCATATGCTAGTATAACAGGATCATACATTTAGGGATGAGAGTGACTTCAGAGATCTCCTAGTCCAATTATTCCATTTAGCTGACGAGAAAATAGAGGCCCAGTGAACAGAAGTGACTTGCCTAAGGTCACATAGCTAATAAGTAAAATCTGCTTACTCATTAGTAAGTAGCATTGGGGCTTGAAACCAGATCTTTTGACTCTCAGTTCAGTTTTTCTTTAATTACACTAGAGTGCCACACACACACATAGTTGAACACATTTATTATCCACAATTACGTGTGTGTGTATGTATATATATATATATATATATATATTTACATGTTCTATGCACATACTACAAACACATCCATGAATATGGGTACCCACACTCACTAAAATGCACATATAAACATGTGCAGGCCCATGTATATAGACATATTTGGAAACACATGCCAACACCTTAACACACATTCATAACACTTACATTGTACATGTGAGAAAACTCGATCTCCAGAGGGGTTTGCAGGGAGCGAGGGGCAGGCTTCACAGTCACAGAGATAACTTTTGAGTTTAGGATAGTGGTATTCCTGGAGAAAAAAGGAAGGAAAAGATTTGAGAGGAGCAGTTAAGCCCTGTATCCCAGAATAGAGTCCCCCAGTCAACTTAGGGAAGGATTCTAACCATGGGGTCTAGCGAGAAGAGAAGGATCAGCCCGAATCGTTCCTACCTGTGCAAGGCCAGTATACTGCCAAGATTCCGGTAAAGAACGGTGCCAATCACAAACACAGAGGAGGCATCAGTCTCTGTAAAACAGCCCTATCAGCATTAGACTCAAGTGATGCTCTTGCCCATGACCTCAAGACCCATGTGTAGACCCTGTCCTCAGCCTCCCCTCCTCCCATCTTCCCCATTCCCTTAAACAAAGCAGTGTTTTTCTCCTGGGGAGAATCTATAGTTGGGAAGCTTCAGGCTCAATTCACTTAATAAGTATGTTATGAGTTAAATTGAATTGACAATAGTACATACAATCAGGTAGATTTCAAAAAGGTTGAATGATGGGACTCAAAGATAAGTCATTAATGGCTTCATTCCAACTTGAAAGGAAATCTAAAGGGGAGGGTCCCAGGCATCAGTGCTTGCCCCTACACTGTTTAACATTTTTATCTATGACTTGGATGGAAGCAAAGATGGCTTCCCGATAAAAATGTAAAAGGCATGAAGCTGACCAAGAAAATGTAGGGTCAGAATCAGGATATGAAAAGATTTTAACTGGCTAGAATGCTGAATTGGGTTTCAGAAAATTAAATTTAATAGGGACAAATTTCAAGTCTACATTTGACCTACAAAAATAAATTTCATAAGTATAAAATGAGGGAGGCATGACAAGATAGTAATTGGTCCAGAAAAAGATCTAGGGGTATTAGTGGATTATCAGTGTGATGTGGGTCAACAGTGCAGTATATCAGCCCCACCCCACAAAAAACAAATCAATCTAAGTTTGAATTAAGAGAGATGAGTGGCAGGTGAAAGATGAAATGACTGAGGAAACAAAGGTTCAGTCTTCTGAGCATTTTGATTTATTAAGCAATGCATGCCAATTGCCTAACAAATCAGGACAAGGTCCCTTTTTAGCTTTCTCCTGGATGCTGAATACAAGGGGAGACCGACTTCTATACATTAAAAACAATTAATCAAATAAGGTCAATTAATTACAAGGAAACAATACAACACTGGGTAATCTTATTTCTAACTAGAGGAAAGACTAGGGACTTTTCTAAATTGGGAGGGGAAGAGTAAACAGTCGAAATTCCCTGAACTCAGTAAAAGAAATGTCCCACTTCCCCCCACCCCCACAGTGTCTGTAAACAACCAAAGGAACATGGAAACAATAACTGATTAGTCAGTATGGGACTAATTTTCAAATAAGACATATGAGTTAAGATATAAAATTGTGAGAAAACTCTTTGGATATGATTGAGTTTCTGATCAGCAAAGCCTAAGTCTTTAGTTAAGGGTCTCTAAGCAGCAGGTAGAGGTGGTCCAGCTTCCCAGTTAAGGTTAGATTTAAACAATACAATAAGGTTTTCTTCCAATAGCTCCTCATTGTGTTATTTCCTTTCTGAACAGGAAATTTCCCGACCTTGTTAATCCTGAGCCTGGCTTTTGATACCCTGTGACTACATGACTGGCTATCTGATATGACTCATACTTGGAATCAGGGTTAAGGGATGTTATGATATATGTCAGGTCAGTCTGTGCCCCCAAGAGGACGAGTTGTAACACTGTTATAATGATTTCCCTCCTTTTCTTTCCATAGCAAATTTCTTCAATAAGGCAGGTGACTTGTAGTTTTGTGCATACAATGTTATATCTATTAATTGACAGATTGATACCGGAACATCTTTGAGTTACTATTATAGGATGCAAGTGTGAAAAATCCTACAATTTTAATCTGTATTAGTGGTCAAATTATAATAAAGGGATGAAATCCTCCAAAAGGAGGAATTAGACAAAGTAATAAGACAACGATGTAATGTAAAAGTTTTCTAATTAAATGGAATAATAAATTTTGAAAAAGCAACAGGATTAGATTTTTTCTCTAAGAACTATTTACATATGTATATAATTGGCTTCCAAATTTATCTAGTATAGAAATTCAGGCTTTAATTATGCTTCAATAATAAGTTCTCAAAATTGGAGTATAGCTTTTACATAAAAATTGCTTTGATAATTGTAAAGAAAGTAAAATTACTTTTCCATTTTTAAGGCATCTGATAATTTTAAAAGGCAGAAAAGGCAGATGTGATTTTTTTTTTAGATTCTTTTATCAGATACAGGATTAAGTAAAGATAAAAACAGTAAATGGTATATATAAATGAAATTCTCTGGAGTTTCAGGTTTGGGTAACCAAATTTAAGAGATTGTACTAAATTGTATTATTTTGGTACTGGAAGATTTTAGAATTACCTAGGACAAGTGATTTGGAACCAGAGAAGTAGATCTCTCTTCTGCACTACCTTGAGAATGAGGCCTATTCCAAAATGTCCAAGAGGAGAGATCCAGGGACCAGACAACTACTGGGGGCTCAAAAAGCGTTGATTAAATAGACATTGGGAGTGGGTTACTAAGATACAAGGAAACAATGCTAGTTAATATTGATGATCATTATTGTATTGCTTTGGTCTTCTGTTTCATGGTATTTGTGTTTAAGTTTTCTTGGTTACCTTGGTAACAAGTAAATCTCCCTTCTCAAGATTAGTCCATTTTAAACTCTCTAAATAGTTTGATCTGTAACCTGACCTATGTAATTCTGATTATGAGCATATGAAAAAGCCTTATAGATCCTAGAAAGAAGGCTTATAAAGAAATGATCCATGGGGGAAGTGCGGTACCCACTCCCCCATAAATCAAAAGGACTCATTGAGAAAATTGAGGAGATTAGAACAGCAAGTTGTTAATTGTGGGAATTGAGTGAACGACACTAACTCCATCTTGTGACTTGATTCTGGAGCTAGCTCAACTCCTTTTCTGTTTCGATCATGGCTCTAGTCCAACTACTGTCTTAAGAGAAAAGTTTATTCAATTGTGGGAATTAGGAGAAAATCTTACTGCATTGTTTGAACCTAGCCTCACAGGGTTAGAAAGCTGGACCACCTCTACCTTCTGCTTAGAGACCCTTAACTAAGGACCTAGGTTATGCTGACCAGAAATTCAGCCACATTCAAAGACTGATGCAAGGAGTTTTCTCACAACTGTACATCTCAAGCAACCTCTATGTATTAGTGGAAAACTGTCCCCATATTGACCAATCAGTGATTGTTTCCATGTTACTTTGACTCTTTACAGATACTTGGGGAAATAAGACACCTCTTTTTCTGAATTCAGGGAGCTGAACCTATTTGCTCTCTCCCTCCCAACTTGGAAAGTTCCTGCTCTTTTCTCCAACTAGAAATCAGATTACCTGATATTGTATTGTTTCTTGTAATTAATTGGCATTATTTGGTTAATTGCTTTTCATGTGTAAAAGTCTGTTTTCTCCTGTATTCAGGATCCAACTCTAAGCTGAGGATGGGGCCTGGTCCTGATTTGTTAGGCAATTGCTCAATAAATCAATATGCTCAGAAAATTGAACCTTTATTTCCTCAGTCACTTCATCTTTCACCCACCACAGGTTAGAGTTTCTAGACTGAGGAAGGTAATAGTCTCCCTGCTCAGACCACACCTGAAGAATTGTGTTTGGTTCTGGGAATCTCACTTTAGGGAGGACTTGACAAGCTGGAACATATCCAGATAAAGGTGACCAGGCTGGTGAGAGGACTAAGAGAACATGAAATGTGGAGATATTGGCTCTCCCCCAGGAGAATGTAAGCTCCCTGAAGACAGGGACTTTTAAATTATTTTTGTATCCCCAGTAGTAGCACAAAACCTAACAAAAAAAGATCAGTGAAGCCATTTGTGCATATCTCTCATGGAAAAATAAGGCACTGAGATCATTGGTATGTCATTCACTTGAAGAAATGAAACTCATGTATGTATCACTTAGGAATGTGGAATGGTTTATATCTCCCTTGGGAAAATATCACTGGGGTGTTATGCTGTGCATCACTTATTTGGAGAAACAAGGCAGTGGGATATATGACCATTGGGGAAGGAGTATAATATTGTGTCTTTCTTTGGGGAGAAAAAAGGGTGGGATGTCATGTTCCTTGACAAAGGTCACATAAGAATGTCCTCCATGAAGGCTTTAGATGACTTAATGCCTTCTGAGAAGAAAGAGGGTAGCATTATATTCCCATCTTTCCCTACTTAAGCATGAGATTAAACAACAGAAATGACTTCCTGGCCAGGCTCTTCTTGACCCTGTCATAGGGGATCTCATTACAAGGAGACAGAGACAGATACAGTACTCTCACTATAAAACCCTAGGCTTTCTTAACTTCTACCCCTTACCCATCATCTCTAGTTCAAAGGCCTAGAGCCCTCTCACCTGCAAGACCAGTAGAGAAGACACTCTTGGAGACAGTGACCTTGTCCTCAGATGTCCTTGACCAGTCACCAGGGGTACGCCAGCCTTTCATAGGGAAGCTGATGTCAGTGGCACCACTGGCGGGAAGCTTGTGGATGCTGAGGACTGGAGAGCAAGGGAGAGAAAAAGGTAGGTGGAAAGAGATAAAGACAGAGAAAAGACACAGAAACAAATGGAGGAAAGAATAAAGATAAGGAAAGAGACAGAGACATAAACAGGGTGAGGAGGGGGAGAGAGAGAGAGAGAGAGGAAAAAAAAGATGGATGGCAGAATCAGCACTCAAAAATATATCAGTGGATCAATGGGTT
The DNA here is from genome assembly GCA_011680675.1 of Gymnobelideus leadbeateri. Lineage (NCBI taxonomy): Eukaryota > Metazoa > Chordata > Mammalia > Diprotodontia > Petauridae > Gymnobelideus > Gymnobelideus leadbeateri. The sequence continues at coordinate 277,292 of WOXC01009966.1, read as the reverse complement.
GGTCAGAAACCAACAAGATTAAGTTTAATTGGAATAAATGTAAAGTCGTGTACTTGGCTCCAAAAGATTAATTAGAGAAGTACATGGAGAGGAAGTTGTGGTTAGATAACAGTTCATGTGAAAACACCTGTGGAATCTTTGTAGATGAAAAGCTTAATATAAGTCAAAAGAATATTGTAAGACAGGGAGAGGAAGAGAAGAAAGAACAAAAGCCATATTTAGATGTCCAGTAACTTTAGTGAGAGGCAGTTAGAGGAGTAGTAGGGTGCTGGGCCTTCATGGAGTCAGGAAGACTCATCTGTTAGCTATGTGGCGCTAAGCAAGCCACTTAACCCTGCTTGCCTCAAGTTTTCTCATCTGTAAAATGAGCTGGAGAAGGAAGTGGCAAATTGCTCCAATATCTCTCCAAGAAAACCTCAAATGGGGTCACAAAGAGTCAGACACAACTGAAACGACTGAACAACTACAACCTTAGTGAAAGAGATAAGAGTTCCATTGTCCTTTCCTTTAGTTAGACACCATCTAAAACACCAGTTCTGTGGGCCACATTAATATACTAATGTGTGTCTAGAGGAGGACAACCAGGATGGGTGGGAGACTTGAGAATGTATCACTTCAGGATCAATGAAAGGGACTACGGATGTTTAACCCAGAGAAGAGAGGACTTGGAAGTGGGGCAAGGGACAACATAATCCCTGTTCTTAAATATCTAAGGGGCCATCATAAAGAATAGGGAATAAGCTTATTCTGCTAGGCTCCAAAGAGATGAACTATGGGAAAGTTTCAGAAAAGTAGCTTTTCCTTCAACTTAAGGAAGATCTTCTCAACAATCAGAGTGGTACCACAATGGCCTGGGAAGAAGGGAGCTCCCCATTACTAAAAGTTTTCAAGCTTAAGATTATTGACAAGAGTCAGGGATACTATGGAGAAATTCTTGCCTTTGGGAGTATCACACTAATACAATGTTTGAGGACCCAACAGAAAGAGGACTAGAATTGGAATTAAAAACAACAAATTGTGTTTGAATCCTATTGCTGGCACTTACTAACTGTGTGACTTTGGATAAGTCACTTCCCCTTCTCTAACTCTCTATGGCTCTTGCTGAAGAAATCCAAGCCAAGTTCCAATTGCAGAGTTGTTTTCAGCCTGAATACCAGGTTCCCAATGAGCCTGGATGGACTCAGTTTCCTCCCCTGTGAAATAATGTTTTGTAACAAATTCCTTGACAGCTCTGGTATCCCATAACTCTACAGTCTTTTGATTGCAGATGGGTTTTCTATATCTATTGTACTGATGAAAATATAAACTCTGATCCAGCTTTCTCTCTCCAGAATTAAGAGAGATATGGAACCCATTTAAATAAATAAACAAAAGAAAAGAGATCATGACTTAACCATCTATGCCCCCATATGAGAACATTTCTCAGGCCGGAGTCATAACAATAGAAAATTGGCTTTGGATACTATGCTACTGTAACTGTTCCTCAAGTACCATCAAGGGCTACCTATTTCCTCTGAAATTAAATACAACTTCCTCAGCTTGGCATTTAAAGCCTTTCACAAACTATCTTCTGCTTATTGTTCTAGGTTCAATTCACATTATTCCTCCTAAAGTACTTTGTATTCCACCGACCTGAGCCTACTTGTTGCTCCCCATTTCCAAATCTCTCCTCTGTGCCTTTGTATGCACTGGCCCCAGCACCTACAGTGGAATCCCTTCTCATGTGTGACTCTTAGAATTCTTAGCTTCCCTCAAGGATCAGTTCAGGTGGTACCTTGTACAGGAAGCCTTTGATGATCTCATTAGTTAATGTCCTCTCCCTCCACAAAGCATCATGTATATACTTACCTGTTTTACATGTTGTAACCCTCCAGTGGAAGGGAAGCTCCATGAAGGCAGGGGCAATTTTTCATTTTGTCTTTGTACCTCCAACATAGCCCAGTACCTTGCACATGAAAGTCACTTAGATTGTTGAATTGAATTGAATAGACCAAAGAATGTCAATTGGAAGAGACTTCAATCAATCAACCAAACATGCATTTAATTAACCTTAGACCTTATAACATAGAATACAGAGTGTCAAAACTGAGATGGATAGCACAGAACAGGCAGAAAATGTTACAATGGCTAGGTACTATTACGGTCATTATCTTTTGCAATGCTTTCAATTTACAGATGAAAAACTGAAATCAGAGATGGAAAATGACTTGTCCAAAGCCACAGTGAATTGTTGGCAAGGCTGAAATGTGAGCCCAGAGTTTCTAATTAAAAGACTCTTTCTACTCCATCCTAGCACCTGTGTGTCTCACTCCTCAGTGAACATTGGCACATTGGGGAACAATGATAAAAAGAAGTCACTGAAAACTCTAAGTGACTACATGAAAAGGCCTTAGCCTAAAAGTGCCAGGGTCCTGAGCCATCTCCAGTCTTCCTGATGAATATCTGGCCACTGGACTCAGATAGATCTGAAGGAGACAGTGAGGCTGGTGACCTTGCACAGCCGTCCCTCACTCAAATCAAAATCAACTGCAAGTCATGTCACCATCTCCCTGATGCCACAGTCCTCTTTGAAAATGAAAGACAAACACAACAACATAAGAAAGAACCATTAAAGATCAGTTTGAGATAGAGCTGGGCTAGGTCTCAGATGTTTGGAAACACCCCAACCTGAACAAGAATTCTCTTGACTATCCTTTATCCCCAACAAGTCATCATTCAATACCCCCTCAAAGGATTCTAATGAGGGGGGAACCCACTCCCACCCCAAGCAGCCCATTCTGCTTTGGCATGGCTATTAGGATGTCCTTCCTCCTACTGAACTTGACTAGACCATTCTTATGTTAAGCCAAGATCAAACATTTCATATTACTTTTTGTCACATATCCATGTTCTTGCCAAACTGATTTTGCCTATTTCCCCGTTTTCTTCTTGCCTTTACTACCGTTTCTCTGCCTTTGCTCAGCTTGAATGGAACTACCCAATTCTTCACCTTCTACTGGAGTCTATCCCTTCCTTCACTACTAAGGTAGGGTGTCACCATTTCCAAGAAGGTCTCCCTGACAACTCCACCACCACCACCACCACCACCCAATATGAAACTGATCTCTCCTTCCCCAAACATCGCACAGGACCCCCACTTGCCCTTAACAGCAATTTCCCCCCATTAGACTCTAAATTCATGAGCAGAAATTAGAAGAACAATAGCAATCATGTTTGTAATGTTAATAACAATAATGAGGGTAGCTAAAATTGAGGAAGCACTTTAAGGGTTTGTTGTTTTAGAAAAACATTTAACATACATTATCTCATTTGATCCATGGTGTCTGTGTTTAATCCAATCCAATTCAATTCAATTCAATCATTATCAAGCAACTACTACATGTAAAGCATGGGGAATACAAGGACAAAATGCAAAAACAGAAACACTTGTCTTCTCCTAGGAAGATACAGCATGTAAATATATATATATGCGTATGTGCGTATACATATACATATTATAATTTAAGGAGGGAGAGAGTATTAAGAACCAGTAGGAGGGGGTCAGGAGGAATGGTTCCCTGTAAGAGGTGACACCTGAAGTGAGCCATGAGGGAAAGTAAGAGCTTGAAGATGGGGAGATAAGGAAAGAGTGCATTTCAGGTATAGAGGATAGAGATGGAAAGCGGAGTCTGAGAAAGAGCAAATTGACTGTTGTGAATAGAATGCTGCGTACCTAAAGATTAATATGAAATGAGCCAGAAAAGTGGGTCAGGGCCAGACTATGAAGGGATTTACAAATCAAGAGTGGAGTTTTTATTTTATCCTAGAGGAAACGGGAGGTCAGTTAAGATGCCTGTGTGGGAGAGTTACATGATCAGTCCTATATTTTAGGAATATTTGTGGAAGATGGACTGGAAAGGGGAAAGGCTAGTGGGAGAGACAGCAGTTAAGAAGGTAATGAAATACTGCATGGAAGAGGAGATAAGGGCCTAGATTGGGGCAATGACTATATGGGTGGAGAGAAAAGGATAGATGTGAGTGAAGAAATGACAGGATTTGGTAACTGATTAGACATATGGCATCAGAGTGGAGAGTCAAGGATGACACTGAGAATAATAATAATAGAACAAGGTAAACTTGTATATAGCTTTGTGTATACCAAACACAGTGCCCTGTACACAGTATGTACTTAGTAAATGTTTTTAATTATTATTTAATTGAATTAAATCACAAAATCTGAGAATTCTATAAAGAGTTCTGGAAAGTATCTAGTCCAGGACAGAAGGGACCCCATTCCTAGACAGAAATCACCTTACAGGATCCCCAGCAAGTGGTCATCCAGACTGTTTGAAGACAGCCAGTGACGAGGAACTCATAATTATAGAAGTAATAGGAGAAGCAACAGCCTCTACCAGGCTCAACAGAGATCAGCATTCCAGGAAGATATAGGGGCTGTACTAAAGAGTTGAATGATTGGAGGGAGAGAGTATCGAATCCAATGAGTGAAAAGAAACCCATACAAAATGGTGAAGGACTGGGTAACCACTAGGCATCACTGAAGAAGCAAGGGAATGAGAACTGAGTGAGACCCTGGCAGAGACCTTCTTGGCTCCCTCCCTCCACCTAAGGCCACTTGTAGTTTGGCCAAAATACAAGGTAGAATGGAATGGGGCCAGCCAATCCCTGAAAGTAGCAGTGGCTTTGGTGGACAGACATGGAGTATCTTAGGAGAATAAACCCAGACTTCATCATGTAAAGATTCTGCTTTCTCTAACTGTGACTTAAGTAGCATGATTTTTTTTTTTCAGAAAGAAAAACAGTCTGAGTCAAGGGACCTGGACTTGAATACTATTTCTTCCTATATAACACAAAGCAAATGACTTGACCTCTCTGGGACTCAGTTTCCATTTTTTAAAAATAAGGATAATCAACAAATATTTATTAAATAACTACTCTGTGCCAATAATGTTTTCTCTCTTGCCACACAGGGTTGCTGTGAAAACAAGTACCTTTTAAACATTAAAGTACTCTAGCTAATTAACCTATGAATATTATCATAGTTTTTTTTTCTTTAGACTCCAATAAAGCCATCTTGTAATAATAATTTCATGGTTCTAGAGTACTTTAAGGTTTACAAAATATTTTGCTCCCAAAATTCCATTAAGTAAAGATAGGAAGTGTTAGTCCAATTTTTTAGAAAGGGAAACTGAGGATAAGAGCTGTGAGGTGACCCGCCCATGGGCATACAAGTAGTTAGTGCGGGGAGCCATACTCAAATTTAGGTCTTCTGATTTCAGATTCTATGCCACTGGGAAACTGAGAGGAAAATGAAGATTTCAGGCTGGTGGCAAGAGTAAGTATTTAGGAGGGAATCAGGAATACCCAGAGGCTCTGGGCATGGGCTGATATCAGTAGAAGAAAGGAAGCAAGGATTATCTTGTTTTTTGAAGACCCTTCACAAGAAGCAAATGGAGGCTGTATTACTACACACTCTCCAGGATGTTATAGGGGAGACTTCTTATTCATTTACAAGTTGGACAGCTCCTTCTTAACTCTGAGGGCCTATGATCCAACACTGAATTTGTGCTGGCTCATTGGAGAGGGATGAAGGGGTGGATCTAGAGTGAGGGTATTTCAGAAACTGGTATATTCTGCTTGGGCTAATTTATTTATATACAAACAAGACTGGAGATGAAATCACATCAAAAATGAGGGAGAAGAAAGAAGGAAGGAGGCAGAGCAGAGTGAAAGGGAAGCTCACCCAGGTTGTCTGTCACTTGGTAGGAATCTCGGAAATCCTTCATGCGGAAGCCAATGACGTCGACAAAATCCTCTACCAGGCGGAAGAGCTCCTTAGCGTTGGGGCCCATCTGATGAGATGGAGATGGTATATAAGCACACAAGGATAGCTTCTCACAGCTAGAAGGGACTTCAGAGGCCATCTAGTCCAATTCCCATCCAAAGTGTGTCTCCCCACCAAACCCCTCCAAGATTTCACTGGAAAATGGTCATCTAGCCTGCACTTCAAAACCAGTGATGGGGATTTCACCATCTCTAGAGGTAACCCATTTTACATCAGGGTACAACTAATTATTAGGAAGTTTTTCCTTATGTTGAGGCAAAATCTATATCCTTATGATACCCCATCCCCAACCAGCATGATCCCTACTTATAAGCAGAAAAATCTGATCTCTGTGCCCCATGAAAATCTATCAGTTAACTGCGGGCATCATGTCTCCCTACTGGGTTCCCTTGTCTCTCACTCATTTCTGACTTTAACACTCAAGGAATTAGGTATGCCTATACTCAAATACATTATGCATATGTTTTAGACACATGCATTCATGCAGTTGAAGTCATCTCTCAATATTAAGGAAATCGAGTCCCCTTTATAATCTAAAACCGAGAAATCATTTCCCTCAACCCCAACCATATAAAGGGGGAATAAAAGAGATAAAGAAAATAAAACCAAATCTAGATAATTTAAGAGGCATCAGATAATTCAGAAACCATATCTTTTTGGCAATTTAATTATATTCTATAATTCCTTACTCTATCAACTCTAATAATCTTTTCTGTTTGATTAGATCCCAATTTATATTTTAATGAACAAGTAATCCCTGAATTTGCAGTGTCCAGGATTAAGCTGACATAAGTCATTGCATGCATAGCATACCCCTTCTGGGTAAGAAATTTGCAAAGGCTTATCTCTAAATGTAGATAATTGAGAGTTGGCACTATACATGGCCAGTTGGGTAGAGGAATGACTTTGGGTAGAGAGTGGGGATTATTTCTGGTGATGCATGTATCTAGAGAAGGATAATGGGGGTTAGGTCCTCTGAAAGAGTTTTAGGTTCCTTCTCCACTTAGTTAAGGGATTGAGGGAAAAGGAAGAGGACTTGTTTGTCTCCAGTTCATACCAGCTGGGCCTCCTCCCACTTGTCCCGGTTCTCCTCGGTCAGCAGGTTGCTTATAATCTGGACAAAATTCTGGAAGAAAAAAGGAGAAAGTACAACAATGTTGGAGAGTTTGGCATCCAGGCCTGCTTTTGTTACAACTGAAGCATACCAATGTAAATACAAGTTAGTGTTTCTGTTTCTTCCATTTCATTTCACCTCTGCTGACTAATTTCCACATGAAGAGAGTTATAGAGGAGGCTGTGGGAGACACAGAGCAGCAAACACATAGCCCCAAGTCCTCAGGAGATAGCAGGAAGATGGGGAAAGACAAAGCAATGATGACGGTGATGGTAAAGTTGCTAGTTGTGATGGTGATGGGTTGGCACTGGTGATGGTTCTGGTGCTGGTGCTAGCAATCATGTCAATGGTGGTAACTATATGGTGAGAGTTACAATGATTGTGGTGATGGGAACGTGCTGGTGACAGAGAGAGCAGTGATAGTGTTGGTGATGGCAAGGGTGATGGCAACGCTCGTGATGGTGACTTTGCAATGATGGTGACAGCAACTGTAATATAGAGGGTGGTTGTGATACCACCGCTTAATGGTGAGGCCAACAGTGAAAGCGATCTTTAATTCCACCCTTCGGATTTCTCCCTCATGCCTCCCCCCAGCCCACCTGCTTCCCAGCTTCCTTTTGTGTGCTGTCTTCCACCATTAGAACGAAAGCTTTCTGAAAGCAGGTACTGCTTTTCCTTTTGTTTTGGTTTGGTCTTTTGCATTTCTAACATTTAGCACAGTGCTTGGCCCATAGTAAGCACTTACTGACTACGACAAAGTTAATAAAAGTGATAGTGATGTGGGAGTGATGATTGGATTTAAGTATTAATGATGATATTGTTCATGTAAAGGGCCCTGCAAACCTTAAAGCACTATAGAAATGTCTGGCATATAATAATACATATTGATTGATTAAAATGCAAGGCATTGCTGCTGTTTCTGTTGTTAAGGCAGTAATAAATTATGATAATCAACCAATCATCAAGCATTTAGTGAGCTCCTAAAAGGTACCAAGCATTGTGCTAGGCACTTACAATGATGAAACAATCCTTCAAGAAACTTACATTTTGTTGGAAGAGACACCATGTAAATATGATGGTGGTGATAATTAGGGTAATTACGGTATTGGTGTTTTAATAGTGTTGGTGACAGTTGGTGTGATGATGTTGGCAGTAATGACTGGCATTGTCATGGAGATGGCAGAGATGCTAAGCCTTTACAGAGGCCTGCACTGCTCATTACTGGGGGATGTCCCCTATTCCTTGATCCCCAATAGCTCAAGCAGACTTTTCTCTCAGCCCCTTACCTGCACATCACCCGGGGTAGGGCTGTAGTAGGCTCTCCGGAAGATCTCAGTCATATTCCTCAGCACATCAATGGTGGACAGGAGGTCTCCACTGTAGCTGGTTCCATCCTGAGAGATCTCCACCAGTGTCTGGATCACCTCTGACACACCCTCACCTGGAATCCCCCTCTGAGCCTTTGCCAGGTGCTCCCGGGTCTGTGGAGAAGGTTGGAGGCAGGGGGCTGGATGTGACTTCAGTACAACAAACCAATTCTCAGCATCACAGTCTCAGGGCTAAATCATACAGACCTTAGGTGTCATCTAATCCCATCTTCCACCCAGTGCAAGAATAAAGACAGCCAGGGCAGCTAGGTGGTGCAATGAGTAAGAATGCAGGCCCCGGAGTTGGAAGGACCCGGGATTGGTTCTGGCCTCAGATACTTAACACCCACACAAAAATAACTGGCCATGTAACCTTGGGCAAGTTACTTAACCTCAATTGTTTTAAAAAGAAAAAAAAAAGAATAAAGACAGCTTTTCTGACAAGTTATTCAGACTCTTTATGAATACTCTGCAGGGATTGTTAGGTTCCTTTTCCTAGGAGGCCCACTCTGTCTAACAGTCAGGTAAATCAGATAGAATTTCTAAGGGTCTAAAGTTTCTGTGCTTTGAGGCCTTAAGGAAAGGAGCTTCTGAGAAATGGCAATATCCCATTCCAAGTCCCCAAATGACCACACGAAGATATGCCCTTTGATTTTTCCAGTGAAGTGACAGAGGAAATCTGATTGGGACCAACAGTCCAGACACAGCCTCATAAGGGGAAGTCAGGAAAAAGACTGTTCCCATTTCCCCAAAGGTGAACTAGCTACCAGCTCCTGACTATGCCCTAGAGAAACAGAATAGAAAACAGTGGTAGAGAAATAGGGATAGGGGTCTAGAAGAGTTAAGGGGAGGCAGGATTTTAAAGCTGAAAGTTATCTTGCATGGGCCCTTAGGAAGAAAAATATGGAGAGATTTTTAGGGAAGGGCAAGGAGGAAGAGGGAAGGGGATGAGATGGGCACAAAGGATGAAGTCCAGAGGAGAGGGAAAGAAGGACATAGTGAGAGAAAAGGAGAGAATCATAGAATCATAGAGTTTTAGAGCTGGAAACTACCCTAAAGATCATTGAGCCCACCCCCTTCAATTTACAGATGGGGAAACTGAGGCCCCACCAAATTAACTGACATGTCTGAGGTCACATAGCAGAAGCGTGACTAGAGTCCAGGTCTCTCAACTTGCATTCCACTGCCTTGTCTTTTTTTGGAGGCAATTGGAGTTAAGTGACTTGCCTAGGGTCACACTGCTAGTAAGTGTCTGGGGCCAGGTTTTGACTCAGGTCCTCCTGACTCTCCACTCCACCCCCCACCTTTCCATCATAGCAAGCTCACAGAATGCTAGAGCTGGAAAGGTCCTCAGAGGTTATCTTGTCCAGCCCCCCAATCCAAAGCAGGGATCCTCTTTACAAAGGACCAAAGACTGCATCCCAGAAGGGAAAGGATAAGGGAGGATCTGGGGAATGGGTGGTCTGGGAAAACAGAGAGGATATAAGGAAAGGGGGAAATAGGAGGGAAGAGGGTCATGGGAGATGAGAAGGAAACAGGAAGCAGAGGCAGAGGTGAAGGAACCAATAGGCATAAAAAGATGGGGATGGTCAGAGTGGGCTGAAGCAGCAGGAGAAGGCTTCCCACAGTAAATGGGGCTGAACCTAGGTCCTTGAGAACAGGTAGGATTTAGAGAGGCAGACTGGACAAGAGAGGGCATTCCTGGTGTGAGGACTGGGGTAAGCAAGGTCCCGCTAGTGGGAATTCACTGAGTTACAAAACCAAAGACTATCAGAGCTGGAAACTACCCGAGAGACTATCTAATCAAACCTCTTCATTTTACAGATGAGGAAAAAGTGGGTCCTAGAGAGAGGAGGTCATTAGCCCAACATCACAGTTTATTAGGGTCATAGCCCTAACTTAGAGTGCTCAAATGGAAAGATCCTTTAGAGACTGTCCCAAATGCTTCACCTTTTGGAAACAGACAATGAGACTCAGAGAGTTTCAGTGATTTGCCCAAGGGCACATAATGAGGTAGTGGCACATAAATAATGCCAAAGCTAGAAGGGGCCTTAGGTCCTAGAATGTAAAATGTCAAAGCTACAAGAGAATCCTGAAACACAGAATGTTAGGGTTGGAAGGGACCTTGGAGACTATTCTAGCTCAATAGCCTCAGTTATAGAAGAGGAAACTGAGACTTGGAAGTCTCAGTTGGAAGTCAAATGACTTGTCCAAGGGCACACAACTGGTGAAAAATTAAGCAGGGAATAATACCCAGCTCTACTGTTTTTTTTTTTTTTACTATGTTATAGTTATATGTTGAAAGGACTAAAGTCCTTTTTACTATGTTATAGCTTCAGGATTTGTCCTTGGACCCAGTGTCCAGACAGCGATAGAGGAAGGGATCATAATCTCTCTTGGGAGTGGTTGAGGGGTGGAGAGATCCTGAATCAGGGCAGAGGGTGATGGAAGTCCCTACCAAGGGGTCGTAGATCCCTCACCATCATTTGGATGTTCCGGTAGTCGATGGAGACACACTTGATGTAAGTGGGGGGCTCCCAGTAAGCGATGCCTTCCTCGTCCAGCACACACTTCCTGAGGATGAGGCCTAGGGTGGGGTTAGGGGAAGGGGAGATTCAGGTTATGTCTCAGAAAGCTCCCCAGTGGTCATCTCATTCATTACGCTTCTTCAGTAATGGATCATAGAACCATAGACTCCTACATCCTTGTCAGAGATTTCAAGAGCTAGCCAAGCCCCACCACCCCTGTATGTTACCGCCTTGATGCCTAGAACTTGGTACAACTTAGTCTCAGGGGTCCCTAAATGGTCACTGGGCTGTCCTGGTCACCCTTCTGTCTCTCTTTAGGACCAGAGTAGAACCAGAGTGGGGAGGGACCTTAACGATTTTGAGGTCCAACCCCTTAATTCTACACAGGGAAAAAAAGAGATCCAGTGAAGGAAAGGGATTTGGCTAAGATCAAACAAGGTAGAAACATACTCAGGACTAGAACCCAGGTATCCTACCTCCTAGGCAAGGGCTATCTGCCCTTCCCCTTGAACCCTATTTCTTAAAAAAGAAATCTCTGAATAGCACATAATATTAAATAAATGCTATCCATGATTATTGTTAGCAAAGATAGTTCTTCTCAGGGTCTCTTAAGACTATACTCTCTAAGGGAAGGCCTTCTACCTCCTCCTCCTCCTCTTCTCCTCTCTCCCCACTACTTCCCAAGTAAAGCAGAGCACAGGAATCAGTATAGCTTTTTGGAAGAGAGAACAAACATATTCTCTATGGCCCCTGAGATCAGGACTGGGAAGTTGCAGAAAGGTCAATTCCAGCACAGCTTAAGAAAGAATTCTCTAATAATTGGAGCTATCTATGAGTGGAAAAAAGTATGTACTGGGAGCAATGAGTTCCCATCAGTGATGATATTCAAGAGAAAGCTGAATGATCATTGGTCCGGACTGTTATGGAAGGAATTCCTAAACTTGGAAGGAGGTTGGACTGGATGCCTCCTAAAGTGCCTTCTAAATTTGAGTCTATGATTCTATGACTAGTTGAATAAGAAGCCTGAGAGGAAGACCGGAGTCCCTCCCTCAGTGCCTGCACCATCGAGGATCTCATACCTGTGGCATTTCGGGGGCACCGTATGGCAGCCACATCCCCAGCTGGAGTCTCCTTCCAGACCATGGAACCAGCATTATCTTCATAGCAGATCTCATGGGGTTCTAGCAAAAGGCAAAAGATATAGTGAGGTAAGAAGTAGAGGGTATATCAATCAGGCTCAGAAAAAGTTGAAAGGAAGAGAACAAAGGGAATGGGCTGGGTCAGTTAGCTAAATTGTTAGAGTCCAGTGCAACCCAGAGAAGACAAGTGTAATTTAGGACAGTCATCCACATAGGAGGAATAATTGCTCCCCAGATATAGCATGATCCCTCAACCCTAGCTTCACACTGAATCCCAAAACATGGTCACAGATTGAGCTCTGATTCAGTTCTTAGACCCTTGTTAGAGAGTTCATGAGCTAGCTGAGCCCTGCCAACCCTGGATGTTACGCCCTTGCCACCAAGAATTTGGCACAGTCATGTCTCAGGGGTCCCTCAACAGCCAATGGGCTATCCTGGTCACCCTTCTGTATCTGGTTAGGAGCAGAGTGGGACCACAAGGTCCAGAGCTCAATTCCCTGGCAGCCATAATCATAAAGAAGTCAGGCAGAAAGCCTGAGGGAAACCAAGGGCCCTTATGTCTCTGAGGAATGTTTCTGGGTGGTAGAGAGGAGGGAGGTTGGAAGAGAGAGGGAAAAGATATGAGGAAGGGGATGGGAGGAAGGAGCTAGGAAGGGGGAGGTGTAAGGGGAAGGGCAGAGGGGGTACCTTGAAGCAAATGTGACTCACCAGGGCACCTCCTTTGGCTGCACTGTCTGTACTCCTCCTTGGGACCCTGGCAGGCCTCGCCCCCAAAGAAGGGGCCCAGGCAGGCTCGATCACGTCTCTGGGTGCCCCCACCACATGTGGTACTGCAACTGCCCCAAGTGGCCCAGGCTTGCCACTTGCCATCCACTGGGAAAATAAGATAAGACAAGGTAGAAATAGAGATAGTGAAGCAGAGGCACAGATATGGAAACAGACAGGGAAGCAGAGACCCAAAATGGGAAGACACACAGAGACATCAAGGAAGAGATGAAGAGGAGGGACAAAGAGACAAGTAAGACAGGACACAGAATCATGGAGGGACAGGATGACATGGAGACCCAGGGGCAGAGTCACAGCAACACCAAGGCACCAAGACACCCAGAAATAAACAAAGAGAAATACAGATAGGAAGACATGGAAATATGCAAATACTGGAGAAACAGAAACCAAGAGAACCAAAGACTAGAATGAGAGAAGATCAGGTCCCAGCTGGAGTCTGTGAGGCTGAGGACCCACATTCCACAGCCCTCGGGCCCTTGGCCCATCTCCCTTTGGGCCATCTCCCCTTGGCCCATCTCCCCTTGGCCCTCCCACATGCCATATTCAGCCTCCCTTTGGAGGATGGATACTGACCTGGGCACTGACGGAGGAAGCAATCTCGAGTCTCGGCCCAGTGGCCCTGGCACTCAGCCCCTCCATAAGAGGGTCCATTGCACTCCCTTGTGCGCTGCTGGGTACCATTGGAACAGCTGGATGAGCAGGAACTCCAGCTTGACCACTCATTCCAGTTGCCATCCACTGCCCGGCCCGGGGGGAGGAAAAGTGACAGAACACAGAGCATGAATACCTTTCTTGGGCTTACCATCCCCTGGTGGAACAGCATTTGGGACTTCCAACTCACACAGGTCCAGAGTAGTTGCCGGATGCCTCTGGCCATTCCCCTGCCTCTTAGTAATGTCTCAGAATTGCAACAGAATGGGAGCGGTCAGACCCATCTGAGGGAAGCCAATCCTAGAGGCCAAGCAGTCAGGAAAATAGACTGCTGCCTCCTCCCAGCACCCTCCCAGGGGAAGGTGCCTAGGGGCAGAGTGCTCCAGCATTCAGAGGGCATCTGGCCCAACCCTTATCTAAGAAGGAATCACTTCTATAGCATATATCACAAGTGGTCAGTCAATCTGTCCTTGAATATCCCACGGGAGGAAGGATCACTACCTTCCGAGGCAGTGTTGCACTTTTGCATAGGTATAATTGTTAGTAGAGACAGTATAATATAGTGGATAGAGAACCACCCTCTGGGTCAGGGGAGATCTGGGTTCAAGTTCTGCCACTGATTGGCTGTGTGACCCTGGGTAAGTCATTAACCTCTCTCAGTACTCTAAGCAACTCCCAAAGGCAGTAAGTTCTACAGCAGATACCATGTGTGTTGGCAGAGAGGGGTCCTAACCAGTAATTTCTATGCCAATGAAAGCACAGGTCTGATCCTCCTCCCCTGCAAAAAAAATTAAGGAAGTTTTTCTTTCTCTCATGACTTAAATCTCTCCTCACAAATTCTTGCCGCTGTTTCTGGTTTTGCCCTCTGGGATCAAGGAGAACAAATTCAATTACTCAGTCATGAGACATCCCTTCAAATACGTGAAGACAAATTATCATGCCCTCCCCCAAGTCTTGTCTTTGCCAAGTTAAACATCCCCACTTCTTTCAATTATTCTTCGTAAGACATGGTCTCCAGTCTTTTTCATCTGTTTTCCTCTGGATATTCTTCAGACAATGTGTCTATGTTGATGTTGTTCAGTCATTTTTCAGTCATATCTAACTTTTCATGACCCCTTTGGGGGTTTTCTTGGCAAAGATACTAAAACAGTTTGCCACTTTCTTTTACAGATCATTATACAAATGAAGAAACTGAGGCAAACAGTTAAAAATAACTTTCCCACAGTCAAAAAGCTAGTAAGTGTCTGAGACTAGATTTGAACTCATGAAAATGAGTCCTCCTGACTCCAGGCCTAGCACTCTTTCCACTGTACCACCTAGTTGCCCCTCTCCGTCCACTATATCAGTGTCCTTCCTAAAATGTGGCTCCCAGATAGCACCAAGGAAGAGTATTGTGTGTACTATCAACTACTGAGTCCTAGATACTATTTCTCTCTTAATAAGAACTCGTTAACTTTTCTAGGGGCAGCATCCCACTATTGACTCACATTTCATTTGCAGACCACTAAGACTTCAAGATCTTTTTCAGCTGAACTGGTTCAGCTATTCATGGTTCCTCCATTTTGAACCTGTGGAATTGCTGGCTTTAATCCAAGGGTATTAATGGAATCCTAATAAAGCTGCCCCCAACCCCAATATTCTAACTTCCTTATAAGACCCACTGAACAGCAGGTCCACTGCCCCTACCTAGCTACTACCCTCCCACTCAGTACCCTAACTTCTTCATGAAGGCCTCACTGCTCACTAGAACAACAGGTGTGTCCATGAGCTCATATTTCTCACCGAACAGCGAGAATGTCCATGTGATGGGATCCCAGTCACTGCCTCTAGCTAACCACTGCCCCCAGACCTATTCCTCATATTTCCCACAAAAACAGCAGGTATGTCCATGCACTCAACCACAACCCTATCCATCTAGCCTTAGACAAGACCACAATATTCAGCCAATCAGAGAGCAGCACCACCAGGATGCACAAGCAGGAAGTGGACCCCAAAACAACGTAAGGGACTTTCCCTAAGTAGGCACTTTTGCAGTAATAGCAAAGAACTGGCCTAGAATGAACTTACGACATAGAGAGGCTTCTTATAATATCATTATCATACATACATGCCCTCCAAATAGATTTTTCTGGATGCACTGTGGGTAAACGCATACACAGTTCCACTGTGGCTGGGACCCCTTCCCTATTACCTAATCCCTTAACAAACCCCTCTTGCCTTTTTAATATTCATAATTTCTGTTATGCAATTGCATCCTTCCCCTACAACAATCCATCTTGCTTTCTCTGAAGTTGCTGGTTCCTCTTGGAACTTAGCCCACTTCATGACAGGTGTCAATCTAACAAATGCCTAGACTTGGATTGGAGGTGGTCTGACTGTGAATTCTTCAAGACAGTTCCACATATCATGAAACCCCAGCTTGGGGGGGCACAACCTAAACCACAACAGTTTTTAACCCCTGAATGGGCATGAGTCTAAACCCCAACAGTATGACTCTACATTTACCTCCATTAAATTCCTTCTTTTTTAGATATGACCTATGATTCTGGTCTGTTGGGGTATTCGGGGAACCTGATTATCATATAAGGCATCAGTGAACACTTCTGACTTCATGTAACCATAACTATTATCACCAACACAACCAAAGCCTTCCCTCACCACCATCATCAACACCATCACCCCCATCACCAATTCTACCATCATCATCACTACTACCATCACTACTACTCCCACTGTCATCATCACATCATTGGTGCCATGACCACTGTCAACATTACCATCATCACCATCTCTGTCACTACCATCACCATCTCCATCTCCACCACCATCACTGTCTCCATTAACAATGACCACTGTCATTCTCATTAGCTAAGTCACTACCACCATCTCCCGTGACCTTCACCACCACCATCAGCAGAAGTATCACCACTAGCATTAAATGGACTCTGTTTGTTTTGTAACAAACTCTCCCATAGAAGGAAAAGGATAAGACAGTTGGGAATAGTTTTCAAAGGGGAAGAACATAAATCAATCTGAGCCCCCAATTAAGAACTATGTGAGGCCTGGGAGACTGAGCTCAGGAATGCCTATATTCAAACACTGGCCCATGAGTCCTCTATCTCCCCAATTCTTTAGAGTTGCTAGAAGCTAGTTTGAGGTCTGGTTCTAGATTATCCTGTCTCTTTCAAGGATAAGAATAGATATAGTTCTCAGAAGGAGAATGCCACAGAATGACTCCCTGATTTGCCATTGATGGGGGTTCATGGGGTTCAGGAATGCTGTGGATATCCCTGCCCTTCAAGGCCTCTCTGACACTGGGCATAAGAGCCAGATTCTCATTCTCTAAATAGGATGCTGTAGAGATCAGCATTGAGGAGAATATGACAGGGGAAACCTCCAATTGTCTCATGACTGACCCTGTAGCAGAAATGATGGGCAAAGATGGAAGGGATTCTGTCCTCAGCAGCCAGCACCCAATGTCCAGTACCAAAACAGATAGGGACCAAGTGGGAGACTGCATGGCAGACAAGAATGTCAGAGTGGCATCCTAGGCAGGGGAGGTTGGAGGACTGAGGAGAAGAAGTGATCCATGATAGTAAGATGGAGAGACAAAGAGACAAAGAGACACACAGAGACAGAGTCACAGAGATGGACAGAAACAAAGAGACTCAAAACAGACATACAGAGATGGAAGCAGAGAAAGACGGAGACAGAGAGATGGACGGACAAAAGACAGAGACAGAGAAACAGAAACATTTATGAGATGCATTAAGAAACAGAGAGAGAGAGGAGAGACAAGAGGGCACAGAACGAAGGAGAGAAGCACAGGCCAAACAGAGGGAAGAGGAGAGACATCCCAGGGAGGATTTCTTAGCAGCCAGAGGCAGAGGGGGCAGGGAGGAGCAAAGCATTTGTATTAAAGCAATTTGCAGAGCTGGCCAGGAGCCTGCTTAATCCCCATAGCTATTTTTAAAGCTCTTTCTCTTCCTCTAAGCTATTTCTCTCTGCTTTCTTTTTGTTAAAGAAACAAGTGAGATTGTGATTGCATCAAACCATGCCCGCTGAAGCCAGGAAAGCCCTGGGCCCCTGTCCTTCACCTGTAAATGCCAGCATCAGGAGCTGAGGGGTCTTATTTCTTATTTCTCAATCTCACTTCTGCCATGAAATCTCCCTTCACCAATTTCACCCCTGCAGCACTACTTGGGAACCCTCATTAAACCTATTCACGCATGCTAGCTGGACCACATCTCTTTTATTCTAAGTGGTTCATCACTAGCCAGCTAGGTGGCAGCATAGTGCACAGGAGTGCCAGGCCTGGAGTCAGAAAGACTCATCTTCCTGAGTTCAAATCTGGGCTCAGACACTTACTAGCTGTGTGACCTACGGCAAGTCACTTAATCCTGCTTGCCTCAGTTTCCTCATCTGTAAAGTGAGCTGGAGAAGGAAATGGCAAACCACTCTAGTAGTTTTGTCAAGAAAACCCCAAATGGGGCAACCAGATGGTGTAGTGGATAGGGCACTGGCCCTAAAATCAGGAGGATTTGAGTTCAAATCCAGTCTCAAATCCACCTACTAGCTATGTGACCCCTATATAAGTAATTTATCTCCAATTGCCTCCAAAAAAAAAGAAAAGAAAACCCCAGAGTGGAATTATGAAGATTTAAACACAACTGAAAATTACTAAATAACAACAAAATTCATTACTTGGAAATGAATGTTGGAGTTTTGGATAAGGATGGCTACAGTGATAGTGATGGTCCTGTTACTGGTGAAGACAGTGACAATGGTAGAATGTAAACTCCTTGAGGGAAAAGACTCTTTGCTTGGGGTATTATATTTCAGCACCTAGCATGGTACCTGGTACAAAGAAGGTAATTCATAAAAGTCTGTTGAATAAATGATGAATGAATGAATGATGCTGGTAATGGTAACATTACTCTGGTAATGACAGAGATAGTGAGTAATCAGCAGGCATTTATTAAGCATCTCCTATGTGCCAGTCCAATATACTGAGTGTTGGGAATATACCAAGACAAAAATGAAACAGCAGAAAGATGTCAGTGATGGGTGATGATGGCGATGGGTTTGGGTAAAGAAGATGAAGAGCAGGTGTGTCCTGCTCCCTCTCCTGCCCTTTTCCCAAATATGATTTTCTTGTGTTAATCTGCAATTATCCATAGATCATATCCAAGGAACTTTTCATGTCTTCTGTGGCAGAACACTCAGAGGCAACATCATCTGCTCCCATGGCTTTGGAAACAATTACAATGGCCACTGCAAATGCAATGACCACTTGGCTGCTGATATCAACATCTCTTTCTCTTAGAGAGACACTGGGGTATTATGAATAGAATTGATAAAAATGAAGAGCATGAAAGAAAAATCCCTGGTATCATACCAAGTGCCCTGGTATATCCAAGGGGTCATCCAATCTTTACTCCTGCTCTGTCTCCATCAGCCACCCCAGCTTGCTCAGACCAGCCCCTCTGTCTCCCTCCAACTTACCAGGGCACAGGGCGATATTGCAGAATTTGGTCTGTTTCTCTGGACCTTCACAAGGGTTGCCTCCAAACTGAGGTGGGCGGCAGGTGCGGGTACGGTCCCGGAAGCCCCTCCCACAGGTAGATGAACACAAACTCCAGGGTGACCACTCATCCCAAGTCCCATGAACTGTGAGGAAAGTCAAGTTATCAGAAAATTCCCCCGTCTCTGCAATATTACAGATTCTAACTACAACCCCCATCAAGGAAATCTGTATTCTGTTCATGGAGGCCATATTCCCTGTTGGCCTGTTCCTTCTTTAACTATTCCCTCCTCCTGGAAACTAACCCTCATCAGAAAGCCTTCCCTGATTCAGTTCATCCCTCTGATCAAACCAAGACAATGCATGATGGACTCCATCCAGGTTTGAAGTACTTATACTGTGTCCCCTCCTCAAACCAGGGGCCCCTAAGGACAAGGCTTATACCTCCTTATACTTCCTTCTAGGCCAGGGGCCCCTGGAGGATGTCTGCTATTTCTCCCCTTTATGCCTAGGGATTGTTGAAGGGAGGGTTTTTGTCTCCCTCTAAGGACAGGGGCCATGTCTTCCTATTCCAACACAAAGTTCCAGAAATCAGGAGTTGAGATTTCTTCTTCAACCAGAGGCTCCCATGCCCCAGTTTTCCAACCCTTCATTGGAAGAACTCACCAGGACAGATAGCTGAGTTATTGCACTGTCTCTGTTCCCGGAGAGGTCCGCTACACTGGGTGCTGTATGATGAGGAAACACAGAAACGGGTCCGGGTCTGCCAGCCCTCACCACATGTAGTCGAGCAGACGCTCCACGGGGACCACTCCTCTGCTGCAGGGTCTCCTGTTGGGACACGGGACAGTAAAGCCAGGGCCTGACTTCAGGGAAGCCAATGGCAAACTTTCCCCAAACGTGACAATTGTTAGATGATGACTAGGCTCAAAGAAGAGTTATACAAAGCCATGGTCAGGGCCAGATGGATGAATATGGTAATTATAGTAGTGATGATAGTAATAATAAAAAATGAAAAGAAGACAAGAAGCAGGAGAGAGAGAAAGAAGAAAGGGAAGAAGGAGGAAGAAAAAGAGGTAGAAGGAAAAGGAAATGGAGGAAGAGAAGGAAAGGGAAGACTGAAGAAAGAGGACAAGGAGGAACTGGAGAAAGAGAAGGAAGAAGAAAGGGAGGAAGAGAAGGAAAGGGAAGACTGAAGAAAGAGGACAAGGAGGAACTGGAGAAAGAGAAGGAAGAAGAAAGAGAGGAAGAGAAGATGTTAATAAATGCCTGTCGTTTCTCCAGCACTTTGACCTTTCATAGCATTTCCAAAGGGAGCTCAGAGACCATCTACTTTGAGCAATGCCTGAATAATAACTCCCCCTATAGCATCATTGACAAGTGGTTGTCTTGACTTTGCTCGATGACTTACACTGAAAGGAAACCCTTGAGCTCCTCAACCCATTCCATGCTCACTGTTGCTGTTGTTGAGTTGTGTCTGGCTCTTCATGACTTCATTTGACGTTTTCTTGGCAGAGATACTGGAGTGGTTTGCTATTTTCTTCTCTAGCTCATTTCACAGTTGAGGAAACTGAGGCAAACAGGGTTAGATGACTTGCCCAGGGTCATATGGCCCCATTCTATTTTTGGATAGTCTTTTTTTTTAATATTAGGGGTAGCTAAGTTGCATAGTGGATGCTGGACCTGGAGTCAGGAAGACTCATCTCCCTGAGTTCAAATCCAGCCTTGGGCACTTACTGTATGACCCTGGGCAAGTCACTTAACTCTTTTGCCTTAGTTTCCTCATCTGTCAAATGAGCTGGAGAAGGAAATGGCAAATCACTCCAGCATTCTTGCCAAAAACCCCAAATGAGGTCACAAAAAGTTGAATACTATTCAAAACAACTGAGCAACTTTTCTTATATTAAACCTGAGTCGGCCTCTCTCTAACTTTACCAATTGTTCTTAGTTCTGTCCTCTGGGCCTAAGCAGAACAAATGCAATCCTTCTTCAACATTCCAGTCCACCAAATATTTGAAGACAGATATCCTGTCCCCTTCCAAGGTGTTTCTTCTCCAAGCTTAACAGTTTCAGTTTCCTCAAGTTATCTTTTTATGGTGGTTTACTAAGCTAGTTGCTGTCCCTCTGGATGAACTCTAACATGACCTGCCTAAAGAACAGTTGAATATAATTCTTCAGACTAGAATTGACTAAGGAAAAGTATAGTAGAGCCATCACAATCTCTCCTTTCCATTCCCACTCCCCAGTCCCTGACATAATTCTCAACGAACTTTTTGGACTGCCATGTCATAATGTTAACTCATATTTAGCCTAAAGTCCACTAAGACCTTTGGATCAATGTCTCATTCACTGTTATCTAAATACATCTCCCCATATTGTGCTTAAAGTTGATTTTTTTGAACTCAAGGATAGAAATTTAGATTTATCTCTATAAATTCCATCTGATTAGATCCAGTCTTTCATTCTAGACTAATGAAACATATTCTGACCCTTGTTTTATTGTCCCTCTCAGTACTGGGTCACCTATAAATGTAATAAACCTGCCATCTATATCTTCATTCAATTCACTGATATAAATGCGAAGTAGAACATTGCCAATGACAAAGCTCTTAGAACACTCTACCTGTCACCTCCATCAAATTTGACATTAGCATTGACATTGGCTAATGATTATTATTTAGGAAGGTTCTTGATTAGCCAGATATAAAGCCTGGAATGTAACAAATAGACCAATGGGTTCAATCCACAGAGCCAAGGATATGAATCTCAAATTGGGAATGTTTTAAAGGGAAAATGTCATTCTTGGTGGTATCAGTTCTGGCTGAGGAGGAATCACGATCAAGTCAGGCAAGATTTGGGAGAACCTTAGTGCATGAGAGTTTAGGAAGCTCAAATATGTCCCATTTGGGAAAAAAAGAAGTTTCCTTTCATATGTATATATAGAATAATAATATCTTTGAGTCACAATGGACCTCAGAGGTGATCTATCCCATCCCATGACTATCCCTGAGAAATAATCATCCAGCCTTTAAAGAGGAACTCATTACCTTATGAGGCAACACACTTGTCTTTTTGACAGCTTGAATTGTTATCAAGGTTCTCCCTTACACTTATATCAAGTTCAAATCCACTTTTCTGAAACTTCCACCAACTGGTACCAGTTCTGGTCTTTGAGGCCACACAGAATAAGTTTAATGCCCTTCCAAATGACAGTTCTTCAAGCTTTTAATGCCAACCATTATACTACCCTAAATCATCTTTTCTCCAGACCAAACATTCCCCCATTTTCTTCAAAGAACTTCTGCATACTGTATAAAGATAGAAAAGCCCTATCTTCTCCAAAATATTCACAGTAGGACTTTTGGTGGTGGCACAGAACTGGAGACAAATGTCTGTCAATTGAGGGATGAATAAACAAATTGTGGTACAAATTCTAAGCAGCTAGATAGTGTCATGAGTAGAGTTAGGAATCTGTAGTCAGGAAGACCTTAGTTCAAATCTAGCCTCAGAAACTTCTAACTATGTGACCTTGGGTAAGTCACTTAAATTCTCTGTGCCTCAGTTTTCTCACATGTCAAATGGGGGTAATAACAGTACTTACTTCACAGAGTTCTTTTGAGAATCAAATAAGATAACACATGGAAAACGCCACATTTTAGGACTTGAAAGCACCATATAAGTGTTAGCTATTAGTCATTGTACATAAAAATAATAGAATATTAATGCATGCTAAGAAATAATGAATATGAAAAATTCAGAAAAGCATGGGAAGCCTAATAAAACTGATATGGAGTACAGTAAATAGGACGAGGAAAAAATATGCACAATGACTGCAAAAATATAAATGTTAAGAATAAGAACAACAGAAATAAAACTGAATGTTATGTAATTATAATGATCAAGTTTGATCCTGAAGAAGAGATAAGAAAATCCACCCACTTCCCTTTCTTACCTCAGTGGGGAACTACTGAAGTAGAACATTGCATAGTGTTAGTCTTGTTAATATATATATCTATTTTGTATGTAATTTTATAGGCACATGTTGTCTCTCCTAATACATTACATTAGTAAGATCCTGATCATATTAGTAAGACTCTTGAGAGTTGAGATTGTTTTAGTCTTTGTATTTGTACCCCCAGCACCAACTCCTAGGACATAGTAAGTGTTTAATAAATGTTTGGTAACTGATTGATGTATTGATTTTTAAGAATTCTTTGTCGTAAGAGACAGTTTCCTGCATTGGGAAAGAAGAAGGGAAATTTTTTGAAATTAAGACAAATTAAAAAGCAAAACTATTAATAAAAGTTTTTAAATGTATTCTGGTGCGGAGAAGAAAGAAAGCGGGGACAGGAGAAGGAAGAAAAGGGGAAAATAGAAGTGTTGATGGTGAGAAAACTAGAGTAGTAGTGAAAATGGGAGAGATACAGGTAATTAGTGGCATATACCTAAGCCCAAGGAGACAAAAGAATCAGGAAGGTTCAGGGCCTCAGGGTCTTGGGTTGAGGGCCAAAGATTTTTTTTTTTGGCAAGAAGTTAATGCTCTGTGGCCAAAGTTAAAAAAAAAAAACACCCTAATTCTGGGAGGAAGAGCTGGTATTTGGGGAAGTTGATCACAGGATAAAGAATCCCAGAATCTCAGAACCAGGGGGGGAGAACTAAAGGTCAACTTGTCCAACTGGTGTATAAGCAGAAATCCCCTTGACACCTGACAAATAGTTATCCAGTCTTAATGACTGAGGTTTTTCAGTCATTATATACTATATAAAGATAGAAAAGTCCCATCTTCTGAAGCCCAGGTCAGAGCTCAGCATCCTTTGTTGGGGGTCATATTCTAGATTTGCATCATAACTCAACAAGATGCCTGATGGTGGAGCTATCAGCCAGGAAAACCCAAGGAGTACCCCCTCAGCCTCCCAGGATCCTTAGTTAAATTCAGATATATTAGCTTGGGGGACACCCTGACTGAGCTAAATTGAACAGATTTCTTGTCAGAACCTGCACCCTAGTGTGCTATTTCTGAATTTCTATTACTCTTTTCCCCTGCGAATAAACCCTTGAAATAGCACACAGAATCCTGTGTATATATGCGGTAGACAGCAGGCAAGAAGGAAAGAAAGAAGGAAGGAAGGAAGGAAGGAAGGAAGGAAGGAAGGAAGGAAGGAAGGAAGGAAGGAAGGAAGGAAGGAAGGAAGGAAGAAGGGGAAAGGAGAAAAGAAGAGAGAGAGGAAGGATGAGAGGAATGGAAGAAAAGGGAGAAAGGAGGGAGGAAGAGAGGAAGGCAGAAGGAAGAGATTTGATGGAGGAAGAGGGGGAAAGGAGGGAGGAAGGAAGAGAGGGAGGAAGGAAGGGAGGAAAGGAAGAAGAGAGGGAGAAAGGAAAGAAGATATGGAGGAAGACAGGGAGGGAGGAAGGAAGAGGAGGAAAAAGAGTGAGACAGAAGAAAGGGGGAAAGGAGGAAGAGAGGGCGGGAGTAAGGAAGAGAGGAAGAAGGAAGGGAGAGAAGGAAGGAATGAAGAGAAAAAAAGAAAAGGAAGGAAGGAAGGAAGGAAGGAAGGAAGGAAGGAAGGAAGGAAGGAAGGAAGGAAGGAAAGCATTTATATAGTACCTACCATGTGCAGGAATCTCCTTCACAGTCTACCCAATAGTGGCCATCCAACCTCAACTTAAGGGGAAACTCACTAACCAAGACAACTGTGGAGCAGTTGGGATGCTTAGTTCTTGCTTCCAGTCCAGCCCTTCAAGCCATTATCTCAGAAAAGCAATCCCCTTGGAGTTGTGGTTGGGTTTGTGGGTGCTGAAACCACAGCTACTGAAGACCCAGAAAAAAAAATTCTTACCATAAAAATTCTTGGTTCCACATCAGAAATGGATAGGATTTTATCAGTGGAAATGACACTGAAGAAGAGGCAGGACCATTGGCTTTGCTGCTGCACCCTAAGGACCAGGGGACCTTTCCTTTTGACTTTCCCATATGCACCATTTCTTCCATTAGAGTGTAAGCTCCTGGAGAGCAGACTTTTCTGTATGTTATATCTTTAGGAAGCTAGGTGATGCACTGGTTAGAGAACTGGACCTGGAGTCAGGAAAACCTGAGTTCAAATCTGACCTCAGACATTTGTTTACCTTGTGACCTCAGGCAGGTCGCTTAACTTCTGTTTGCCTCAGTTTCCTCAATTGTAAAAAGGGAATAATAACATAATCTAGCTCTCAAGGTTGCTGTGAAGGCTCAAAAATATTTGTAGAGAAGCTGGCACATAATAGTCACCATATAAATGTTAACTGTTATTATTAAGCACAATGTTTTGTACTGAGTTAAGTATTTAATAATTTTTAAAATCCATTCATTCATTTATGTAAGTCCTTCCCTACATTGGGATGAAATTTGCTTTTCTCCAAATTCTTGCCATTAATGTCGGCTATTCTTTTTGTGTCCAAGCAAAATAAGTGTAAAGTTCTCTTCCATATGACCACTTTTAAAATTGACCACTTGAAGACAGCTCTCACATTCCCACTGAGTCTTCTCTTCTCCAGCCTAAATATTGGCCATTCCTTTGATCAATCATCCTATTATGTTGCTTGTGGTCATCCTTCCTCCTCTGGACCTGATACAACTTACCAGTGCCCTTCCAGAAACACTGTGCCTATTCTTTAATACAGAGGTTAGAAAGAGATGCAGAGAAGAATTGGAAATTATCTGATTTCCCAAGAAACTGAGGCATTCATCAAGCTCTCAGTCAGTGTCTGCATCATTGGTTTCCCTAGTCTGGCAGGCTGCCCCTAGAGCCTAGAATCCTATCCCCTTTTTCCCTATTTCAGCTTTTCCCTATCATACCTCCTCCAGTAACCACTTGCTGGGCACATTGTTGAGGGGATTGCTATTCAGGTATGACCTGGACTAGGTGGTCCCTGGGGTCCTCTACAACTTTGAATTTCTTTGATTCTTGGAATGGCAAGGAATCTCCTACTGCTACATTCTCCCATGGGTACTTCTAGGTCCTAAGTGAACTCCCTTGAAATCATTCTCCATCCTTTCCCCCTTCATTTACAGATGGAATTTTTGATCAGATACAGGTTGGACTAAATGGTTCCTAAAATCCCTTTTAGCTCTCAGAATATGTGATTCATTATATAATTTTCTGTGGACTCTAGGGATGGGCCGCCATGCTCTCCTGAGCTCCCATGTGCCTCCCTTCTACCCAGATGGAATTTTCTTTCTAATACAGTCAGGGACCAAGAGAACCCAACCTCTCAATCCACTCCTGGCTCTATGAATCAGGTAGAATCTTAAAGGGCTGCAGTGGGGGAAAGGAGGTCATTCCGGAAGAACTGTCCTTATCAAGAAACTTGGCATTCCTTCCAAAAAGGATAGGAAAATATGTAGTTAAAAATAAGCAAGTAGAAAATTAAAAACAAGACAGTTTGAAGGGATCAAGGGAGTGGGAAGTACATTAGGCTTGGATTAAAGACACCCTAGTCCTGGACCCAGTCCTGACTCTTTCTAGCTATGTGACCTTGACTAAGCCTCTTCCCTCTATAGGCCCCAGTTTTCTTCTCAGTAACAACAGAGATGTATTAAATATACTTGCAACATAAGGACATGATGGCTAATAGAGTCTTAGGCTGCTTTAACCAAAGCAGAGTGCCCAGAATGAGGAAAGGAGCAGTCCCATTGTTCACTGGGCTTGTCAGACCACATGGAAGACATAATATCCAGTTCCAAGCACCATGTTTTAGGTAGGGCAATAACTAGAGTGAATCCAGCAGAGGAAGACCAAAAGAAGAACCAGAGTTCATGCCATAGGTCAGAGGATTTGGCCATGTTCAGTCTGGGGGAGATTCTTAAGGGAGACATTCTTGGTGTCTTCAGATCCCTACAGGGCCATCCTGGGACAGAGTGGGAAGATTCTTCTAGTGGGTCTAGGAGTCAGAACTAGGAATTGTTGAATATAGAATTACAGGTAAGCAAATTCAAGTTCAATTTAAGAAGAAAAAATATTCAACCAGAGTCTCATCCCAATTTACGTCCTATATATCTTGTATAAGAGTAGTTGTTTCCATGTTGTCTCTCCCATTACTCCTATTACAGCAGAGGGCCAACTATCCTCCCAGTCCCTCAGACTTAGAGGCTAGGTGCCATCCTTGATTCTTAACTATCCCCACCCCAATCAATCTGTTGCCAAGACTGATGATTTCATTTCTGCAATGTTCTCCTTTCTCTCTTCCAATACTGCCACCACCCTGGTGCAGGCCTTCATTACCTCATCTCTCACCTGGGCTACCTGTAATAGCCTGCTGGTTGGTCTTCCTGCCTCAGACTCTCTCCACCCTCATCCATCCTCCATTCAGCCACCAAAGTGATTTTCCTAAAGCACAGGTCTGAACCCGTATCATTCCCCATTGAATAAACTCCAGTGGCTCCCTGCTACCTTTGGGAACAAATATGCAATGCTTTGTTTGGCATTCAAAGCCCTTCATAGCATGGCACCCTTCTATCTTTCAAGGCTCTCTACCCTACTCTTCCATCACTGGCCTTTTGGTTGTTCCATGAACAAAATGCTTCATGTCTTGGTTTTCTTTGACTATTCTCTATGCCTAGAATGCTTTCCCTCTTAACTTCAGCCCACTAGATTCCCTAGCTTCCTTTAAATCTCAATTAAAATCTTATCTTCTTTTTGTTTGTTTTTGGAGGCAATC
Source organism: Gymnobelideus leadbeateri (assembly GCA_011680675.1). Taxonomy (NCBI): domain Eukaryota; kingdom Metazoa; phylum Chordata; class Mammalia; order Diprotodontia; family Petauridae; genus Gymnobelideus; species Gymnobelideus leadbeateri. Next base: position 249,647 of record WOXC01009966.1, on the reverse strand, counting down.
AGGATTAAGTCACTTGTCCAGGGTCATACAACTAAGTTAAGTTTTAAAGGCTGGATTTGAACTCAAGTCTTCCTGACCCCAGGGCCCGTGCTCTAGCCACTGCCCCACCTAACTGCTCCCTAAAACCCTATTTTCTACACAAAGCCTTTCCTACCCCCTCTTAATTTTAGTGCCTTTCTTTTCTTGATTTATTTTCTATTCATCCTGTCTATAAGTTGTTTGTACATATTTCTTTGCTTGTTGTCTTCCCCATTAGACTGTAAACTCCTTGAGTGCAGGGACTGTCTTTTGCCTCTTTTTGTAGCCCCAACAGTTAGCACATAGTAATCATTTAATAAATATGTAATTACTGACTGATTGTGGGTAACATTAAATCATGAACTCCTTGAGAGGGGGCCTATATCTGCCTTTGTATTTGCTTAGTACAGTGTCTGGCCTACTATAAGAAATGCTTGCTAACTTTACTTCATGAGTTCCACATCACTGAAGGTATTTGAAGGTTAGTAGATAGAGTACCAGGCCCGGAGTCAGGATGACTAAGTTTCCTGAGTTCAAATCTGGCCCCAGACATTTATTAGCTATATGACCCTAGGCAAGTCACTTAACTGTGTTTGCCTCAGTTTCCTCATCTGTAAAATGAGATTGAGAAAGAAATGGCAAACCTTTCTGGTACCTTTGCCGAGAAAACTCCAAATGAGGTCATGAAGAGCTGAGCATGATGGAAATAACTGAAGGATTAAAACAGCAGTTGAAGGTATTTGAACAGAAGAAAAAACAAACCAATAAGGGAAGCTGCAAAGGATTCAATCAATCAATAAACATTTATTAAATGCCCATGACATTCTAGGCACTGTGCTAAGCACTAAGGATACAAAAGAAGGCAAAAATCCCTGTCCTCAAGGACTCACAATCTAATATTCCTATAAAGGATGGGAGATTAGACCAGCTGCCCACCCGGGACTGTTCCATCTCTGATGCGCTCATATTCCATGAGAGTAGGACTAGGACTTTTGTATCCTAGAGTCCGTGAATTCCAGTACTGGGCTTGGCTGGGCCCAAACCTTTTTCTTTCTTTTTTCTTTCTTAAATCTCAGAAGAAATTACCATTCAGCTTTTTTGCTTTACTTCAGTACTTTGATGGATGTGTGCTCTCCTCAAGGCTGATAGCGCCTCTGCTTGTGCAGAATGACACTCACCCTTTCTCGTCACTACTGGCCCTCTTACCGTTCTGACTGTATGCTTCCTTAGTGAATGTCTTCTAAGCCACTTTTTGCTCATAAATTCCAAGGATAACCTTTGCTGCCTACATACACCCACCATGCCTCTCCTCCTTGACCTTTGCATCGCTGGCAATTTTGCTTCTTAGGAGATTAAGGTGTTCCTTGATTCACAGTCACATAGTCTCACCAGGACAATAATCATATTGAGAAGATGAGCTTCAGTGAACAGGAATAATTTGGGGACAGTGAAAGCGCTATGCAGGCAATTGTTTTCTTCTTATTATTCTAGCCTAGGGCCAGTTTATTGTCCATCTGCAGAGTCTGCTCAAGATATATCAGTTAGAGTAGAAGACCTCTGAGGTGTCTCCCAACTCTGAGAGGCCATGATGCTGATGAAATAACTCCATGTTGGCCTATCTAACTGTACATTATGGTGGATATGGGTAATTCCATCCAATTCAGTCCATTCCAATCCAACAAACACTTATTAAGCAACTAATATGTGTAAGCCATTATGCTAGGCCCCAGAGATACAACAACAAAGCAAAACAAACAAACAAAAAAAAAACCAAGAACAAAGGGCCTTCTCTCAGGGAGCTTATGTCTTACTGAGCGGAGACAACACATATGCCTGTATTTCTGTGTGTGTGTGTGTGTGTGTGTGTGTGTGTGTAGTGTTTGGCTGACATTATATTGTATATTCTCTCCTTGAGAGAAAGGATTATTTTTGCTTTTGTATCCTTGGTGCCTGGTACTAGTGTCTGGCACACAGTAGGCCCTTAATCAGTGCTGACTGACTTGATGAATTCCACATCACTGAAAGTGCTGTGTGTACTGTGTCTCTATGTACAGCACATATGCATATATTATATATATACATATAAATGTTTATATATACATACACATATACTATGTGCTTATATGTATATAATATATAAATTATGTGCTTATATATGTGTACATATACATGTATCTATGCAATATATGTGCATATACATGCATACATATAAACATGTACACATATAGTATTAGCATGTGGCATCTAGTGGACACAGTGGATAAAGAATTGTACATGGTAGTCAGGAGAACTGAGTTCAAGTTCTGTCTCAGACATGTATTATTTGTGTAAGTCTCAGCAAGTCACTTAAACACTCCCAGACTCAGTATGCTCATCTGTAAAATGGGGATAATGATAGCACCTAATTCACAATTTGGTTGTAATGAGCAAACAAGATTACATATATTTAAAATATGTGTGTGTGCAGAGTCCTTTGTAAATCTTAAAGTACTATACAAATGTGAGCAGCTATGATAATGTTGTTTATTATTCTGTTGAATACAAGCATAGAATTGTACTAATAAAGACTACACAGTTGAGAAAATATACATATGAGTGGTAATTGTTACTATCTTCTTACTCACTCCTTTTATGCTAATATAAAATTTTGAATGTTTTTTCTTTCTGTTTTCTTGGCACCTTCCTTTCTTTGGGATTATCTGGAAAATTGAGCTCCAAGTGCTTTCAAAATCAAGTTGTCTCCAGCACCAATTTATTCTGTTTGTACTTGGTCAGATTTATCTGTTCTGTCTGAATTCATGTTGTCAAATGTCATTTCATTTCCATCTCCTCCTATGAATCGGGCACTGAGGTGTTCGAGTGTAGAAGTGATTGTTTCACTTTCATCAATGATGAGTCTTTGATAACACCGGCTGTTCTGAGGTGTACATTTATAACAGCCATTCATGGTTCCTCAATGCCTCTCCTCATCCATACTTCCTAGAGTCCTCTTCTTCCAGAAAAAACTCAATGTAGGTGTCACATCCTCTAAGAAACCTTCTTTGATTTCCTCCCCCTGCCAATCTCCCCCTTTTAGTTGACTTCTTTGGTATGGATTGTGTTCTCCCCCAGCCCCACCTCCAGAAGACTATAATCTCCTTTAGGGTATGAACTATTTTATATATATTTGTAATCTGTTTATCACCAGCACAGAGAAATCAAGTCAACAGCCATTTATTAAGTACTTACTATGTGCCAAACACTGTTCAAAGTGCTGGGAATATGAAGAAATCGACATTTATTTGAGGATGAATTGAATTTGAGAGGTTAGCATCATAAATTTAGAGCTGGACAGGTATAATCTAGTTCATTCTTCTCATTTATAGACAAAGAAACAGAGGCCTTGTTGCTAATTCCAAGAGGTAAAGTAATTTACCCTGTCTCACACCACATGATAAGCAATATAAGCAGGATTCGAATGAAGGTCCTCTGGGTCCAAGGCTAGCTGCTTCTTTATTTATTTTACTCTTACTGTAGTTTATAAATGTTCTTTGTTGGGACTCAGATCAAGCTGTCTACACAGTGTTAACACCATGTAGGGAGTTTATTGAATTAAAGTCTAGACTCTATTCCCACCACTGTTTTGTGAAATGAAATTGCTTGTGATATCCTAGCACCTTCCTCGGAATTGCTTCACAGATGAGTTTGTGCCTTGGATGGTACCGCACCTCTATCCTTGGAGAGGAGATTAAGTCCCTGTTGGTTGAGGGAGGTTCTGGGCTCTGTTGGGCTCAGTTACAACTTTTCTATGCCATAATGATAATCTGTCCCATTTCTTTGGCCTGGACCTGTAATGAAGCAGTGAAGGGAACTCCTCATGAGCAAATTCCATCCGCCAATGGAGGTCTTCAAGCCACAATTCTATGCCTTCTAGCTTTGTTGAGCTCTCCAGTCTACTGAGAGGTGAAGAAGGCATTCGGCCAGCATCATACAGTCAATGTCAGAAGTGGAACATAACTCTCTGATTCTGAGAATGCGTCTCCATCGGAATGGACATCTTTCTTTTATCTCTTTTTGCTGTGAGTCAACAGCTTGTCCAAATAGATTAAATAATAATAATAATAATAATAACAATAATTCCATGAATATATCATTTTAAGGTTTGCATGGTCTGTACACATTATCACATCTGACCCTCATAGCAACTTTGATGCAGTAGTTGCTATCATTATTCTCATTTTATTTTTTTTATTTTTATTTTTTTGCTTTTTGGAGGGCAATTGGGGTTAAGTAACTTGCCTAAGGTCACACGGCTAGGTTTTTGTTTGTGTGTGTTAAGTGTCTGAGGCTGGATCCGAACTCAGGTCCTTCTGACTCCAGGGTCAATGCTCTACTCACTGCGCCACCTAGCCATCCCTATTACTCTCATTTTAGAAAGAAGGAAACTCAGGCAGATGGAGGTGAACCACATTCAGCTAGTCAGTGTCGAAGGCAGGATTTAGATTCCTAACTCTAAGCCCAAACTCTATCCACTGCACCACTAGCTGCCCCAGATACCTTAGAACCAATGCAATTATATATACAATCTTCACCCTTGCAAATATGCATTGATTCAGATCTTTTCTCTAAAAGGTAAGTCGTCTGATTACACACTCAACTCTGAAATGACCCCCATGTCAACTTCTGACTCCTTTCTTGAAAATATTTGTGATGTGCAGGTAGATGTGCAACTTTTGAGGAATCTACAAACCTTACTGACTCTTTTATTTCTTAATCAGGAAACATTTTTCAAGATAATTTGTACCCCTTATTAGGTGGTAGAGTTAGGTAGCACAGAAGATAGAATGCTGGGCCTGAAGTCAGAAGACTCATCACAATGTTAAATCATTATGATGTGTGACCTTGGGTGAGTCACTTAACCCTTAGCTTCCCCATCTGTAAAATGATCTGGAAAAGGAAACGGCAAACCACTCCAATATCTTCACAAAAAACAAAAACAAACAAAAAAAAAACCACCCAAATGGGGTCAACAAAGAGCGGGATATGAATTTTTAAAATGACTGAACAGCAACAAGAAGTAGGTGGCTCAGTGAATAGAGTCCAGAAGTCAGGCAGACCTGAGTTTGAATCTTACCTCAGACACTTAGTAGCTGTTTAACCCTGGCCAAGTCACTTAACCTATGTCTGGCTCAGTTTCCTCACCTGTGAAGGAAAGATGAAATGAAGATAACAGCACCCACCCCCCCAGGTTGCCATGAGGATCAAAGGAGATAACAATATACAGTACTTCTGCACTTTATAGGGAGTCTTAAAATGCTATATAAATGCTAACGGTTGTTATTCCCATTACTCTGAACCAAAAGGGACCACGGTATAGATTTTGACTTGATTTGTAAAATCTTGTCTAATTCTTTCCAGAATTTTTCCAATTCTTCATCCTCTGCAACAGTTATTGGTGCCCGAGTTTTCGTTGTTTCCGTGGGGTTCTTTTAAGCTGCTGGTCATGATGATTGCTCCACGTGTAGATGACTGAGCATGCCCATCCTCTGGGTGCGTGAGGAAGCCAGCTCTGCCAGCCCCCTGAATCGATGCTTTAAGGGGAACCTGTGAGTTGTCTTTCTGTGGCATTTCAGCTCCCTCATGCCTTCTGGCTTATTTATAATGAGAATGTCAATGCCAACATGGTCCGGTTCCTCCAGTTATACATCAACTCATTGGTTGTCGGGAAAAGATGGCACGTTTACAGCACCAACAGTTAAATCAATGTTTATAAACAGTTCCTTCTGCCCCCCTTTCTGCCACTCTACCACCACAATGATGAAATGGGGATAATAATTGTACCTACCTCACAAGGCTGTAATAAGGATCAAATGAGATAATATCTGCATACAACAGGTGCTTAATTAATGTTTCTCCCTTTCCTTAAATAATTCACCCTGGCTCAACAAGCCAGTATACAGCCAGGGCGGAATCTGAACCAGGCTCCCTGACTCCAAGGCCATCACTCCAATCACTAGACTAGACCATTGAGAGCTGCCGACTGCATTGTAGTTTTTTGATTCTATCAGTTCCCACCACCAGAGAATACCTTACATCCTGGGAAGCCTCCTCGTGATGAACCCCTGTAGACTTAGGTCTCCATGGAGGAGACTCCCCCCCACCCCAAACCCCTCCCCAGCCCTGCTGCACGCCCAGCCCCATGCAGAAGCCCTCTTCACTTTGGTGCTCTTACCCGTCTGCGGGGAAGGATATCCAAACTGCTGTAGATCATCAGCTTCCTCTCGCCTCCGGGTGTCTGTGGACCTCAAGGACTGACTCCTAGAATTATATCTTCCACTGGCTATTTGGGAGGAGAAACAGGGAAGGAGGGAGAAGAAAGAGATCAACACACCAGATCTGCTATTGGCTCAAATTCTAGCCTCTCTTCCCTCCCCAATATTCCCCCCACTCAGGCAAGGAGAGATCATGCCTTATCCTCAGACCAAAGGCTTCCTGAGGTCAGAGATGAGCTTTTCCCCTTTAGACCAGGGATGTCCCAAGGTCAAAGGCAGTGTATCCCCCCTGAGACCAGAAGCTCCCTGAGATCAGGGGCCTTGTTTCCTTTCATATCATACCCTGGCCTAGAATTCCCCAAGTTCTTCCTGACAAGACCTGCTCAGGCTGGCCTCATGACCAGAAAGGTTTATAAAATTTAAAAAAAGAAAAGACAAAAGCCCACATAGTGAATTCTCATTATAATTTGATTTAACATTATGGAAGGATTTAAAAAATGCATGAAGTCATTAAGGTCGATTATTAGAGAAATCTCATAAGCTGAGACTCTGGACCAGGGGAAGAGGGAGCCCCTTAGGGACCAGGTTTGCTCAGGGCATACCCCCTATCAAATTAGGTCTCAAAGGATACAACCCAGTGTAGTAGAATGAGCCCTGAACTGTGAAACAGGACACCTGGGTTCCAGGGCTATCTGAGTCACTCAGTAGAATCCTAGAATATCTGAGCTAGAAAACCTTAGAGACCATCTAAAACAAGGATTCTTAACCTTTTTTGTGTCCATGGAGCCATTGGATAGTCTGGTAAAGCCTATGTATGTACCCTTGCTCAGAATTATGTTTTTAAATGCACAGAATAAAATACATAGGATTTCAAAGGA